>JAQOTM010000947.1:0-43184 GCA_029168755.2 Tillandsia fasciculata
TGAAGAAGTTTTGATTCAACTAGCTCTCTAAGAAAATGATATCTAAGTTCAATATGTTTTGTTCTAGAGTGCAACACAGGGTTTTTTGAAATGTTAATAGCACTAGTGTTGTCACATAAAATGGTTACCGAAGATGTTGAAATCCGGAAATCGCTCAACACGCTTTTCATCCAAATCAATTGGGTTGAACAACTTCCTGCAGAAATGTACTCCGCTTCGGCAGTCGAGAGTGCTATGCAGTTCTGCTTTTTACTGTGCCATGCAACAAGGCAGTGGCCAAGATAGAAGCATGCACCACTCGTGCTTTTCCGGTCATCCACTGATCCAGCCCAATCGGCATCTGAGTATCCAACAATATCCAAAGTCGTTCCCATAGGATACCAAATTCCGAAATTGATTGTACCTTTGATATACCGGATGATCCGTTTCACCGCTTTCAGGTGAACCTCCTTCGGTGCTGATTGATATCTCGCACAAATCCCAACACTGAAGGATATATCCGGGCGACTAGCCGTGAGATATAGTAGACTTCCAATCATACTGCGGTACAGTTTCTCGTCTACATTCTCACTTTGTGATTCACTTCCAAGTCCCTTATGGCTAGTTCCCATTGGAGTTGGAAAATCCTTAGAATTTTCAAGATCAAACTTTTTGACCAACTCCAGTGCATACTTGGATTGACACAAGTGAATTCCTTCATCGTTTTGTTTAACTTGTAATCCAAGAAATATTCAAGTCAATCGCCCATCATGGACATCTCAAATTCGCTTTCCATGGTCTCCGCGAATTTAGAAGCATCATTATCTCTTGTTGCTCCAAAAACAATGTCATCGACATAGATTTGAGCAACTATGAAATTGTTTTGATAATGCTTCACAAAGAGAGTCCTGTCAGCTCCCCCTCGAGTGTAGCCCTTTTCCAAAAGGTGCTTTGTCAACCTTTCGTACCATGCTCGCGGTGCTTGTTTCAGACCGTAAAGAGCCTTTTTCAGACGAAAAACATGGTTAGGTAGTTTATGATCCACAAAACCTTTCGGTTGAGCTACATAAACTTCCTCATTTAAAAACCATTTAAAAAGGCGCTCTTAACGTCCATTTGAAATAATTTGATTTTAAAATGACAAGCAATCGCAAACAATATACGAATGGACTCGAGTCTAGCTACAGGGGCGAAAGTTTCATCAAAGTCTATACCTTCTACTTGAGAGTAGCCTTGAGCAACTAACCTTGCTTTGTTCCTGATGATAGTACCTTCTTCGTTTTTCTTGTTCTTGAAGATCCATTTGGTACCTATCACATTGTGTTGCTTCGGAGGCTTCGTCAATTCCCAGACTTTGTTTCGCTCGAATTGATGGAGCTCTTCCTGCATTGCTTTAATCCAGTAATCATCTTGGAGAGCTTCATCAACATTCCTTGGTTCGATTTGAGATACATAGCATGCAAATCCGCAAACCAATTGTCTCCGTGTTCTAACTCCTTCTTGTGGATCTCCAATTATGTTCGATTCAGGGTGATCCTTGGAGATGCGTAACGTTTGAGGTAGAGGAGTAGACGGAGGTACACGAGATGATTCCTGCACATCAGATAACTTGAAGAACCGTTAGATGCATCAACATTATTATCGAAAGAATTGTTAGAAGAAGATGCATTAGCAGGTGTATCATCATCAAGAGAGATATCGAGGGTAGATTTTTCAGATTCAAAGTGAAAAGCTTCATCTACC
Organism: Tillandsia fasciculata; assembly: GCA_029168755.2. NCBI lineage: Eukaryota > Viridiplantae > Streptophyta > Magnoliopsida > Poales > Bromeliaceae > Tillandsia > Tillandsia fasciculata. The sequence continues at coordinate 1,723 of JAQOTM010000947.1, forward strand.
TTAACATTTATCGATTCTACGATCGTCTTAGATTCTAAGTTAAAAACTCGATATGCTCTGCTGTTTGTAGAATAACCTAAGAAAATCCCTTCGTCACTTCGAGAGTCAAATTTTCCAAGATTTTCACGATCACGTAAAATAAAACACCGACTCCCAAAGATACGAAAATATTTGATGTTAGGTTTTCTACAAAACCAAAGTTCATATGGTGTATTAATGTCCCCGGGCGCAAATACACCGCGATTGATAACATAAACAGCAGTGTTCACCGCTTCAGCCCAAAAATAAAAAGGTAAGTTCCGGCTGTGAAGCATAACACGTGCCATTTCCTGTACGACCCTGTTTTTGCGCTCGACTACACCATTTTGTTGAGGTGTGTAAGGTGCGGAGAATTCATGTTTAATGCCATTAGAAGTGCAAAAATCAATGAATTTGGAATTTATGAATTCCCCACCTCTATCACTCCTAACTCGAGTAATCCTTTCATTCTTTTCTATCATAATACGATTGCAGATTTCGAGAAAAGAATCAAAGGTATCAGCTTTTTCTTTTAAAAGGCTACCCAAGTATATCTAGAAAATCATCAACCAACAAGAAAATATACCATTTACCTCCCAGAGATGGTTGACGAGTTGGCCCCATTAAGTCCATATGCAAAAGTTCCAAAGGCCGTTTTGTACCTATGTGGTTCAAGTTCTTGTGTGCAGTCCTAGACTGTTTTCCCTTTTGGCAACCGCCACACACAAGGTTTTGTTCAAAAGAAAGTTTCGGAACCCCCTTGACCACATCTTTATTCGAAATTCTAGCAAGTTCCTTAAAGTTTATGTGACCTAGCCTTTCATGCCAAAGTGTTTCATTTTTCAAAGATGCTAGGTTACATTTTTCAGAAATCTTAGTAGGAACTACATAACAATTGTTTTCTGATCTAACCCCCTTTAAAAAGAAAGCATGGTTCATGTCAGTTACAGTGCATTTATCAGATGAAAAATTAACTGAATAACCACTATCACACAGTTGACTTATGCTTATGAGGTTAGTCTTAAGGCCATGAACAAATAACACATTATCTAGAACCGGGCCATCTGGAATAGCTACCGTTCCCTTTCCAACAATTTTGGAAGACCGACCATCTCCGAAAACAACAAGTCCTCCGGAGTTTTTCTCAAAAGTTTGAAAACAGTTTTTATCGCCGGTCATATGACGGGAACACCCGCTATCCAGGTACCAAGACGAACTATCATATGCATGTAAGGAAACATTGGTAGCAAGACAAGGGAAAATTTCACCTTTGCGCACCCAAACCTTTTTGGAATGCGTCGGTAATGATCGTGAAGTTGATTTCCTAGGTGAGAGCGTCTTGCTTGAAGAATTGCTGCTCCTTGATGATGTCGTCTTGAGCGGTGTACTACCAAGGCTCTTTTCCTTCAAATAGTTGCAGTTGTTTTCCGAGGAATAGCCTTTTGGTAGTCATTGCAAGAGGTGCTTGAGGTGTGCGTTTGGCTTCCGTCTTGCAATTTCTCCTTATGTGCCCTGAAATGCCACAACGAAAACATACCTTGGTTCTTGTCGATTCCGAGGAGGATGAGTAGGCTTGTTGTCGTTGCTTGTCGTGAATTCCGGTGTCGGAGGAGGAGATACCGACTGAGGCACAAATACTGTCCCACTCGAACTTGGAATGTCTCCAGTTTGAGTGTATCCGAGGCCGAACTTATTTCTTTGACCGAGACCAAGAAGTCTGTCCAACTTACTCCTTCCAGAAGAAAATCTCTTTAAGTCATCCTTCAGTTGGCGTATGGTCTCCGTCATTTCCAATTTTTCCTGTCGAGCCTCGCCGTTGAGCTTCAAGAAGTAATTCGCTTTGTTCACCATATCCATATAATTCTTCTCGAGTTGCTCATTGGACTCTTGAAGGGAAACATTTGTTTTAATAGATTATCCCTTTCCACTTCAAGATCGGTTGAGAGAGAGGTTACCCTTTTTACTTCTTCTTCAAGATCCTGCAATCTCTCTTTCAACCCCTTGTTTTGCTTAGCCAGTTTCTTTGAATCCCTCAAAAGCTTATGGTAGGCTAAGCAAAATCTTCACCTTCCGAATCATCTGATTCATCGTCCGTTGCAATCTTTTCAACAGTGGAGTTGGACAGTGAGTCGGATGTACTTGCCATTAAGCACATGAAGGGTGAAGATGTAGTGGACGCGTGGAAAGCTGTCGCGTTGTCTTCTTCATCACTTGAGGATGACTCATTTGACGTGGAGTTGTCATCCCAAGTAACGACTTGCATCGCTTTCTTCTTTGCCGGATTCTTGTTGGGACATTCCGTTGCAATGTGGCCGTAGCCTCGACATTTGAAGCACTGAACTTGTCCCTCAGAACTTTTCTTATCCTTTGAGAAGTTCTCTTGCTTTCTTGACTTGTGCTTGAAGACCCTTGCCTTTCTTCGACTTTCCGAAGGATGGAGTTTTGCTTGAATTTCCCCTTCGAAAGTTGCGGCGAAACTTCCTTGTCAAGAGAGCGAGCTGCTTCTCAAAGTCCTCCATAGAAAGGTTCTCGTCGTCGTCCGAGGAGGATGAATCCGCGTCTTCTTCTTTAGTTGATTTCAATGCGTAACCTGAAGACTTAGAAGAGGATGCCTTTCCAGAAGAATAGTTAGTAGGAAATGTCATTTCATAAGTTTGTAAAGCACCTACTAATTCTTCTACACGCATTTCGTCCGGGTGTTTAATTGTTTCAATGGCTGCGACCTTCGGGCGAAATCGTTCAGGAAGAGTTCTTAGAATTTTTCTTACAACTTTAAATTCTGGAATCTTCTCTCCCAAGTTAGCACATGAGTTTACGATGTCTTGCAATCGTGTGTAATAGTCAGTGAAGATTCATTCTCTGCCATAGAGATAGAGTCAAACTTGCTCGTGAGCATTTGCAGTTTCTGAATCTTCACTAGGTTAGTTCCCTCATGCGTAACTTGAAGAACATCCCAGATTTCTTTCGCAGTCTCACATGCCGAGACGCGAGAGAACTCAGTTTGTGACAAAGCATTAAATAGAGCATTAATTCCTTTGCCATTGTAAGAAGATAATCTATCTCTTCCTTGGTCCATTTCGACCTAGGTTTTAAGGTGCGAACATCATCTAAAATTTCAGTTGGATTAGACCATCCTAATTCAATTGATTGCCACACCCTTTCGTCGATGGAAATTAAAAAGGCTTTCATCCGTACTTTCCAGTACGCATAATTTGTTCCATCAAAGAAAGGGGGTCGATTGATGTTTCCACCTTCAACCATTGTTTACAACCCTATTCCCGCTCTGATACCACTTGTTGGGTTTAGGTTAATAAGGATCTAAATAGGGGAAAAAACACCTAGAGGGGGGTGAATAGGTGTAAACAATAAACACTCAAAAAATCATTGCGCAAAAACCCAATGCGGAAAAATAAAAGAACACGCAAGATTTTTACGTGGAAAAACTCCAAACCGGAGTAAAAAACCACGGGACCGATAACACGGCGAAATCCACTAGAATTAACACACGTACAAGGTGATATAACGTACTCACAGACGACTCAACCTTTTACCATACGCTCCTAGTAGATCTTCTCCGCTCGCTCCACGACGCTTCTCGAATCCACGATCCGCGCCCAACGCTGAATCCACAGCGTCCAACGTCGAGTCCACGACGTCCGACCGAATCCACGGTCTTCACCCAATGGCACGCTTCGAATCCACGAACGTACCTCGCTCCGAATCCACGAGAGCGGTTGCACCTTGAATCCACAAGGCCACGCGAGTCCACGCGCCGATTTTGGGTAAATCGTTGTTTTTTGGGTGGTGATGATCCGCCGAATACTTAGATCAAAGATAGATCGGAAATACCATCTAAGTATTCATTGATTTGATTCTACTCAAAATGTGAGTAAGAAAAACCTAGAATCAAATCAATCAATATAGATGAAGAAACATAGAATAAATCTATTGATTTCCTTTCTTCTCTATATGTGGATCTAAGGCCGTATAAAATGATATTTGAAAATGACGGCTCAATTTTTTTCTATTCTTCATACCCTAGAAATGAATAAGAGGGCTATTTATAGGTTAGAAACCCTAGGAAGAATATAGGATCAAAAACGCCTTTTCTGAAATAATTACCGACGGGATCCGGATTTGGATTTATTTTTTTCGATTTAGACTCGGAGGGCGATTTCCAGAATTTCTTGTTCCCGGATATATCGTCGGGACTCACGGGTTTTTTAGTTAATAGAGTTCGGGATCGGAGAACGCGCTGCAATCGGATTTGAATTCCGACGCCGGGTGCTTCCGGAATAAATTCCGGAAGATGGCTAACAATTTAGGCAACCAGCACGGTTTACGATCCGGACCGGATCCCGGTTCGTACCCGCGTTTGATTTAAAACAGGGTTCTTTCCCATTTTCAACTTAACCGTATTCGGCCACCAATATCAGTTAAACCCGATCCTTTTGAATTCTTCTTTCGAGATTCCCCAGATCCGATCCAACTTCCCATCCCTTCAAGACAAACTACCCACGAACGCCCCAAATTCCGTACCACTTCCCCACAACTACCCACTAACCGCCCCAACTTCCCACCACTTTCCCCACAACTACCCACTAACCGCCCCAACTTCCCCCACTTCCCCACAACTACCCACTAACCCCCCAACTTCCCACCACTTCCCCACAACTACCCACTAACCGCCCCCCACTTCCCACCACTTCCCCCACCTACCGCCACTTCCCCACAACTCTCCCTTAAACCCCCTGCGTACGAAACCCCAAAAAAAAAGCGAAAACCATTTCCCAAACTTTCGATTCCCCAAACCTTCCTTACCACTGTCAATCGGCGTGGAGTAACCGGTGGAGCAATCAAGGAGGAGGAGGAACACCGTACATCCTTTGCCTTGGGACCGGGCACACCAGACGGGGCGAGTCTTCCCTCGTTCAACCCTAGCCAACGAAATCGAGATTCGTGTAGGCCCGGGCGGGTACCCGAGACGCGAGAGAACCTAACATCGGTCAGGAGCGCGACACAAGGTGGGTTTTTCTCCCGAGTTTAGTAATGTTAGTGTTCCGGGGAGGATATTAAATATTATGTTAACCTGTACTAACACTGATGGCTCTATGGTTTACTATATTACCCCGTGTTTTGTTACTATGCTCGAGTGGCGACACGCGCATCCGCGGTTTGGCCACCGCAAAGGTGCTCTTTTTCCGGAAAGGCGGTCTTTGACCCGTGTTTACCCACGAGGTGACGTAGTGGGGCCCCCGTAGGTGTGGGGTTTGAGGCACGAAGGTGCGAGCGGTGGGACCTATAGGGATTGGATCCCGATAAGTCAGGTGTGGGACCGCCGGGATTGGATCCCGACGCGGTCAGGTGTTACGGATATTAAATATTATGTTAACCTGTACTAACACTGATGGCTCTATGGTTTACTATATTACCCCGTGTTTTGTTACTATGCTCGAGTGCGACACGCGCATCCGCGGTTTGGCCACCGCAAAGGGTGCTCTTTTCCGGAAAGGCGGTCTTTGACCCGTGTTTACCCACGAGGTGACGTAGTGGGGCCCCCGTAGGTGTGGGGTTTGAGGCACGAAGGTGCGAGCGGTGGGACCTATAGGATTGGATCCCGATAAGGTCAGGTGTGGGACCGCCGGGATTGGATCCCGACGCGGTCAGGTGTTACAGGTGTTACCGGGGTTGCAGATGTTACAGGTGGTACAGGTGGTTGCGAGTTACCGTTACAAGTAGAGCGGTTATTTCGGCTAGTCTTACTTTATGGTTTGGTACTACTTTACTGCTTTAGTACTATTTTTGTGATAGTGTCGCTGACTACCCACACTGTGACAGGTACCTCCAGGGGTAGAGGTAGGCGACGGTGAGGCCGAGGCGGTAGCAGTCGGGCCGAGGCGGCCCTAGTATGCTGTTGTACTTACTTTCCTCTGCATTTCATTCGGATTTGTAGGTATTGTGTGGTTCTCGATACCCTCGTGGGGTCGTGTGGATGTTTGAGTACTTTCATTCTGGTTACGCACTACTGTTTCCTTATCATTCCCGGTTGGCCGTTTTCTAACAAATCAACTAGAAAACAAAAGAAAAAGGACTTCGTAAACTGTTTTCAAAAGTCTAGGGTCGGGTGGGCCCGTTTTCCCAAACCTTGTGGATTTATGCCGTTTTCCAAATCGGTTTCAAAACCTCAGACCGTGTGGGTCTGTTTTCAAAACAGTGAGTTTTATACTTTCAACTTGACTGGCCACGGGTATTGTTTGTCTTCATGCACCATACTACTTCGAACTGTTGTGATTAATTGGAAGTGATTGCTTGTGTTTGACGGTTGTAATAGCCGCGACGCCGTGCATATACAGAGGAGACTCTGCCCGACTTTCGAGTGAATCTGTATATGTGGCGGGTCTGGGCACGCGCCGGGGAAGGAGGTTTTAAAGAAAAATTTTTGTACGCACCTTACGCTTACCTCTGTGTACCGTTTCCGCTAAAATATAACCCCCGGGGCGTGACAGAAGAATATTCGGATCAAAAACAAACTTTTCTGGAAAGAAATCCCGTCGGCGATCCGGATTGGAATTGGCAATCCGGATTGCAGAAGCATAAACCACGGTTTCCAGAAAAATGCTTGTTCGGATCCGGATCGTAGTCCCCGATCCGATTGTTCATACAGTTTCACCAAAACACCATGTTCGGGATCCGGATTGCAGAGGCTGTGATCCGGATTGAAGCAGTGTATGAACAACACATCTTTCGGGATCCGGATTGCAAGATCTGATCAGGATCCTGAACATGTCCCATGTCCAGTTTTTGATGTTAAAACAAATAAAACCTCTTCCAGGTGTTTCTACACTATAAGAAGTATTCGGATCATCAAAATTCTTTAGTTAAACGTACCTGATCCTTTTGAATTCTTCTTTCTTGAGATTGAGGTATACGATCCAAAGTTTCTTCATCTTCAATCTTCAAGACTTAATACATTCACGAAATACGCCAACTCAAATTCCGTAACAGCATGGTCTAGAGCTAATTTGTTCTAATGGTATGTGCGACAGACAATGGTTCGAACCAGGGCATCGGCCGAGGATGTGGGGGCGGATGCGACGGCATCGGCAACCGCGGAGAACCAGCTCCTGCGGCAACAATTGAGGGAGATGGCGGGGCAGCTGGCGACCCTTACAGAACATGTGCGTCAACTGACGCAGCAGCAACCAGTCGCTCCTGCCCCTCCACACGGGCCAACTGCACCAGTCGCACCACCGCCAGCAACAGGGGCAGCCCCTCCACCGGCAGCAACGGCCGGGCTAGCATCCACCCAGACTACCATACCGACGGCAGCACCAGGATCAGCACCCGCGGGGCCGGCGCCGGGGGCCCTCGGCGGGAGTACCTCCGCGGCCGCCGCCGTCCGCTGGGGAAGGGACAGTTCCCCCAGTCAGAGCGAGAACGAGTGCGGGCTAATCTGGCGGATTTTATGAAGTTCGAACCACCCACGTACGATGGGGAGACGACTGACCCCTGGGTCGTTGAAAAGTGGGTGGGTTCGATGGAGAAGTTGTTTGAAGACTTACTCATAGAGGACCCTGAGCGCGTCCCCCTGGCGGTCCACTTTTTGGAAGAAAACGCTCGTCTATGGTGGAAGACGGTGCGCCCAGATCCCACCCAGGGCACCGTGTTTCTATCGTGGGCGACGTTTAAGCAGGATCTATTTGGGGCCTTCTTCACAAGCAGCGTTAAGAAGAAGCTGGAGGACGACCTAAATCATATTCAGCAAGGGAACAGGACAGTTATGGAATATCAGCGCGAATTCGTGCGCTTGGCAAATTGCGTCCCCTTCGTCATAAGGGACGAATCCCACAAAGCGCAACTGTTCGTGGATGGGTTGCGAAGTGAGATTTTTTAAGTGGTTCAGGCTGCTGATTTGCACACATTCCAGAAAGTGGTCGATCGGGCCACTGTTGTAGAGCGTGGGTTTGCCGTTACCCGCGCCAGGAGGGAGGCCCCGGCACAGCATGATGATAGGAAGCGGCCACAGCCGAATTACGGGGGGGGGTCATCTGGGAGCCGACCCCCAAAACGGTGGAGGCCACAGTCGGGAGCACGGAGCGCACCTACGGCAGGGCCGAGATCAGGTGGTAGGCCCTGTGTGATATGCGGGGGAACGCACGGGGTGTTGGATTGCCCCCAGAGAGTCGATCACTGCTTCCGCTGCGGCAAGCAGGGGCACTTCCGCCGCAACTGCCCCCTTGTCTTGGGACCAGCTTCCTCCGCCGCTTCCACGCCTTCACCACAACAGTCGGGACGGGGGAAAGCTCCAATGGGGTCGACCTCTAGGCCCCCGGCCTCGCGGCACGAGGAGGAAAGACAGCCCCAACCGGGCGGGCGAATTTATTCAATGACTCGCCAGGAATCGGACCCGCCGGAGGACGTACTTGCAGGTATAACTTCTGTTTCAAATTCCCGTTCTAGAACCCTCTTCGACACTGGAGCAACCCACTCGTTCATTTCTTCTGATTACGTGTTTTCACACGATCTCGAGGTGACACCTCTCCAAGGCCGTATGACGGTTCAGACAGCGGGTGGGACACTGGAGGCGACCGGTCTGGTGGCCAATTGCCCAATTAAGCTGGGGCGACTGGCTTGCCCTTGGGATTTGGTGGTGATTCCTCTGAAGGAGTATGACGTTGTTTTGGGCATGGACTGGCTCTCAAGGTACCAAGCACTAATTGATTGCGAGAAGCGGATGGTGCAACTACAAGAACCAAGTTTTCCTAAGAATGCGTACCTGGCGTGCAAGAGTACATCCTTCCCGGCAGTAATCTCCGCGGCTCGAGCCAGGAGATTGGTGGAGGGTGGGTGCGTGGCCTACTTGGCATCGGTGGATCTGGTCACCCGACCCCCGACGACACTTGCAGACATCCCAGTGGTGAGGGAATTCCCCGACGTCTTCCCGACGGAGCTGCCAGGGATACCTCCTGAGCGAGAGGTGGTATTCCCTATTGAACTCTTGCCGGGTACTTAGCCCATCACGAAGGCGCCCTACCGAATGGCTTTTGCGGAGTTAAAAGAGCTGAAGGCGCAACTGGAGGATCTCTTGGACAAGGGGTTTATCAGGCCGAGTGTATCACCTTGGGGTACACCGGTACTCTTTGTGCGGAAGAAAGATGGAAGCCTGCGGCTCTGTATTGACTACAGAGGAATAAACAAGGTTACGGTGAAAAAAAGTACCCCCTGCCCAGAATCGACGACCTTTTTGATCAGCTACGAGGAGCGACGGTCTTTTCAAAGATTGATCTGCAGTCGGGCTACCACCAGCTCCGGGTTCGGGACGAGGACATCCCAAAGACCGCCTTTCGGACGCGGTATGGCCACTACGAGTTCACGGTCATGCCTTTCGGGCTTACGAACGCCCCCGCGGTCTTTATGGATATGATGAACCGGATCTTCAGCCATTTCTAGACCGGTTCGTGGTGGTCTTCATCGACGACATACTGATCTATTCACCTACCGACGAGGAGCACGAGGACCATCTACGAACGATACTCCAAACCCTCAGGGAACAAAAGCTGTTCGCTAAGCTTAAGAAATGCGAATTTTGGCTACGCGAGGTGGGTTTCCTGGGGCACGTGATCTCGGCGAAGGGAATCGCGGTGGACCCCAAGAAGGTAGAAGCTGTGATCGACTGGCAGCCGCCGACGACGGTGACGGAGATCCGCAGTTTTTTGGGGCTGGCGGGTTATTACAGACGCTTTGTCGAAGGCTTCTCGAAGATTGCGGCCCCTTTAAACCGATTGACCAAGAAAGGTGAAAAGTTTGTATGGACGGCCAAATGCCAGGAGAGTTTTGAAGAACTCAAAAGAAGGCTAACCAGGGCACCAATTCTGGTATTACCAACACCGGGAGAGGACTATGATGTGTACTGCGACGCTTCGAGGATCGGCCTTGGGGGTGTTCTGATGCAGCGAGGAAAGGTGATAGCCTATGCGTCTAGACAGCTAAAGGATTACGAGAGAAACTACCCGATACACGACTTAGAGCTGGCTGCGGTAGTCTTCGTCCTGAAGCTTTGGAGACACTATCTCTTCGGGGTGCACTGTAACATCTTCTCGGACCACCAGAGTCTTAAATATCTGTTCACCCAAAAAGAGTTAAACCTGCGGCAGAGGCGGTGGCTCGAGTTACTGAAGGATTACGACCTATCAATCCAATACCACCCCGGGAAGGCAAACGTGGTAGCGGACGCCCTGAGCAGAAAAGGGCGATTGGAAGAGGGATCAGTGGGCGCGATAACTGAGCAGAGCAACTTGATTGCGGACTTCTCACGGCTAGGGTTAGAGGTAGTGCCCGCAGGCACGGTCGCGCAAGTGTTAGCCTTGGTGGTCAAGCCAACGATGCTCGAGAGGATTCGAGAGGGACAACAAGCGGACTCGCACTTACAGCTCGTAAGAGATAAGATCGTACCGGACCAGGAAGGTGACTTTTCTGTAGAGGGTGACGGCACTCTACGGTTCCGCGGGAGGATTTGCGTGCCGGATACCCCAGAATTGAAGAAGGAAATCCTAACTGAGGCACACAACGCCCCTTATGCGGCGCATCCAGGAGGCACAAAGATGTACAGAGACCTCAAGCAAACCTTTTGGTGGCCCGGGCTGAAGAGGGATGTGACCCGTTTCGTAGCCCACTGCCTGGTGTGCCAACAGATAAAGGCGGAACATCAGCGGCCGGCGGGAAAGTTACAACCCCTGCCGGTGCCGGAGTGGAAATGGGATCATATCACGATGGACTTTGTCACCGGTCTCCCACGTTCGCAGCAAGGCCACGACACAATATGGGTCGTGGTGGACAGGCTAACCAAGTCAGCGCACTTTCTACCCATCCACACAACCTGGACCAGAGAGCGGTTGGCTCAGGTCTACCTCAGCGAGATCGTGAGGCTGCATGGAGTACCGGTATCGATCACATCAGACAGAGACACACGCTTCGTCTCGAAGTTTTGGCAGAGTTTGCAGCAAGCCTTGGGGACAAAATTGCATTTTAGCACAGCCTTCCACCCTCAGACAGACGGGCAGTCGGAGCGGGTGATACAGACGCTGGAGGACCTGCTCCGGGCCTGTGTACTTGATTGGGGAGTCGGTTGGGAGCGTTACTTGCCACTCGTGGAATTCGCCTACAACAATAGCCACCAGGCTAGCATCCAGATGGCACCCTACGAAGCCTTGTACGGGAGACGTTGCCGATCCCCGATCTGTTGGAACGACTTGGGAGAGCGAAAATTCTTGGGACCCGACTTAGTGGAAGAGACAGAGGAGAAGGTGCGCCTCATCAGACAGCGCTTACTAACTGCCCAGAGTCGACAAAAGAGCTACGCGGATCCGAGACGCCGCAGCTTGGAGTTCCAGGTGGGAGAACATGTATTTCTGCGGGTCTCGCCGTCCAAGGGAATCAAACGGTTCGGATTGAAGGGCAAGCTGAGCCCACGGTTTGTAGGGCCATTCGAGATCCTGGAACGCATCGGCCCAGTAGCCTACCGCCTCGCTCTACCACCGAATCTCAACCAGATTCACGACGTGTTCCACGTCTCAATGCTCAAGAAATACCTTCCCGACCCCTCGCATGTTCTGGATGTCTCAACATTTGAATTAAAAGGGGATCTAAGCTTCGAGGAAACCCCGGTTCGAATCCTAGCACGTGAGAGCAAGACGCTCCGAAATCGAGTCATCCCCTACGTAAAGGTGCTTTGGAGCAACCACGAGGAGCGGGAAGCGACGTGGGAGCTGGAGTCCAAGATGAGGGAGTGCTACCCCTATCTTTTCACCGAGATCCAGGATTGAGCTTCGAGGACGAAGCTCGTTTTTAAAAGGTGAGTGGTGTAGTATCCACTGGTTTAAATTGTTGCGGTTCCATCCTGGGGTCTATCTTTGATTCTTATATTTCGCATTTCGTTCAGGGGTCCGGGAAGGGGGGACTAATATTTCTGTGTTCTGGAAAGATCATCGGGGCTCGCGAGTATTTTTAGTCAATAAAGCTCGCGAAACGGAGACCGCTGGCGAAATCGGTTTTGGATTCGGACCCCGGAATCTCCCAGAATAAATTCCGGAAGTTTCAGTACGGTTACCAAGGCAGGCTGGACCCAGGTTCGCTCCCTGTTTACCCCGTTTGGTTATCTAATTATTTCTTTAATTACGCGGGGTCTAAGCCGATTGTGCCAAATTGGTTAATTAGATGATTTGGGTCTGGGGTGTTGGTAATCGACCCTCCCCCTTTTTGTTTTGACGCTACGACTCGGGGCTAGGGCATTATTTTTCCCCCTTCTTGTCCTGAGCGTAACGCAGCGAGTTGAGGAAGCGGTTTTTCCCCTTCTCCCCAGACCTTCTCCTTTCTATTGGCGGAAGCAAGGACCGTGCAGGGGAGGGAGCGATCGACCACCCTCAAGACCCGGCAAGCGCGGAGCGAACCTCTTCTTCCTCTCCTTTCCCATCGGCGAGTTGGGAGCACCGAGATCGGTGTGTTTCTTGTAATGTTTTTTACGGCGTTCTTTGGTTCATTCTTGGGTCGAGGCATTCGTCGCGCGAAAGGGGGGGGGGAAGACCCTCGGTCGGCCGTACGTCACCGCACGGGGGGGGCACCGCGCGAACCTAGGCGCCGCACGGGGCGCCGCCCGCGCGTGCGGGCAGGGCGCCGCGCGGGCCTGACACCGCGCGGGGCGCCGCCCGCGCGTGCGGGCTGGGCGCCGCGCGGGGCTCCGCCCGCGCGTGCGGGCTGGGCCCGCGCGGGCCTGGGCGCCGCGCGGGGCGCAGCCCGCGCGTGCGGGCTGGGGCCCCGTGCGGGCCCGGGCGCCGCACGGGCCGCAGCCCGCGCGTGCGGGCTGGCCCGTGCGGGCCCGGGCGCCGCGCGGGCGCCGCCGCGCGTGCGGGCGTGGACGCCGTGGGGACTTGGGCGCCGTGCCGGGCCGTTGTCGCCGCCGGACCGACCGGCCGTTGCTCCTTTCGCGCCGAGGAGCCTTCCTCGCGTCCAAGCAACGAGGGACTAGTCGGTGTCGGCCGCGTCTAAATTATAGGTGAGGGGTTTATGATTTCGTCCTGACGGTGGGTTTTCGTAGGTTCAGGGAACACGCCGGGGCGCGGAGTGACCGAGCGGCAGTCATAGTGCGTGACAAGTGGGTTTATTTTGTCATCTTTGAGACTGATCACACAAGTTGGAAAATAGTAATAATGTTAATTTTCCTGTTTTATTATTCCTAATGCTAATGGTCTCAGTGTGTTACTATATTACCTGTTCTTGGTTCTGTGGCCCGAGGTTGCGACACGAGCACCCGCGGTCTGGCCACCGCTAAGGGTGCTCTTTTCCGGAAAAGCGGTCTTTGACCCGTGTTTACCCACGAGGTGACTTAGTGGGGACCCCCGTAGGTGTGGGGTTTGAGGCACCAAGGTGTGGGCGGTGCAACCCGTCGGATTGGTGACCGACGAGGTCAGGTGTTACAGGTGTTACAGGTAGGTGTTACAGGTTACAGGTGACTGCGGATTGCTTTTATGAGTAGAGTGGTTGCTCCAGCTAGTCGTGCTTTGTGATTTGTTATTACTTTACCGCTTATTACTTTAGCCTGTTGTTGTCACTGACTACCCACTCTGTGACAGGTTCATCCAGGGGTGGGAGGTAGACGACGGTGAGGCCGCGTTGGGAGCGATCGGGCTGTGGGAGCCCCAGTTTGTTTTCATTTTCCTTTACTTGTTTCCGCATTTCATTCAGTGTTGTAGTTACTGTGTGGTTCTCGATACCCTCGTGGGGTCGTGTGATGTTGTTGACTCCTGTTTGGATGCACTTTACTATTTTTTCTCTTCTATCCCCGATTGGCTGTTTTTCCAAAACAAAATAAAAGAAAAGAATTTCGAAAACTGTTTTCAAAGATCTAGGGTCGTGTGGGCCCGTTTCCAACTTATGTGGATTTATGTGGATTTATGTGGATTTCAAACTGTTTTCTAAAACTGAGGTCGTGTGGGCCTGTCTTCAAAACTCTGGGTTTATCCTTTCAACTTAACTGGCCACGGGTATTGTTTTAACCTTCCTGCATAGTTAGTATCTGTACTGTTGTGATTAAATGCGAAGTGATTGTTGTATGTGACTGTTGTATAGCCGCGACGCCGAGCATATACAGAGGAGACTCTGCCCGATTTTCGAGTAAATCTGTATATGGCGGCGGGTCTGGGCACGCGCCGGGGAAGGAGGCTTTCACACAAAAAAAAAAAAAAAAAAAAAAAAAAAAAAAAAAAAAAAAACCCCGGGGCGTGACAACAGTGCTTCCTTCTGAGACCACCCGATTACAGTATCCTCATGGGCGGGGATTTCTGTGGTAGTGATGGAGTAAGTAGCCCCTTTGTGCCGATGTTTAGTGCCGAGGCACCGAGACAGGGTGGATAGTTGACAGCTGATGAGTTATGGGACACCATTGATCAGTTGAGCCAGTTTCGGCAGATAAACCACCCCGATTCTTAGGATTAAGTTTGGAGCCTCTTTGGGTAGAATCGTGGCTGGTGGTGATGGAGAGACTACTTGGAAGCCTCTTTGTGTCAAAAGGTTACGCAGTTATCGAACTGCGCGCTCTTTGATTTGGGGGACAAGGCGCATAGGATGTCCGTGACTGAGAGTGGATTGCGCCAGGATACCTTTTCGTTTATTCGGACCCTCTTTTGCAAGTTTTGGACTTTGGGGTGCTTCGATGGTGGAGGCAGTGTTTATGGAGCTGGCGCTGCAGTTCTTTTGGATGGGGATCTGCCGTCAGAGGCAAGTTCTGGATAGATGCGCTTGATGCCAGATGATGGAGGATAGATCAGCCGGCAGAGACATTTTCGTTTTTCCTTCTAGGATGGTGGATATCCTTGTGGATGGATTATGTAAAGCTTACCCAAGGGGGATGTTACCCTGTGTGATTGATAACTGGCATCTGTTGGGGTGCAATATATGTGATTGAGGGGTGAGCTTAGTAAGGATAATTGTATAAGGAATTGCATGAATCAATTGTGCTTGGTCTTATGACGATGATATCCAGGTGGATTTTGAGACATCAGGGGTTGGGTGGACCCCGATGACAGCAACAGCCCTTTTATCAGAAGGGTGCAGCGGCAGCGTGGATTGGCTGTCTGCGAGAGACCACATTCGGCACCTCAGTGTGAGCATGGACAGAGGTCGTGCTCCCTTTGTGATTGTTCTAGATATTTTGGCAGGCTGAGCGACGACCACTTGCATCGAGCGGATGAATTTGTGCCGCCCGTTGGAGGGCGTCACGGTAGTGGATTGAGTTGTCGCAGGTATGATTTCATCACAGCAGTCGGAGTTAGAGCATGTAGTATTCCTGCATGGACTAAAGGTAGAGTTGTTACCACATGCACTTGAGGTACAGGTTACGATTGGTATGGTGCAAGTGGAGAAGGCTTGGGGATTATGTCCAGTGCAGTAGAGGCCATGAGTGATGCCGGCAGACATATTGGTATTTGTGGCAGTTCAGTGTTTTGACCCAGTGCTTGGGATTGGTTGGCGTAGTGCCACAGGATGTTTGACTGCTGGGGGAAAAGGACTTTGATTTTCTGCGAGGCAGACAATAAAAGGCTTGTTTATTGAGACTGTTTGAGCACACAGGTTACAGCGACAGTGTGGGAGGTGCCTACGGCGGCAGCGGGACTTAAGGATATCCCTATTGCCCATGAAATTCCGGGTGTGAGTCCACCTGAGCCGATGGTTATGCCGCCAGAGAGTGAGATTAAGATTGCGAGTGACGTGGTTCTGGAAACCACGCCAACTTCATAGCACTTCGTTAGATATCGCCTATAGAGCTGCGAGAGTTGATGTCTTAGGTGCGTGGATTTGATGGATAGAGGGTCCGTTTGACCTAGTGTCATGTCGTTGATATACGACGGTGAGAGCCCTTTGTGATTGGAGCCCAGTCAGGTCCAGGTATTATTTAGGGCCTTTTGATGGAGTTCTGCCCCGGCAGTTGATCGATTATGATGCCTGCACCAGTTTAGATGTACAGCTGAGTATTTCGCCAAGATGGCGTTCAAGAGACGCTAGGGGCATTGTGAGTACAGTAAAGCCAATGGAATGACTAATGCCCTGTTGCCTTTAAGATTGAGGAACTCTGTTTTCCACTGGGACTTGAACGGATTGATAGCGGCATTCTCTAGGGATATTTTGGCTTTACCCCCTTCCTGAATGATTTTGAGCTTGTGGAGCATTTGTAGATGCTGTGGCAAGGTCTGTGAGGAAGAAGTTTTATGCCAAGTCCTTGCGGTACAAGTTTTAGCTTCGAGAGCATGTCTTCCTGGATTGCCTATTCTAGCCATAGGGGCGACTGTGGAAATCCGGCCAAAATGGATGTTATTTAAGACTGGCCGAGATCGACGGTTATTGTTGGGGTGAGGAGCTTTTGGACCGGATAGTGCTAGCAGAGCCTGACGATCAGATGACGAGTTTGGTACCAGCGCCGATTTTAACCTAGTCAGTGGTGGGAGATGGATTTGTGAGTTATAGTGATACCTCCCATAGTGGCTATAGAGCTACCATTGGATTTTGTTGAGCATCCTGTATCACCCCGACAGGGCCACTGTGGTGGCGGATACCTGGAGTAGAAGAGCTTTTTGGGAGTTGAGTTTGACGGTTCCATAGCTGGCGCTGTGTGGGGCCATTCTGGTGTACAGGGTTTGAGTTTGTGTCCTAGTGGATCCCTTTTGATGAGAGGCTGCGGCTGAGCAATCCAATTGGGTGGTTGAGTTTTGAGGGCGACCGAGTGTGAACCCTGCTTGTTTGGGCCCCTTTTCTGTGCAGGTGTTGTGTGAATGTGTTTCGGGTCGCTTTGGTTGAGTTGGCTCTTGGGAGTGATTCTTGAGCATGCTGCTCGGGCTGTTCGTTCCTTTCCCTAGTCTTTTGTTGGAGTTTTTGAGGTTTTTCTGCGTCTCAGCTCAGGAGTGTTATGCTTTGGATCCCTCGCCCGTGATTGACTCGTTCCTTTTGAGGTCTTTGAGAGTTCGGAGTACGAGGGACGTCCGTTGCGAATTCCGGCTCGTGAGGTGAGAGAATTGCGCAATCGGGCTATGCCGTTTTGGTTGTTGCTGTTGTTGCTGCTGTGGAGTAATCACGGGGAGTGATTGGTGACTTGGGAGCTGGAGACGGCGGTGTTGAGTATTGACCCCTGGTTTCTGGGACTCCTTGAGAGTTGCTTTAGTTTCGAGGACGAAACTTTCTTTTAGTGGGGGAGGATGTGGAGACCCGGAACTTTGCAGGGCTTTTGCAGTGTGACCAGCAGCTTCTGGAAGCCTACGCGGCATGTCGGCGGTGTTCGTGTGCCAATTTGGACACAAGTGATGGACTCGGGGCTTAAAATGGATCACGTGGGTAACCGGAAGACCCCGTCGGATGTTTAGAAGTGCTTTCGCGCAAATCGGATATCAAATTTGGACTCGGCGCGAAATTCGGATTGAAAATACCTTTCCGGGAGCCTCCGGCAAATTTTAGGATTGGAATTTGGCAAAACGGACGCCGGATTTGGAATCAGCGCGCGAAAACGGTCAAGATGGGCTATTTACTTGTATTTTTCGGAGCTTGCTACAGTGTTTTTACTGTTCACGGCCGGAACAGTACCTCCGGCGATCGCCGGCGGCGGCGGGCAGCACCGGCGGGCGGCGGCGCGGCCTCGGGCAGGCGGAACAGCGGCGGCGCGCGGCGCGGCGGGGCAGCGCGCGCAGGGGCGCGGGCAGGCGCGCGGTCCACGGCGGCGGCCGTGCACCAGGGCGGTGCCACGTGGCGGATGGTGGTGGAGGGCTCACAGTGCGCGGTCCACGGAGTTTTTCGGGTGCACGGTGGACCGACAGTAGACACGTGGCAGGATTTGTTTGGCTCGGTGTTGTGCTCCCGGTCCACGCAAGCCGTGGAGTGGGTGCCGTACGCGGGGCAGGTGACCGACCGTGTGCGCGGTCCACGGGCGGTGCACGGTGGTTGGGGCCACGTGGCGCGCCACCATTGGTGGGCTCACGTGCACCGGGCGCAGCGAAAATTTCCGGGACATGTTGGGTATTTTTTCTGAAAGATTTTTCTGGTTTTCCCTTAAGTTGCAACCCGAGGGCTCTTCAAGGGGGATTTTCGACCCCTTCGAGACCTCAGCTCGAAGGGGAGGTGAGAAGGAGATTTCTTCTCCTTCAAGTGAGGATTACACCCGCCAAGTTTCAGATTTTAGGAGGCTCGAATCCCGAGGTTCCCCATTTTACGGCGCGGCGCGACGTTGCATTTTCTGTGTTCTTCTTCGGCGCAGCGAGTGTTTTAGCTCCCCTGGTCTACCCCGAGCTCCTTTTTCTGTGATTTTTGCGCCGTTGGCTTCACGACAGGTAGGGCTTCATCTTTTATTTTGATCGCGCATTCTGATTTTAACTCCTTGGCACGGATCCTGAGGCATTAATGTGACCCCTTTTTCTGTGAGGATTGTGAGGACAACATCGGAGTATTTTGGCCATATCTTCGCGCTCGAGCGTCTGACGGAGACGAGCTTATACAACTTTTTCATCTACAGATCGCAAGGAACGCGTTCGTATTTTTCTTGAAATTTTATGAGATTTATTTCGAGGTGAAAATCACTGTTTTCTTAGTGTACTGTGTGCAGTCTTTTTCCGCAGTTTGTTGTTTGGATTACCACCTTGCCGAATTTATAACTTGTCTTACCGAACTCAGATTTGGACGTGCAAGCTACCGTTGCGAAGCTATCGACGCGAGGATCGCTGTGGTATTTTTCTGGGCACTTTCTGCAGGTGAAAATTTAGCAGTTTTGGGACAGATATTGTATGTGATTATAAGAGCATTATTTGGGAGCCTAAGTGTATTTAGTGGATTTTGTATTGTACCAGGAGTGTTGCGGGTGTGCTGAACTTGTTGGAGCAAGGGTTTGGAGTTTCTGGTATTTTCAGCTGTACGGGACCGGACAGTTCGCACTTCAGGTGGGTGGTTGCTTTACCCTCCTCTTTCTGATATACCCACTAGGAATATTAGAGAGATCTTCTCTATTGGACATTTGAATGCTCACTTAGTAGACATGCATGCTTAACTAAAATAATTACGAGCCTATCATATGGAAAACACTGTAGTGGAAACTTGATAGTGGTTGGAACTTATACATGCTTACTTGGACATTATATTGGCATTTAACTGTGCATAGGGGATGTACTTTCATGTTGAGATATGAAATGTCTTGTCGGAGGGTACCACTTGGGGATTTTTGGACAGGCATAGGTGAATGATTCATGTGAGGGTGATTAGCAGGTTATAGACATGTGTGGTTGGATTGTGATTTAGCATGATGATTATACCCAGGTGGAGCTATTAATTGATACACATGTGGAACCACTATTTGTTACTCCCCTTCTTCTTCCATGAGGAGATAGGCTTGCTTATATGGATAATTAGTTAGGCCATTTCTGATCGCTACACTTTATGTTGGGACTTGATTTAGAAGAAACCCTATTTGCTTCTTCTCCCCTATTCTTAGTCAGGTGACTATTTGTTGCTCGGGTTTGAGCAGGAGATTGGCATAGTGTAGCCGGGGCCTGGATTTTAGCTTCTGGGGTATTATGGCTGCCGCGGGTAGTAGGCGGTGGACCGGATATCATTGTGGGACATGTTTGTGATCATGGGTGTTGTGTGAACCCCTACTTTTGATTACCCTCTAGGCATTGGAGTAGCTTCTATGATTAGAAGGCTGATTAATAATAGTGGGCTTTGGACATGCATTTTAGACAGGTTATCTTTTATTTACTACTCTTACACTTTTATCAGCATGCTTTAGCGAGGTAAAAACATATCGATACCTGCTTTATTGCATGTATATCATCTTGGGACATTTGCATGCTTGTATGGTCACCTAGATAGGCCACCTTTTTCTGCTACACTATCATGCTGGAATTGACATAGGAGAAACCCTTTTTGTTATTCTTTTCTCCTTTCATTTGAGGCTCAGGGTATTTGCAGCTCGTACGCAAGCAGGGGGATTGGGATAGTGTAGTCAGGTTCTTGGGTTTTGGGACAGGCAGGGCTTGATGGCAGGGTATGCGGCAACCGCGGACATTGGGCGGTTGACCGGAGGTTTCTTATGCATCAGATTGGGTATCAGGTCTCTAGTGGATGGAGTTTCCCACTATTTGTTTATCTTGCATCAGGTTGAGTTCGGGTTATTTCTAGTGGAGGGTTTTTCCCACTTTGATCAGAGTCATGATCCAGTCCTGCTATTATGATACAGTGGTTACAGAGATGCTTATTACAGTGATACTTTACTCGTGTGGGTCGCTCCCCTCGAGTGCCACTCCGGAGTAGGCTTTCCACGGTGCAGAGCGCCGGGCACCATGCTGGATTTGAGTCCTTGGGACTCCTTTGCTTCGGTGTTATGCGTAGGCTGGCATACCCGTCGCGGCAGAGCAGGCAGTACCAGTGTTTACTGGTGGTCAGATTGGGTTATTCTGGCAGACATTTATTTTCTGATGCATACATTTAGCTATTCTATTAGCTCGGCATTTTAGAGGCATTCTAGTGGTAGCTTTTCATCAGGAGTCTTATTCTTTTTAGCATACCACCTTTGTTTCCTTTTGCCTCTGGTAGACCTAGTGGGCGTGTCAGAGTTGAGGTTTTACCCACTAGGGGAGGCTACTGGTTTACTAGTAGTTCTCACCCCCATTCTTCTTTCCTCTTTTTCTTTCCCTTGTTTTGCAGTGTCTTCTGCGGGTGCTACTGGGCTTTCAGTGGCGGGTCGAGGAGAGAGGACGGCTGAGTAGATAGATGTCGAGGCAGGATGAGCGTGTTAGCTGGACTGTTGGTGTACCCATGTTTTCCTCAGACGGTTGTACTTTCACCTTTGGGACTGGCTTTGCCAGCAGGTTGTATTTATTATTTTTGTGAGCTGGGAGAGACTGATGTATCATTTATACAGATGCATTGTATTTTATTTCCAGCTTCAGTCTGAGATGTTTTAGTTTTAGTTCAGCTCTGTTTTTATTGCTCTTTTATTATATCTTTTATATCTGAGCAGGTTGTTGACGCTTCGTGTACACGGGAAATACCGTGTGCACGGCGGGTCTGTAGACGGGCCCGGGTTCTGGTTTACACCCGGGGCGTGACAGTGTCCCTGCGCCGGGCCTATGCACCCGCGCAGGGGACTCCGTGGACCGCGCCCCTGGAACGGACCAACCATGGCCCGACACGTGGCTCCCGCCCGTTGCTGTGCACCGCCGCTCGAAATCCTGCACCGGCCGCCTCCCTTCCGTGGACCGCGCACCGAAGACCCGCCAATTGGCGCCCGCCATGTAGGACCCCTGAACCCCATGCAGCTTTTTCCCGTGAATCCACTGTGCAAACACCTGTTGATGGTGTATCTGGCCCATAGTGCGTCAAAGGGATGCCACAGATGGACCCCGTGAGCTTTGGTTAGCTGTGTTGGCCTTCGGCGGCTTTTACCGAATTTTAGAAAAGGAATTTGGCCAAACGGAGGGTGGATTTGGATTCAGCGCGGAAAAACGCTTGAAAATGGCTTTTTATTTGCTAAATTCTGAGTCCGGATGCCCAAAAACGGACTCCCGGAAGTCTTAAAGCAATTCTGGTGCATGGGGGAGCCGTGGACCGGCGGGCATGCCACGTGGCAGGCGCGGATTGGCCGGCGCACGCGGCTGGGTTCACGGAGCAGCGGGGGAGTGACCGGGGTGCACCGTGGAGAGCGTGGACCGGGGCGCGCCACGTGGCAGCCCCGGATTGGGCGGCTCAGGTGCGCCCGGTTTGCCGGGTGCACCGCGGAGCGCGTGGACCGGGGCGGCCACGTGGCAGCCCCGGGTTGGTTGGCTCAGGTGCGCCCGGAGCGCGGGGGAGCGCGGGGAGTCGTGGACCGGGGCGCGCCACGTGGCAGCTCCGCATTGGCGGGCTCACGAGCGCGCGGTCCACGTGCCGCGCAGGGACGCTGGCGGGGGCAGGCGCCGTACAGCGGGCAGGTCCATACCGCGGGCAGGCGGCCGGCGGCAGCGGCAGGCGGCCGGCGGCAGGGCGGCGGGCGGCAGGGCGGCAGGCGGCGTGGCAGGGGCCACGTGGCGCCCGCTGATTCGCGGGCGCCACCCACCGCACTGCCGCGGGCAGGGCCACGTGGCGTCCCCCCGGTGGCCTGCACGGCTGTACCTGTGTTCGGGGGACGCGTGGCGGGCGCCGGGGCGGGTCGGACGGATCTTGGATCCTGTCCGACCGCGTGTAGCGGGCCGGGCCGCACTGTGCGCGCCCGAAAGTTCTGGGCCGGGCCGCACTGTGCGCGCCCGAAAACTTTCGGGCGCCCGAAAGTGGGGACATATTGGGAATTTTCCCAATTGTCCCCTTTGGCTCTATAAATAGCCAACCCGAGCCTCACCTTTTGCTCTTTTTCTCCCAAACCGCACCTCCCCTGCCCGAGCCACCTTAAGAAGACTTGTTCACCTCTTGATGCTTGATCTCCTGCCAAGTTCTAGGATTTTAGGAGGCTCGAATCCCGAGGTTTCCCATTTTACGGCGCGGCGCGACGTTGCATTTCCTGTGTTCTTCTTCGGCGCAGCGATGATGTTTTAGCTCCCCTGGGCTACCCCGAGGTCCTTTTCAGTGATTCTTGCGCCGACAGACTCCTAACAGGTAGGGCTTCATCTTTTATTTTGGTCGCGCTTTCCCGTTTCGAGGTTTTGGCACGGATCCCGAGGCAAACAGTGACCCCTTTTTCTGTATGGAATTCCTTGACAGCCCTGGAGTATTTTGGCCATATCTTCGCGCACGAGCGTCAGACGGAAACGAGCTTATACAACTTTTTCATCTACGGATCGCAAGGAACGCGCTCGTATTTTTATTGGATTTTGGAGAGGATTATTTCGAGGTGAAAATCACTGTTTTCTCAGTGAACAGTGCACAGTTTTTAGCACAGATTTTTGTATGAGTGTACCCCTCTTGCCGAATTTTTATCTTGACTTACCGAACTCAGATTTGGGCGTGCAAGGTACCGTTGCGAAGCTATCGACGCGAGGATCGCCGTGATATTTTTCTTGGAATTTTCTGGGCACTTTCTGCAGGTGATAATTTAACAGTTTCGGGACTGTTGTTGTATGTGATTATTAAGACAGTATTTGGGAGCCTAAGTGTATTTAGTGGGCTTTGTGTTGTACCAGGAGTGTTTCGGGTGTGCTGAAATTGTTGGAGCGCAGGATTGGAGTTTTGGTATTTTCAGCTGTACGGACTTGGACAGTTGCGCTTCAGGTGGGTGGTTGTTGTACTCCTCTCTTTGGTATGCCCACTAGGAATATCAGAGTACCCTTGATTTGAAGATGCTAAATGTGTTGATTGGTAGACTTGCATGCTCTAGGAAATTAATTATTGGTTATCAGATCCCTGATAAATTGTTGTTAGAATGATCACCTGATTTTAATCGCTTAATTAATCTGGACTGTATGCTTGGAGACAAAATAGTAATTGAGGACTGCAAAACTGATAATTTTTCATATGAGACTGTCACCCTAGCTTATGTCACTCTAAATTGTTTATTCTTGGAAATTGGACAAAATGTTGGAACAATGCATGATTAAACGGGTCACATAATATTGTCATCTTTTACTGCTACACTATTTTTGGGACTTGACTTAGGAGAAACCATGCATTTATTCTTTTCTTCTCCTATCCTTGATAGACTTGAGGCATAGTTGCTCGGTTCGAGCGGTATTGGACAGTGTAGTCAGGTATTGGGGATTTGGGACAGGTTGGGCTTTTGACAGGGTGTTGCGGCGACCACGGATCTTGGGTGGTTGACCGGGTTGTACTATTGCATCAGATTGGGTGTTTTGGGGATCGGGCTTTCTTTAGTGGAGGGTTTTTCCCACTTCATTGAGTCTCGATCCAGTCCTGCTATACATGGTTACTTATGGTTACTTACTTTCCTCGTGTGGGTCGCTCCCCACGAGTGCCACTCCGGAGTGCGCGGCAGGCAGACTTTGAGTCCTGGGGACTCTTTTGCTTCGGTGTTATGCGTAGGCTGGCATACCCGAGGCGGCAGAGCAGGCAGTGCCAGTGTCCACTGGCGGTCAGATTGGGTCATTTTGACAGGCTTCTGATACTGATGCATACTTTGCCATCCTGGTTGGTTTATCATGTAGAGGCATATTAGGGATAGCACTTTATCAGTTGTCACTTATCTGCACTCCCCTTTCTTTTTCCCCTTTTGCCTCTGATCACCTGGTGGGCATATCTGAGCTGAGGCTTTACCCACTAGGGGAGGCTACTGTTTATAGTAGTACTTACCCCCATTGTCTTTTCTTGTCTCTTTTCCCTTTGTTTTGCAGAGTCCTCTGTGGGAGTTGCTGGGCCGTCAGCAACTGATCGAGGTAAGAGGATCGCGGACTAGATAGAGAGCCACCGAGAGATGTAGCTGGAGATTTTGGTACCCGGACTTCTCAGACAGTTTTATTTTACTTCCTTTTGGGTCTGGCTTCTGCCAGCTGTTTGTATTTTGTTGTGAGCTGGGAGAGACATCTGTATTTATTTTTACTGTTGTACTTTTTACTTCCAGCTTCTGTCTGAGATACAGTAGTTTTAGTTTAGCTCTGATTATTATGCTCTTTTATTATTACTTTTTATATCTGAGCAGGTTACCGACGCTTCGTGTATGTGGGAAATACCGCATGCACGGCGGATCTGTAGACGGGCCCGGGTTCTGGTTTACACCCGGGGCGTGACAGATTAAGTTGGTATCAGAGCTTAGGGATAGGTCAGTTGGGACTTAGGAAACCCTAGGCTTTGGACAGACCCTAGGATGATAGGGCGTGAGTGGCGTGACATTTTGCGAAAGTCGGTGATTTTATAGTTAACTCTTCCTGTGAGTGAAGAGGGATCGACATAGCCTATTTCTGTTGAACCATTATGTTGGCTGCAGACAACATAAGGTTACAGAAATAGGGGGATGTCTTTTGACTTTCGCCAGATTGGGTCGTGTGGGGTTTTGTTGCTGATGTCTGGTTTCTTGTGGCAGGATGCCTCCTCGACGTCGGATTCCTACTCGGGGTACTCCTTCACCCCCTGTTGAGCCAGAGCAGCCTAGACCCCCTGAGCTTACTGAGTTGAGGGCCTTGGTGGCCCAGTTGGCGGAGGGTCAGCGCCGCCAGGAGCAGAGGATTGACCAGCTGCTTGCTCAGAGAGAGGCACCACCCCCAGCTGTTCCTGAGGCCCTTGTGCCTCCTGTTGCACCTTTTGTGCCGTCAGCGCCATCTTCGAGTAGCGGGGCTCCTGGAGCTATTCAGCCTTTGACTGCGGAGGAGGAGCGGGATTTTGCTGACAAACTCTCGTGTTTGTTAAGCGGGGACCACCTAGATTCTCGGGGCGGGATGCTCAGCCCCGGGCTGTTGGGAGATGGCTTTCTGCGATGGAGAAGCTTTTTCGGGACTTCTTCATCGACCCGAGGTATCGAGTGCACATGGCGGTGCACTGTTTGGACGGAGATGCTGATTTTTGGTGGCAGCGGGTAGAGCCACTGGAGTTCCGGATCACTCGGCAGCTGCCTTGGGAGGAGTTCCGACGGATGGTGTTGGACACCTATTTTTCTACCAGTGTGAAGAAGAAGTTGGAGGACGACTTGAAGAATCTGCAGCAGGGCGATCGATCGGCCCATGCCTATTTCCAGGAGTTCATGGAGTTGCTGAACTGTGTGCCTTTCGTCGCTCGTGACGGTCCGCACCAGGTTGAGTTGTTCGAGGGAGGCCTTCGTCCAGAGATTTACACACTTGTGCATGCTCAGAGATTTCAGACCCTGGAGGCAGCCGCAGAGCATGCACAGTGGGTGGAGAGAGGCGATCAGGAGGTGGCCAGACGGAGGGCCGCGGTCGCGCAGAGTTCCGACAGGAAGCGACCAGCCCCAGAGGACGGGGGACAGGCCAGCTCATGGAGACCGCCACGGCCGCCGCAGTCCCAGTCTTATGGCCGTGGGCGATCTGAGAGGAGAGGGCCTGGTGGACCCCAGAGACCGCAGCAGCAGCACCAGCAGCAGAGATCGCAGCAGAGGCAGCAGAGATCTCAGCAGCAGTCCTCGAGAGCAGCAGCAGCAGCCGAGACAGCCCCGATCTTCTGACCGATGTATTTTCTGTGGGGTCAGCATGCCGCCACACTTGTGACCAGAGATGGGGTCGATGCTTCCGTTGTGGACAGCCGGGCATGTGCGAGCTACCTGCCCCCTTTACTTCCTCGGCACCTTCTCGGCGTCGGCTCCATATCCCCCTCAGCAGCAGCAAGCGGCCTTATGCTCCAGCGAGCAGGCCGTCCACCTCTTATCCTACAGATTCTCGACCTCCAGCACCGAGCGGGCGGGTGTATGCCGCCCAGTTAGCAGATTCTTCAGCGGCAGACCAGGTGGTGGCAGGTATTACTCTACTCTTTGGTATTCGGGCTCGCTCTTTATTCGACACTGGAGCATCTCATTCTTTCATTAGTCGAGCATTTGCATCCCTTCATGGTCTAGAGGTAGAGTCCTTGTCACATGCATTAGAGGTGCGGATTCCTGATCACGTTTTGCATGTCGAGGAGCGTTGTGTGGCTTGCCCGTGCAGTTGGGGCCTTGGATTTTGCCTGCAGACTTGCTTGTTTTGCAGCAGCTCCAGGATTTTGACTTGGTGCTAGGGATGGATTGGCTGTCACGGTATTCCGCCACTATCGACTGCAGAGAGAGGACGGTGACTCTTCGCGAGCCAGGACAGGAGGAGTTCATCTTCAGAGGCTGCCAGAGCACGCTGTTCGCAGCGACCATTTCCTCGGCGAGAGCTAGGAGGATGATGAGTAGGGGTTGCACTGCCTTTTTGGCCACTGTGGTGGAGGTGCCTACGGCGGCACTGGGACTCGAGGATATCCCTATTGTCCGAGAGTTCCCAGATGTGTTTCCCCCTGAGTTGACGACGATGCCGCCGGAGAGGGAGATTGAGTTTGTGATTGATGTAGTCCCTGGGACTGCACCAATCTCAAAGGCACCCTATAGGATGGCGCCAGCTGAGTTGAGGGAGTTGAAAGCCCAGCTTCAGGATCTTTTGGATAGGGGCTTCATCAGACCCAGTGTTTCTCCGTGGGGAGCGCCTGTGTTGTTTGTGAAGAAGAAGGATGGGTCACTTCGGTTGTGTGTGGATTATAGGGAATTGAACAAAGTGACCATCCGGAACAAGTATCCCCTCCCCCGGATTGATGATTTGTTTGATCAGTTGCAGGGAGCATCGGTGTTCTCGAAGATTGATCTGCAGTCCGGTTACCACCAGCTGAGGGTGAGGGCCGAGGACATCTCCAAGACGGCTTTCAGATCGCGGTACGGGCATTATGAGTTTACTGTGATGCCTTTCGGGTTGACAAATGCCCCTGCCGCATTCATGGATTTGATGAACAGGATATTTCAGCCGTTTTTGGACCGGTTTGTGGTGGTGTTTATAGATGATATTCTGATCTACTCCCGGAGTGATCTGGAGCACGAGGAGCACTTGAGGACCGTGCTACAGCTTCTGCGAGAGAAGAAGCTGTATGCCAAGTTCAAAAAGTGCGAGTTTTGGCTCCGGGAGGTTGCCTTTCTGGGTCATGTTGTTTCAGCTGCTGGAGTGGCGGTGGATCCGGCCAAGGTGGATGCTATTCGAGATTGGCCGAGGCCGACGACTATCACCGAGGTGCGGAGCTTTCTTGGTTTGGCGGGCTACTATCGGCGTTTTGTGGAAGGCTTTGCGAAGCTTTCCTCTCCCCTCACTCGTCTGACCAGGAAAGGAGTTAAGTTTGTTTGGAGCGAGACTTGCCAGAGCTGTTTTGAGGAGCTGAAGCAGAGATTGATGACCGCTCCAATCCTTGCCCTCCCAGTTATGGGGGAAGGATTTGTGATTTACAGTGATGCCTCACATAGTGGTCTGGGGTGTGTGTTGATGCAGCATGGTAGGGTGATTGCCTATGCTTCACGGCAATTGAAGGACTATGAGAAAAATTACCCTACTCATGATCTGGAGTTGGCAGCGGTGGTGTTTGCTCTGAAGCTGTGGCGGCATTACTTATATGGAGAGCATTGCGAGATTTATACTGATCACAAGAGCTTGAAGTATCTGTTCACCCAAAAGGAGCTGAATTTGAGGCAACGCCGGTGGTTGGAGCTGTTAAAGGATTATGATCTGAGTATCCTTTATCATCCCGGCAAGGCCAATGTTGTGGCAGATGCTTTGAGCAGGAGGACGAGTCTGAGCTTATTGATCTCGCAGCAGGCGCCGTTGGTCGAGCAGATGAGGCGATTACAGCTGGAGGTAGTATCCCCTGGGGTCTCTGCTAGACTCATGTCTATGGTCTTGCAGCCCACTCTGTTGGAGAGGATCAGGGACACTCAGAGTGAGGACCCCCACTTGACGAGGATCAGGACGCAGCTTCAGGCGGATCAGACAGGGGATTTTTCTGTGGATAGCTCGGGAGTACTACGGTACAGGGACCGAGTGTGTGTGCCTATGGATCAGGAGATTAGAGATCAGATTTTGAGGGAGGCCCATTATACACCTTATACCATCCACCCTGGAGGTACTAAGATGTATAAGGACCTCAAGGCACAGTTTTGGTGGCCCGGAATGAAGCGGGACATTGGGAGATTCGTAGCTCACTGTTTAACTTGCCAGCAAGTGAAGGCAGAGCATCGCGTTCCTGCTGGTAAGTTGCAGAGTCTTCCAATTCCCGAGTGGAAATGGGACCACGTCACTATGGATTTCGTCACTGGATTGCCGAGGGCACAGAGCGGGGCAGATGCGATTTGGGTTATCGTGGACAGACTCACCAAGTCGGCGCACTTCTTACCGGTTCAGATGACTTGGCCACTGGAGCGTCTAGCACAGTTATATTTGGATGAGATAGTGAGGCTTCACGGTGTACCTGCTTCGATTGTTTCAGACAGGGACCCGAGATTCGTGTCACGCTTTTGGGGGAGTTTGCAGTCGGCATTGGGGACTCAGCTCAGGTTTAGCACCGCTTTCCACCCACAGACCGATGGACAGTCAGAGCGCACCATACAGACCCTCGAGGATATGTTGAGAGCGTGCGTTATGGATTTTGGAGGAGGGTGGTACCGACACTTATCTTTGGTTGAGTTCGCGTACAACAACAGCTATCAAGCGAGCATCCAGATGGCTCCGTTTGAGGCGTTGTATGGACGCAAGTGTCGGTCCCCCTTATATTGGAGTGACGTGGGTGAGAGGAGGACTTTGGGACCGGATTTGCTTTTGGAGGCAGAGGAAAAAGTCAGAATTATTCGCCGACATCTTGAGACAGCCCAGAGTCGTCAGAAGAGCTACGCCGACACTCGACGGCGAGACCTAGAGTTTCAGGTTGGTGATCATGTCTTCTTGAAGGTCTCGCCCTCGAAAGGGGTCCGGAGATTTGGAGTGCGGGGAAAGCTCAGTCCCCGCTTTATTGGACCCTTTGAGGTACTTGGCAGAGTTGGTCCTGTGGCTTACAGAGTTGCCTTACCCCCACGCCTGGCCGGAGTTCATGATGTCTTCCACGTCTCAGCTCTGAGGAGTATGTTTTTGACCCGTCGCACGTGATTGACTTCACTTCGTTGGAGATCGGCGAGGACTTGGTCTACGAGGAGCGCCCGTTGCGGATTCTTGCTCGTGAGGTGAGGGAATTGCGCAATCGGGCCATTCCATATGTGAAGATCTTGTGGAGCAATCATGAGGAGCGAGAGGCTACATGGGAGCTGGAGACAGAGATGAGAGATGCCTACCCCTTCTTGTTCGAGGCTTCTGGTTGAGGTACGTCTGTTTTATTTGTTCTTGTTTCGGGGACGAAACTTTTTTTAGTGGGGGAGGATGTAGGACCCCTGAACCCCATGCAGCTTTTTCCCGTGAATCCACTATGCAAACACCTGTTGATGGTGTATCTGGCCCATAGTGCGTCAAAGGGATGCCACAGATGGACCCCGTGAGCTTTGGTTAGCTGTGTTGGCCTTCGGCGGCTTTTACCGAATTTTAGAAAAGGAATTTGGCCAAACGGAGGGTGGATTTGGATTCAGCGCGGAAAAACGCTTGAAAATGGCTTTTTATTTGCTAAATTCTGAGTCCGGATGCCCAAAAACGGACTCCCGGAAGTCTTAAAGCAATTCTGGTGCATGGGGGAGCCGTGGACCGGCGGGCATGCCACGTGGCAGGCGCGGATTGGCCGGCGCACGCGGCTGGGTTCACGGAGCACCGGGTGAGTGACCGGGGTGCACCGTGGAGCGCGTGGATCGGGGCGCGCCACGTGGCAGCCCCGGATTGGGCGGCTCAGGTGCGCCCGGTTTGCCGGGGTGCACCGCGGAGCGCGTGGACCGGGGCGTGCCACGTGGCAGCCCCGGGTTGGTTGGCTCAGGTGCGCCCGGAGCGCGGGAGAGCGCGGGGAGGCGTGGACCGGGGGCGCGCCACGTGGCAGCTCCGCATTGGCGGGCTCACGAGCGCGCGGTCCACGTGCCGCGCAGGGCCGCTGGCGGGGGCAGGCGCCGTACAGCGGGCAGGTCCGTACCGCGGGCAGGCGGCCGGCGGCAGCGGCAGGCGGCCGGCGGCAGGGCGGCGGGCGGCAGGCGGCGGGCGGCGTGGCAGGGGCCACGTGGCGCCCGCTGATTCGCGGGCGCCACCCACCGCACTGCCGCGGGCAGGGCCACGTGGCGTCCCCCCGGTGGCCTGCACGGCTGTACTGTGTTCGGGGGACGCGTGGCGGGCGCCGGGGCGGGTCGGACGGATCTTGTGTTGGGTTATAATAATATGGATCTAAATAGGGGAAAAAACACCTAGAGGGGGGTGAATAGGTGTAAACAATAAACACTCAAAAAATCATTGCGCAATAAAACCCAATGCGGAAAAATAAAAGAACACGCAAGATTTTTACGTGGAAAAACTCCAAACCGGAGTAAAAAACCACGGGACCGATAACACGGCGAAATCCACTAGAATTAACACACGTACAAGGTGATATAACGTACTCACAGACGACTCAACCTTTTACCATACGCTCCTAGTAGATCTTCCCGCTCGCTCCACGACGCTTCTCGAATCCACGATCTGCGCCCAACGCTGAATCCACAGCGTCCAACGTCGAGTCCACGACGTCCGACCGAATCCACGGTCTTCACCCAGTGGCACGCTTCGAATCCACGAACGTACCTCGCTCCGAATCCACGAGAGCGGTTGCACCTTGAATCCACAAGGCCACGCGAGTCCACGCGCCGATTTTGGGGTAAATCGTTGTTTGTTTGGGTGGTGATGATCCGCCGAATACTTAGATTAAAGATAGATCGGAAATACCATCTAAGTATTCATTGATTTGATTCTACTCAAAATGTGAGTATGGAAAACCTAGAATCAAATCAATCAATATAGATGAAGAAACATAGAATAAATCTATTGATTTCCTTTCTTCTCTATATATGTGGATTTTTTCTTTTCGGCTATATTTTTCTGTAATGGCCGATTCTGCGGATGCCCTAGAAATGAATACAGGGCCTATTTATAGGTTAGAAACCTTGGAAGAATATACGGATCAAAAACAGCCTTTTCTGGAAATTTACCGACGGCGATCCGGATTGGATTTGGCGATCCGGATTGCAGAAGCACAAAAGACGATTTCCAGAAATTGCCTGTTCGGGATCCGGATCGTAGTCCCCGATCCGGATCGTTCATACAGTTTTACCAAAACATCATGTTCGGGATCCGGATTGCAATTCCTGATCCGGATCGAGGAAGCAAACAGGTAAAACTAGTGTTCGGGATCCGGATCAGAGGAGGCTGCGATCCGGATTGAACCAGTGTATGAACCAACACCCTTCGGGATCCGGATTGCCGAGCTCGATCCGGATCCTGAACATGTCCCATGTCCAGTTTTTGATGTTTAAGCAATTAAAACCTCTTCCAGGTGTTTCTACACTATAAGAAGTATTCGGATCATCAAAATTCTTTAGTTAAACGTACCTGATCCTTTTGAATTCTTCTTTCTTGAGATTGAGGTATACGATCCAAAGTTTCTTCATCTTCAATCTTCAAGACTTAATACATTCACGAAATACGCCAACTCAAATTCCGTAACAATCTCCCCCTTTGGCGGTTTCGTGACAAAACACAAATCCACAAAAGAAAATTCAAAAAGATATTTTTGTTGCTATCACCATACAACAAAAATTTACAAAAGAGATCCAGAAATTAAAAACATGAGATAAACTCCTAGAACAGACTCTAGACTTAGACATCTGTAATCTCTGCACACAGAAATCATTCTTGACAAACAAATCGTTAGATACCTCAAGAATTGAAACATACAAAACCAAATACAGAGATAGAGTTTATTCTCATCATGACATTTGAAAAATTCAGATATGTAAGAGAATCATAGTTAAAACCAACATATCTTCTAAGCAGTTGAAAACCAAATGTCAAAGTATGTTAGTCCAACATCAACTTGTTAGTCATATTACATGCCCAAATAGTTAGTCGAATAGTTAGTATAGAGGCATGTCACAAATCACAAAGAAAAACCAAAGTTGAGTTGAAGTCATACTTACCTTGATATTCACAATCATTGTTCATTGTTCATTGTTCTTGTTAACTCTCTAACTCTCTCCCCCTTTTTGTCACAAAACAAAGCCAAAACGTAGCAAGAGCTACAATATGTAAGGAGAGTTAAAAAAATCTATTAATATGCAAAACTGAGAACTAAACTAAAGTAAGAAAAAAACTACGTCCTGAAAACTAAGACCAAGAACTGCGAACTGCAAGAGAGTAAGACATAGAAAAAGTGAACAGAAGGTGCTGCTCAGTCTGAAGAATCTGAACTGGTACAACTCAGCTTGCTCAAAATCCCTTTAAGCAAATTCTTAATATTTGAGTACTTTTTCTTGATCTTCTTGTGTTCAGAGGAAATCTGCTGAAGTTCTTTCGATATTCTCTCTTGTGCAGCAGAGAGTCTTTGTTGTTCCTGACGAATCGATTCCAAAGTTCTCTGTGTCAGTTGTCCGTGTCTTTGAGTGTGATGGATGCTGTGTAGATGCAGATGGTGCATCCAGTCCCGAAACCCATGGAGATTCAGTTTGCAGAATTCCAGAAAGTGAGCGTGCTCTGGTGAGAGGCCCACTATGCTGACTCGCACTTCTTTGGACATTTTTCCTTCTTGTATATTGTTTGGTTGTTGAGGCAGATTTCATTAGTCTTTTTCCTTTGGTAAATTTCCTGTCCTCCTCATCAATTTTTCGTTGAACATCTTTGAAGAATTCGTCCCATTCTTCCTCATCATAATCTGAGCTGTCCTCCTTGACTTCGTCGTCGTTTGTCTTGAGTTGAAATCCTGTTCTTCTTTAACAGATGTGCTCGTGTGCACCATTGTGACCAGTAGCAGGATTAACCAGGAGAATGCCATTGGTGTAGTGCTTTGAGTTTTGAGAAAGTGTCCTGTGAAAACCAACTCAAGAACATATGAAAAATCGTCAATTTTGAAAAATTTGAAAAATTGTACCTAGACAATCATAATCATGTAGAGAAGCCAAGAATCAAATTAGTTTTCCAAAAAGAATTTTAAAAATAGATCAATTCCATGATTTTCAAAAATTCCTCTTTTATGCCCTAAAACAGAATTTTTAGAAATCGAAGCCTAAAAACTCGTTATCTTGAGAAAAACCCAGCATAAAAGCAAAACTAATTGACCCAGAGTTCTTATTTCAAAAGAAATTTGATCAAAAACCATTCACAAACGAAAAAGTTCCATGATTTCAACTCACGTTTGAGAAAAATATAAAAACTGTGAAAAACCGAGTTTTGATCAATAAAACTTACTTGAATCCGAAGAACTTTGAGTTTGGAAGCTCCAAGATGCAAGAAATCTAGAGAGAGAAGCTCTAGAGATTTGAACAAAAGATTAGGGTAAAAGAAATCAAATCCTCTTTGTTCTTATAAAAACCCTAGCCGTGATCCGGATCGGATCGAGAATGTGATCCGGATCGGCTACCCGCAGGAAAAATCCTGCGTTCGGGATCCGGATCACTTACCCCGATCCGGATCGGCTTCAACTTTTTCTTCAGAAAAATTTAGAAAAATTCCATAAAATCCAGAAAAAGTATGTAAGCACTTTACCATGTCAACTTTAAACAAAAGACATCGTTTCATACAACAAGAAATAGATTATGCAAAATCTATCAAAAATACCCAAAAATGAAACGAAAATTTACGAAAGTTAAAACACTTAAAGTTGAACAACTTCAATTACATCTATCCTGATCTTATGTGTAATGCCTTTATCAAATCATCAATTTTAGTAAAGAAAATGAAATACCAAGATCAATAGATGTTTGAAATCCCAGATAAGTTAGATAATATATCTAGACAATCTGTTGAAGGAGTGGCTCTTTGAGCATCTTTTACTAAAAATCCCACCTTATACCAACCATGAAATACGACTGAGTCAAGTATTTCAATATGAATTTCATATTTTTAAAAAAAAATTTGCTTTTCATTCATGGAGTATCTTTTTTTTCTTTCATTTTCTCCATGTGGTGGTAGTTTTCACACTCCTCATTGGGATGTAACTCTTTCCACATCTTTTGAGCATTTTACATTTCATTGACTCCCCCTCAATTGGCTATCAATTATTTAATATATAAGGTATTCAACCAAACCATTGATCTCGAATTCATACTCGACTAAGCAATCAAATATGATAATGACTATACCAAGAGATCATTGAGAGAGAAATTGACTTTGATCACTTAAAAGATGGTTTAATTAACGTAAATGATCATTGCAACATTGAAATATTATGACATCAAAAGCATAATAAATTTCTAAATGCATAAAAGGATGCAATTAAAGTCAATTATGATTTATGCTCAATTAATGTCCTATGTACAAAACATAGATAAAGAACAAAACAAAAACAAAAACAAAACCTAACCTAAGCAAAGGTTTCAAAAGAGTTTATTTCAAGGAAAGCATGCCAATTGCTTTACGCAAGTGAATAAAACGTTTTTGATCCAAAGGTTTTGTTAAGATATCAGCTAATTGATCCTCAGTTGAAATATATGACAGTTGAAGAATGTTTGATTCAACTAGCTCTCTAAGAAAATGATATCTAAGTTCAATATGTTTTGTTCTAGAGTGCAACACAGGGTTTTTAGAAATGTTAATAGCACTAGTGTTGTCACATAAAATGGTTACCGAAGATGTTGAAATCCGGAAATCGCTCAACACGCTTTTCATCCAAATCAATTGGGTTGAACAACTTCCTGCAGAAATGTACTCCGCTTCGGCAGTCGAGAGTGCTATGCAGTTCTGCTTTTTACTGTGCCATGCAACAAGGCAATGGCCAAGATAGAAGCATGCACCACTCGTGCTTTTCCGGTCATCCACTGATCCAGCCCAATCGGCATCTGAGTATCCAACAATATCCAAAGTCGTTCCCATAGGATACCAAATTCCGAAATTGATTGTACCTTTGATATACCGGATGATCCGTTTCACCGCTTTCAGGTGAACCTCCTTCGGTGCTGATTGATATCTCGCACAAATCCCAACACTGAAGGATATATCCGGGCGACTAGCCGTGAGATATAGTAGACTTCCAATCATACTGCGATACAGTTTCTCGTCTACATTCTCACTTTGTGATTCACTTCCAAGTCCCTTATGGCTAGTTCCCATTGGAGTCGGAAAATCCTTAGAATTTTCAAGATCAAACTTTTTGACCAACTCCAGTGCATACTTGGATTGACACAAGTGAATTCCTTCATCGTTTTGTTTAACTTGTAATCCAAGAAAATAATTCAATTCGCCCATCATGGACATCTCAAATTCGCTTTCCATGGTCTCCGCGAATTTAGAAGCATCATTATCTCTTGTTGCTCCAAAAACAATGTCATCGACATAGATTTGAGCAACTATGAAATTGTTTTGATAATGCTTCACAAAGAGAGTCCTGTCAGCTCCCCCTCGAGTGTAGCCCTTTTCCAAAAGGTGCTTTGTCAACCTTTCGTACCATGCTCGCGGTGCTTGTTTCAGACCGTAAAGAGCCTTTTTCAGACGAAAAACATGGTTAGGTAGTTTATGATCCACAAAACCTTTCGGTTGAGCCACATAAACTTCCTCATTTAAAAATCCATTTAAAAAGGCGCTCTTAACGTCCATTTGAAATAATTTGATTTTAAAATGACAAGCAATCGCAAACAATATACGAATGGACTCGAGTCTAGCTACAGGGGCGAAAGTTTCATCAAAGTCTATACCTTCTACTTGAGAGTAGCCTTGAGCAACTAACCTTGCTTTGTTCCTGATGATAGTACCTTCTTCATTTTTCTTGTTCTTGAAGATCCATTTGGTACCTATCACATTGTGTTGCTTCGGAGGCTTCGTTAATTCCCAGACTTTGTTTCGCTCGAATTGATGGAGCTCTTCCTGCATTGCTTTAATCCAGTAATCATCTTGGAGAGCTTCATCAACATTCCTTGGTTCGATTTGAGATACATAGCATGCAAATCCGCAAACCAATTGTCTCCGTGTTCTAACTCCTTCTTGTGGATCTCCAATGATGTTCGATTCAGGGTGATCCTTGGAGATGCGTAACGTTTGAGGTAGAGGAGTAGGCGGAGGTACACGAGATGATTCCTGCACATCAGATAAGCTTGAAGAACCGTTAGATGCATCAACATTATTATCGAAAGAATTGTTAGAAGAAGATGCATTAGCAGGTGTATCATCATCAAGAGAGATATCGAGGGTAGATTTTTCAGATTCAAAGTGAAAAGCTTCATCTACCTTAACATTTATCGATTCTACGATCGTCTTAGATTCTAAGTTAAAAACTCGATATGCTCTGCTGTTTGTAGAATAACCTAAGAAAATCCCTTCGTCACTTCGAGAGTCAAATTTTCCAAGATTCTCACGATCACGTAAAATAAAACACCGACTCCCAAAGATACGAAAATATTTGATGTTAGGTTTTCTACAAAACCAAAGTTCATATGGTGTATTCAAGTCCCCGGGCGCAAATACACGCGATTGATAACATAAACAGCAGTGTTCACCGCTTCAGCCCAAAAATAAAAAGGTAAGTTCCGGCTGTGAAGCATAACACGTGCCATTTCCTGTACGACCCTGTTTTTGCGCTCGACTACACCATTTTGTTGAGGTGTGTAAGGTGCGGAGAATTCATGTTTAATGCCATTAGAAGTGCAAAAATCAATGAATTTGGAATTTATGAATTCCCCACCTCTATCACTCCTAACTCGAGTAATCCTTTCATTCTTTTCAATCATAATACGATTGCAGATTTCGAGAAAAGAATCAAAGGTATCAGCTTTTTCTTTTAAAAAGCTACCCAAGTATATCTAGAAAAATCATCAACCAATAAGAAAATATACCATTTACCTCCCAGAGATGGTTGACGAGTTGGCCCCATTAAGTCCATATGCAAAAGTTCCAAAGGCCGTTTTGTACCTATGTGGTTCAAGTTCTTGTGTGCAGTCCTAGACTGTTTTCCCTTTTGGCAACCGCCACACACAAGGTTTTGTTCAAAAGAAAGTTTCGGAACCCCCTTGACCACATCTTTGTTTGAAATTCTAGCAAGTTCCTTAAAGTTTATGTGACCTAGCCTTTCATGCCAAAGTGTTTCATTTTTCAAAGATGCTAGGTTACATTTTTCAGAAATCTTAGAGGAACTACATAACAATTGTTTTCTGATCTAACCCCCTTTAAAAAGAAAGCATGGTTCATGTCAGTTACAGTGCATTTATCAGATGAAAAATTAACTGAATAACCACTATCACACAGTTGACTTATGCTTATGAGGTTAGTCTTAAGGCCATGAACAAATAACACATTATCTAGAACCGGGCCATCTGGAATAGCTACCGTTCCCTTTCCAACAATTTTGGAAGACCGACCATCTCCGAAAACAACAAGTCCTCCGGAGTTTTTCTCAAATGTTTGAAAACAGTTTTTATCGCCGGTCATATGACGGGAACACCCGCTATCCAGGTACCAAGACGAACTATCATATGCATGCAAGGAAACATTGGTAGCAAGACAAGGGAAAATTTCACCTTTGCGCACCCAAACCTTTTTGGAATGCGTCGGTAATGATCGTGAAGTTGATTTCCTAGGTGAAGCGTCTTGCTTGAAGAATTGCTGCTCCTTGATGATGTCGTCTTGAGCGGTGTACTACCAAGGCTCTTTTCCTTCAAATGAGTTGCAGTTGTTTTCGAGGAATAGCCTTTTGGTAGTCATTGCAAGAGTGCTTGAGGTGTGCGTTTGGCTTCCGTCTTGCAATTTCTCCTTATGTGCCCTGAAATGCCACAACGAAAACATACCTTGGTTCTTGTCGATTCCGAGAGGATGTAGTAGGCTTGTTGTCGTTGCTTGTCGTGAATTCCGGTGTCGGAGGAGGAGATACCGACTGAGGCACAAATACTGTCCCACTCGAACTTGGAATGTCTCCAGTTTGAGTGTATCCGAGGCCGAACTTATTTCTTTGACCAAGACCAAGAAGTCTGTCCAACTTACTCCTTCCAGAAGAAAATCTCTTTAAGTCATCCTTCAGTTGGCGTATGGTCTCCGTCATTTCCAATTTTTCCTGTCGAGCCTCGCCGTTGAGCTTCAAGAAGTAATTCGCTTTGTTCACCATATCCATATAATTCTTCTCGAGTTGCTCATTGGACTCTTGAAGGGAAACATTTGTTTTAATCAGATTATCCCTTTCCACTTCAAGATCGGTTGAGAGAGGTTACCCTTTTTACTTCTTCTTCGAGATCCTGCAATCTCCCTTTCAACCCCTTGTTTTGCTTAGCCAGTTTCTTTGAATCCCTCAAAAGCTTATGGTAGGCTAAAGCAAAATCTTCACCTTCCGAATCATCTGATTCATCGTCCGTTGCAATCTTTTCAACAGTGGAGTTGGACAGTGAATCGGATGTACTTGCCATTAAGCACATGAAGGTGAAGATGTAGTGGACGCGTGGAAAGCTGTCGCGTTGTCTTCTTCATCACTTGAGGATGACTCATTTGACGTGGAGTTGTCATCCCAAGTAACGACTTGCATCGCTTTCTTCTTTGCCGGATTCTTGTTGGGACATCCGTTGAAATGTGGCCGTAGCCTCGACATTTGAAGCACTGAACTTGTCCCTCAGAACTTTTCTTATCCTTTGAGAAGTTCTCTTGCTTTCTTGACTTGTGCTTGAAGGACCCTTGCCTTTCTTCGACTTTCCGAAGGATGGAGTTTTGCTTGAATTTCCCCTTCGAAAGTTGCGGCGAAACTTCCTTGTCAAGAGAGCGAGCTGCTTCTCAAAGTCCTCCATAGAAAGGTTCTCGTCGTCGTCCGAGGAGGATGAATCCGCGTCTTCTTCTTTAGTTGATTTCAATGCGTAACCTGAAGACTTAGAAGAGGATGCCTTTCCAGAAGAATAGTTAGTAGGAAATGTCATTTCATAAGTTTGTAAAGCACCTACTAATTCTTCTACACGCATTTCGTCCGGGTGTTTAATTGTTTCAATGGCTGCGACCTTCGGGCGAAATCGTTCAGGAAGAGTTCTTAGAATTTTTCTTACAACTTTAAATTCTGGAATCTTCTCTCCCAAGTTAGCACATGAGTTTACGATGTCTTGCAATCGTGTGTAATAGTCAGTGAAGGATTCATTCTCTGCCATAGAGATAGAGTCAAACTTGCTCGTGAGCATTTGCAGTTTCTGAATCTTCACTAGGTTAGTTCCCTCATGCGTAACTTGAAGAACATCCCAGATTTCTTTCGCAGTCTCACATGCCGAGACGCGAGAGAACTCAGTTTGTGACAAAGCATTAAATAGAGCATTAATTCCTTTGCCATTGTAAGAAGATAAGTCTATCTCTTCCTTGGTCCATTTCGACCTAGGTTTTAAGGTGCGAACATCATCTAAAATTTCAGTTGGATTAGACCATCCTAATTCAATTGATTGCCACACCCTTTCGTCGATGGAAATTAAAAAGGCTTTCATCCGCACTTTCCAGTACGCATAATTTGTTCCATCAAAGAAAGGGGGTCGATTGATGTTTCCACCTTCAACCATTGTTTACAACCCTATTCCCGCTCTGATACCACTTGTTGGGTTTAGGTAATATGGATCTAAATAGGGGAAAAAACACCTAGAGGGGGGTGAATAGGTGTAAACAATAAACACTCAAAAAATCATTGCGCAATAAAACCCAATGCGGAAAAATAAAAGAACACGCAAGATTTTTACGTGGAAAAACTCCAAACCGGAGTAAAAAACCACGGGACCGATAACACGGCGAAATCCACTAGAATTAACACACGTACAAGGTGATATAACGTACTCACAGACGACTCAACCTTTTACCATACGCTCCTAGTAGATCTTCCCGCTCGCTCCACGACGCTTCTCGAATCCACGATCCGCGCCCAACGCTGAATCCACAGCGTCCAACGTCGAGTCCACGACGTTCAACCGAATCCACGGTCTTCACCCAATGGCACGCTTCGAATCCACGAACGTACCTCGCTCCGAATCCACGAGAGCGGTTGCACCTTGAATCCACAAGGCCACGCGAGTCCACGCGCCGATTTTGGGATAAATCGTTGTTTTTAGGGTGGTGATGATCCGCCGAATACTTAGATCAAAGATAGATCGGAAATACCATCTAAGTATTCATTGATTTGATTCTACTCAAAATATGAGTATGGAAAACCTAGAATCAAACAATCAATATAGATGAAGAACCATAGAATAGATCTATGATTTCCGTTCTTCTCTATATGTGGATTTTTTCTTTTCGGCTATATTTTTCTGTATAAGGCCGATTCTGTCGGATGCCCTAGAAATGAATACAAGGGCTATTTATAGGTTAGAAACCCTAGGAAGAATATTCGGATCAAAAACAGCCTTTTCTGGAAAGTTTTACCGACGGCGATCCGGATTGGATTTGGCGATCCGGATTGCAGAAGCACAAAGACGGTTTCCAGAAAATTGCCTGTTCGGGATCCGGATCGTAGTCCCCGATCCGGATCGTTCATACAGTTTTACCAAACATCATGTTCGGGATCCGGATTGCAATTCCTGATCCGGATCGTTCAAGCAACAGGTAAAACTAGTGTTCGGGATCCGGATCAGAGGATGCTGCGATCCGGATTGAACCAGTGTATGAACGAACACCCTTCGGGATCCGGATTGCAAGCTCGATCCGGATCCTGAACATGTCCCATGTCCAGTTTTTGATGTTTAAGCAATTAAAACCTCTTCCAGGTGTTTCTACACTATAAGAAGTATTCGGATCATCAAAATTCTTTAGTTAAACGTACCTGATCCTTTTGAATTCTTCTTTCTTGAGATTGAGGTATACGATCCAAGTTTCTTCATCTTCAATCTTCAAGACTTAATACATTCACGAAATACGCCAACTCAAATTCCGTAACAATCTTGATCC
>JAQOTM010000947.1:43284-67593 GCA_029168755.2 Tillandsia fasciculata
TGGTGATGATCCGCCGAATACTTAGATCAGATAGATCGGAAATACCATCTAAGTATTCATTGATTTGATTCTACTCAAAATGTGAGTATGGAAAACCTAGAATCAAATCAATCAATATAGATGAAGAAACATAGAATAAATCTATTGATTTCCTTTCTTCTCTATATATGTGGATTTTTTCTTTTCGGCTATATTTTTCTGTAATAGCCGGATGCCCTAGAAATGAATACAGGGCCTATTTATAGGTTAGAAACCTTGGAAGAATATACGGATCAAAAACAGCCTTTTCTGGAAAGAATTACCGACGGCGATCCGGATTGGAATTTGGCGATCCGGATTGCAGAAGCACAAAAGACGGTTTCCAGAAAATGCCTGTTCGGGATCCGGATCGTAGTCCCCGATCCGGATCGTTCATACAGTTTTACCAAAACATCAATGTTCGGGATCCGGATTGCAAATCCTGATCCGGATCGAGAAGCAACAGGTAAAACTAGTGTTCGGGATCCGGATCAGAGGATGCTGCGATCCGGATTGAACCAGTGTATGAACCAACACCCTTCGGGATCCGGATTGCCGAGCCGATCCGGATCCTGAACATGTCCCATGTCCAGTTTTTGATGTTTAAGCAATTAAAACCTCTTCCAGGTGTTTCTACACTATAAGAAGTATTCGGATCATCAAAATTCTTTAGTTAAACGTACCTGATCCTTTTGAATTCTTCTTTCTTGAGATTGAGGTATATGATCCAAAGTTTCTTCATCTTCAATCTTCAAGACTTAATACATTCACGAAATACGCCAACTCAAATTCCGTAACAATCTCCCCCTTTGGCGGTTTCGTGACAAAACACAAATCCACAAAAGAAAATTCAAAAAGATATTTTTGTTGCTATCACCATACAACAAAAATTTACAAAAGAGATCCAGAAATTAAAAACATGAGATAAACTCCTAGAACAGACTCTAGACTTAGACATCTGTATCTCTGCACACAGAAATCATTCTTGACAAAAAAATCGTTAGATACCTCAAGAATTGAAACATACAAAACCAAATACAGAGATAGAGTTTATTCTCATCATGACATTTGAAAAATTCAGATATGTAAGAGAATCATAGTTAAAACCAACATATCTTCTAAGCATTCAAAACCAAATGTCAAAGTATGTTAGTCCAACATCAACTTGTTAGTCATATTACATGCCCAAATAGTTAGTCGAATAGTTAGTATAGAGGCATGTCACAATCACAAAGAAAAACCAAAGTTGAGTTGAAGTCATACTTACCTTGATATTCACAATCATTGTTCATTTTCATATTTCATTGTTCAACTCTCTAACTCTCTCCCCCTTTTTGTCACAAAACAAAGCCAAACGTAGCAAGAGCTACAATATGTA
Organism: Tillandsia fasciculata; assembly: GCA_029168755.2. Taxonomy (NCBI): domain Eukaryota; kingdom Viridiplantae; phylum Streptophyta; class Magnoliopsida; order Poales; family Bromeliaceae; genus Tillandsia; species Tillandsia fasciculata. The sequence continues at coordinate 44,681 of JAQOTM010000947.1, forward strand.
AGGAGAGTTAAAAAAAATCTATTAATATGCACAAACTGAGAACTAAACTAAAAGTAGGAATAAAAACTAAGTCCTGAAAACTAAGAACCAAACTGTGAACTGCAAGAGAGTAAGATCAAGAAAAAGTGATCAAGGTGCTGCTCAGTCTGAAGAATCTGAACTGGTACAACTCAGCTTGCTCAAAATCCCTTTAAGCAAATTCGAATATTTGAGTACTTTTTCTTGATCTTCTTGTGTTCAGAGGAAATTGCTGAAGTTCTTTCGACATTCTTTCTTGTGCAGCAGAGAGTCTTTGTTGTTCCTGACGAATCGTTCCAAAGTCTCTGTGTCAGTAGTCGTGTCTTTGAGTGTGATGGATGCTGTGTAGATGCAGATGGTGCATCCAGTCCGAAACCATGGAGATTCAGTTTGCAGAATCCAGAAAGTGAGCGTGCTCTGGTGAGAGGCCCCTATGCTGACTCGCACTTCTTTGGACATTCTTCCTCTTGTATACTGTGGTTGTTGAGGCAGATTTCATAAGCTTTTTCCTTTGGTAAATTTCCTGTCCTCCTCATCAATTTTTTCGTTGAACATCTTTGAAGAATTCGTCCCATTCTTTCTCATCGTAGTCCGAGCTGTCCTCCTGGCTTCGTTCGTTTTGTCTTGAGTTGAATCATCCTGTTCTTCTTAACGATGTGCTCGTGTGCACCATGTGACCAGTAGCAGGATTAACCAGGAGAGTGCCATTGATGTGAGTGCTTTGAGTTTTGGAAAAGTGTCCTGTGAAACCAACTCAAGAACACATGAAAAATCGTCAATTTTGAAAAATTTGAAAAATTGTACCTAGACAATCATAATCATGTAGAGAAGCCAAGAATCAAATTAGTTTTCAAAAAGAATTTTAAAAATAGATCAATTCCATGATTTTCAAAAATTCCTCTTTATGCCCTAAACCAGAATTTTTAGAAATCGAAGCCTAAAAACTCGTTTATCTTGAGAAAACCCAGCATAAAAGCAAAACTAATTACCCAGAGTTCTTATTTCAAAAGAAATTTGATCAAAAACCATTCACAAACGAAAAAGATCCAAGATTTCAACTCACGTTTGATGAAAAAATAAAAACTGTGAAAAACCGAGATTTTGATCAATAAAACTTACTTGAATCCGAAGAACTTGAGTTTGGAAGCTCCAAGATGCAAGAAATCTAGAGAGAGAAGCTCTAGAGACTTGAGAACAAAAGATTAGGGTAAAAGAAATCAAATCCTCTTTGTTCTTATAAAAACCCTAGCCGTGATCCGGATCGGATCGAGAATGTGATCCGGATCGGCTACCCGCAGGAAGAATCCTGCGTTCGGGATCCGGATCACTTACCCCGATCCGGATCGGCTTCAACTTTTTCTCCAGAAAAATTCAGAAAAATTCCATAAAATCCAGAAAAAGTATGTAAGCACTTTACCATATCAACTTTAAACAAAAACATCGTTTCATACAACAAGAAATAGATTATGCAAAATCTATCAAAAATACCCAAAAATGAAACGAAAATTTACGAAAGTTAAAACACTTAAAGTTGAACAACTTCAATTACATCTATCCTGATCTTATGTGTAATGCCTTTATCAAATCATCAATTTTGTAAAGAAAATGAAATACCAAGATCAATAGATGTTTGAAATCCCAGATAAGTTAGATAATATATCTAGACAATCTGTTGAAGGAGTGGCTCTTTGAGCATCTTTTACTAAAATCCCACCTTATACCAACCATGAAATACGACTGAGTCAAGTATTTCAATATGCATTTCATCATTTTTAAAAAAAAATTTGCTTTGCATTCATGGAGTCTTTTTCTTTCTTTCATTTTCTCCATGTGGTGGTAGTTTTCACACTCCTCATTGGGATGTAACTCTTTCCACATCTTTTGAGCATTTTACATTTCATTGACTCCCCCTCAATTGGCTATCAATTATTTAATATATAAGGTATTCAACCAAACCATTGATCTCGAATTCATACTCGACTAAGCAATCAAATATGATAATGACTATACCAAGAGATCATTGAGAGAGAAATTGACTTTGATCACTTAAAAGATGGTTTAATTAACGTAAATGATCATTGCAACATTGAAATATTATGATATCAAAAGCATAATAAATTTCTAAATGCATAAAAGGATGCAATTAAAGTCAATTATGATTTATGCTCAATTAATGTCCTATGTACAAAACATAGATAAAGAACAAAACAAAAACAAAAACAAACCTAACCTAAGCAAAGGTTTCAAAAGAGTTATTTCAAGGAAAGCATGCCAATTGCTTTACGCAAGTGAATAAAACGTTTTTGATCCAAAGGTTTTGTTAAGATATCAGCTAATTGATCCTCAGTTGAAATATATGACAGTTGAAGAATGTTTGATTCAACTAGCTCTCTAAGAAAATGATATCTAAGTTCAATATGTTTTGTTCTAGAGTGCAACACAGGGTTTTTGAAATGTTAATAGCACTAGTGTTGTCACATAAAATGGTTACCGAAGATGCTGAAATCCGGAAATCGCTCAACACGCTTTTCATCCAAATCAATTGGGTTGAACAACTTCCTGCAGAAATGTACTCCGCTTCGGCAGTCGAGAGTGCTATGCAATTCTGCTTTTTACTGTGCCATGCAACAAGGCAATGGCCAAGATAGAAGCATGCACCACTCGTGCTTTTCCGGTCATCCACTGATCCAGCCCAATCGGCATCTGAGTATCCAACAATATCCAAAGTCGTTCCCATAGGATACCAAATTCCGAAATTGATTGTACCTTTGATATATCGGATGATCCGTTTCACCGCTTTCAGGTGAACCTCCTTCGGTGCTGATTGATATCTCGCACAAATCCCAACACTGAAGGATATATCCGGGCGACTAGCCGTGAGATATAGTAGACTTCCAATCATACTGCGATACAGTTTCTCGTCTACATTCTCACTATGTGATTCACTTCCAAGTCCCTTATGGCTAGTTCCCATTGGAGTCGGAAAATCCTTAGAATTTTCAAGATCAAACTTTTTGACCAACTCCAGTGCATACTTGGATTGACACAAGTGAATTCCTTCATCGTTTTGTTTAACTTGTAATCCAAGAAAATAAGTCAATTCGCCCATCATGGACATCTCAAATTCGCTTTCCATGGTCTCCGCGAATTTAGAAGCATCATTATCTCTTGTTGCGCCAAAAACAATGTCATCGACATAGATTTGAGCAACTATGAAATTGTTTTGATAATGCTTCACAAAGAGAGTCCTGTCAGCTCCCCCTCGAGTGTAGCCCTTTTCCAAAAGGTGCTTTGTCAACCTTTCGTACCATGCTCGCGGTGCTTGTTTCAGACCGTAAAGAGCCTTTTTCAGACGAAAAACATGGTTAGGTAGTTTATGATCCACAAAACCTTTCGGTTGAGCCACATAAACTTCCTCATTTAAAAACCCATTTAAAAAGGCGCTCTTAACGTCCATTTGAAATAATTTGATTTTAAAATGACAAGCAATCGCAAACAATATACGAATGGACTCGAGTCTAGCTACAGGGGCGAAAGTTTCATCAAAGTCTATACCTTCTACTTGAGAGTAGCCTTGAGCAACTAACCTTGCTTTGTTCCTGATGATAGTACCTTCTTCATTTTTCTTGTTCTTGAAGATCCATTTGGTACCTATCACATTGTGTTGCTTCGGAGGCTTCGTTAATTCCCAGACTTTGTTTCGCTCGAATTGATGGAGCTCTTCCTGCATTGCTTTAATCCAGTAGTCATCTTGGAGAGCTTCATCAACATTCCTTGGTTCGATTTGAGATACATAGCATGCAAATCCGCAAACCAATTGTCTCCGTGTTCTAACTCCTTCTTGTGGATCTCCAATGATGTTCGATTCAGGGTGATCCTTGGAGATGCGTAACGTTTGAGGTAGAGGAGTAGGCGGAGGTACACGAGATGATTCCTGCACATCAGATAAACTTGAAGAACCGTTAGATGCATCAACATTATTATCGAAAGAATTGTTAGAAGAAGATGCATTAGCAGGTGTATCATCATCAAGAGAGATATCGAGGGTAGATTTTTCAGATTCAAAGTGAAAAGCTTCATCTACCTTAACATTTATCGATTCTACGATCGTCTTAGATTCTAAGTTAAAAACTCGATATGCTCTGCTGTTTGTAGAATAACCTAAGAAAATCCCTTCGTCACTTCGAGAGTCAAATTTTCCAAGATTCTCACGATCACGTAAAATAAAACACCGACTCCCAAAGATACGAAAATATTTGATGTTAGGTTTTCTACAAAACCAAAGTTCATATGGTGTATTCAAAGTCCCCGGGCGCAAATACACGCGATTAATAACATAAACAGCAGTGTTCACCGCTTCAGCCCAAAAATAAAAGGTAAGTTCCGGCTGTGAAGCATAACACGTGCCATTTCCTGTACGACCCTGTTTTTGCGCTCGACTACACCATTTTGTTGAGGTGTGTAAGGTGCGGAGAATTCATGTTTAATGCCATTAGAAGTGCAAAAATCAATGAATTTGGAATTTATGAATTCCCCACCTCTATCACTCCTAACTCGAGTAATCCTTTCATTCTTTTCAATCATAATACGATTGCAGATTTCGAGAAAAGAATCAAAGGTATCAGCTTTTTCTTTTAAAAATGCTACCCAAGTATATCTAGAAAAATCATCAACCAATAAGAAAATATACCATTTACCTCCCAGAGATGGTTGACGAGTTGGCCCCATTAAGTCCATATGCAAAAGTTCCAAAGGCCGTTTTGTACCTATGTGGTTCAAGTTCTTGTGTGCAGTCCTAGACTGTTTTCCCTTTTGGCAACCGCCACACACAAGGTTTTGTTCAAAAGAAAGTTTCGGAACCCCCTTGACCACATCTTTGTTCGAAATTCTAGCAAGTTCCTTAAAGTTTATGTGACCTAGCCTTTCATGCCAAAGTGTTTCATTTTTCAAAGATGCTAGGTTACATTTTTCAGAAATCTTAGTAGGAACTACATAACAATTGTTTTCTGATCTAACCCCCTTTAAAAAGAAAGCATGGTTCATGTCAGTTACAGTGCATTTATCAGATGAAAAATTAACTGAATAACCACTATCACAAAGTTGACTTATGCTTATGAGGTTAGTCTTAAGGCCATGAACAAATAACACATTATCTAGAACCGGGCCATCTGGAATAGCTACCGTTCCCTTTCCAACAATTTTGGAAGACCGACCATCTCCGAAAACAACAAGTCCTCCGGAGTTTTTCTCAAATGTTTGAAAACAGTTTTTATCACCGGTCATATGACGGGAACACCCGCTATCCAGATACCAAGACGAACTATCATATGCATGCAAGGAAACATTGGTAGCAAGACAAGGGAAAATTTCACCTTTGCGCACCCAAACCTTTTTGGAATGCGTCGGTAATGATCGTGAAGTTGATTTCCTAGGTGAGAGCGTCTTGCTTGAAGAATTGCTGCTCCTTGATGATGTCGTCTTGAGCGGTGACTACCAAGGCTCTTTTCCTTCAATGATTTGCAGTTGATTTTCGAGGAATAGCCTTTTGGTAGTCATTGCAAGAGGTGCTTGAGGTGTGCGTTTGGCTTCCGTCTTGCAATTTCTCCTTATGTGCCCTGAAATGCCACAACGAAAACATACCTTAGTTCTTGTCGATTCCGAGGAGGATGTAGTAGGCTTGTTGTCGTTGCTTGTCGTGAATTCCGGTGTCGGAGGAGGAGATACCGACTGAGGCACAAATACTGTCCCACTCGAACTTGGAATGTCTCCAGTTTGAGTGTATCCGAGGCCGAACTTATTTCTTTGACCAAGACCAAGAAGTCTGTCCAACTTACTCCTTCCAGAAGAAAATCTCTTTAAGTCATCCTTCAGTTGGCGTATGGTCTCCGTCATTTCCAATTTTTCCTGTCGAGCCTCGCCGTTGAGCTTCAAGAAGTAATTCGCTTTGTTCACCATATCCATATAATTCTTCTCGAGTTGCTCATTGGACTCTTGAAGGGAAACATTTGTTTTAATCAGATTATCCCTTTCCACTTCAAGATCGGTTGAGAGAGAGGTTACCCTTTTTACTTCTTCTTCGAGATCCTGCAATCTCCCTTTCAACCCCTTGTTTTGCTTAGCCAGTTTCTTTGAATCCCTCAAAAGCTTATGGTAGGCTAAAGCAAAATCTTCACCTTCCGAATCATCTGATTCATCGTCCGTTGCAATCTTTTCAACAGTGGAGTTGGACAGTGAATCGGATGTACTTGCCATTAAGCACATGAAGGGTGAAGATGTAGTGGACGCGTGGAAAGCTGTCGCGTTGTCTTCTTCATCACTTGAGGATGACTCATTTGACGTGGAGTTGTCATCCCAAGTAACGACTTGCATCGCTTTCTTCTTTGCCGGATTCTTGTTGGGACACTCCGTTGCAATGTGGCCGTAGCCTCGACATTTGAAGCACTGAACTTGTCCCTCAGAACTTTTCTTATCCTTTGAGAAGTTCTCTTGCTTTCTTGACTTGTAGCTTGAAGAACCCTTGCCTTTCTTCGACTTTCCGAAGGATGGAGTTTTGCTTGAATTTCCCCTTCGAAAGTTGCGGCGAAACTTCCTTGTCAAGAGAGCGAGCTGCTTCTCAAAGTCCTCCATAGAAAGGTTCTCGTCGTCGTCCGAGGAGGATGAATCCGCGTCTTCTTCTTTAGTTGATTTCAATGCGTAACCTGAAGACTTAGAAGAGGATGCCTTTCCAGAAGAATAGTTAGTAGGAAATGTCATTTCATAAGTTTGTAAAGCACCTACTAATTCTTCTACACGCATTTCGTCCGGGTGTTTAATTGTTTCAATGGCTGCGACCTTCGGGCGAAATCGTTCAGGAAGAGTTCTTAGAATTTTTCTTACAACTTTAAATTCTGGAATCTTCTCTCCCAAGTTAGCACATGAGTTTACGATGTCTTGCAATCGTGTGTAATAGTCAGTGAAAGATTCATTCTCTGCCATAGAGATAGAGTCAAACTTGCTCGTAAGCATTTGCAGTTTCTGAATCTTCACTAGGTTAGTTCCCTCATGCGTAACTTGAAGAACATCCCAGATTTCTTTCGCAGTCTCACATGCCGAGACGCGAGAGAACTCAGTTTGTGACAAAGCATTAAATAGAGCATTAATTCCTTTGCCATTGTAAGAAGATAAGTCTATCTCTTCCTTGGTCCATTTCGACCTAGGTTTTAAGGTGCGAACATCATCTAAAATTTCAGTTGGATTAGACCATCCTAATTCAATTGATTGCCACACCCTTTCGTCGATGGAAATTAAAAAGGCTTTCATCCGTACTTTCCAGTACGCATAATTTGTTCCATCAAAGAAAGGGGGTCGATTGATGTTTCCACCTTCAACCATTGTTTACAACCCTATTCCCGCTCTGATACCACTTGTTGGGTTATAATAATATGGATCTAAATAGGGGAAAAAACACCTAGAGGGGGGTGAATAGGTGTAAACAATAAACACTCAAAAAATCATTGCGCAATAAAACCCAATGCGGAAAAATAAAAGAACACGCAAGATTTTTACGTGGAAAAACTCCAAACCGGAGTAAAAAACCACGGGACCGATAACACGGCGAAATCCACTAGAATTAACACACGTACAAGGTGATATAACGTACTCACAGACGACTCAACCTTTTACCATACGCTCCTAGTAGATCTTCTCCGCTCGCTCCACGACGCTTCTCGAATCCACGATCCGCGCCCAACGCTGAATCCACAGCGTCCAACGTCGAGTCCACGACGTCCGACCGAATCCACGGTCTTCACCCAGTGGCACGCTTCGAATCCACGAACGTACCTCGCTCCGAATCCACGAGAGCGGTTGCACCTTGAATCCACAAGGCCACGCGAGTCCACGCGCCGATTTTGGGGTAAATCGTTGTTTTTTGGGTGGTGATGATCCGCCGAATACTTAGATTAAAGATAGATCGGAAATACCATCTAAGTATTCATTGATTTGATTCTACTCAAAATGTGAGTATGGAAAACCTAGAATCAAATCAATCAATATAGATGAAGAAACATAGAATAAATCTATTGATTTCCTTTCTTCTCTATATGTGGATTTTTTCTTTTCGGCTATATTTTTCTAATGGCCGATTGCGGATGCCCTAGAAATGAATATAGGGTCTATTTATAGGTTAGAAACCTTGGAAGAATATACGGATCAAAAACAGCCTTTTCTGGAAAGATTTACCGACGGCGATCCGGATTGGATTTGGCGATCCGGATTGCAGAAGCACAAAAGACGGTTTCCAGAAAATTGTATGTTCGGGATCCGGATCGTAGTCCCCGATCCGGATCGTTCATACAGTTTTACCAAAACATCATGTTCGGGATCCGGATTGCAATTCCTGATCCGGATCGAGGAAGCAACAGGTAAAACTAGTGTTCGGGATCCGGATCATGGATGCTGCGATCCGGATTGAACCAGTGTATGAACGAACACCCTTCGGGATCCGGATTGCCGAGCTCGATCCGGATCCTGAACATGTCCCATGTCCAGTTTTTGATGTTTAAGCAATTAAAACCTCTACCAGGTGTTTCTACACTATAAGAAGTATTCGGATCATCAAAATTCTTTAGTTAAACGTACCTGATCCTTTTGAATTCTTCTTTCTTGAGATTGAGGTATACGATCCAAAGTTTCTTCATCTTCAATCTTCAAGACTTAAAACATTCACGAAATACGCCAACTCAAATTCCGTAACATCTTGGATCCTGTCCGACCGCGTGTAGCGGGCCGGCCGCACTGTGCGCGCCCGAAAACTTTCGGGCGCCCGAAAGTGGGGACATATTGGGAATTTCCCCAATTGTCCCCTTTGGCTCTATAAATAGCCAACCCGAGCCTCACCTTTTGCTCTTTTTCTCCCAAACCGCACCTCCCCTGCGCGAGCCACCTTAAGAAGACTTGTTCACCTCTTGATGCTTGATCTCCCTGCCAAGTTCTAGGATTTTAGGAGGCTCGAATCCCGAGGTTTCCCATTTTTCGGCGCGGCGCGACGTTGCATTTCCTGTTTTCCTCTTCAGCGCAGCGATGATGTTTTAGCTCCCCTGGGCTACCCCGAGGTCCTATTTCAGCGATTCTTGCGCCGACAGACTCCTTACAGGTAGGGCTTCAACTTTTATTTTGGTCGCGCTTTCCCGTTTTGAGGTTTTGGCACGGATCCCGAGGCAAACAGTAACCCCCTTTTTCTGTATGGAATTCCTTGACAGCCCTGAAGTATTTTGGCCGTATCTTCGCGCACGAGCGTCGCACGGGAACGAGCTTATACAACTTTTTCATCTACGGATCGCAAGGAACGCGCTCGTATTTTTATTAAAATTTGGAGGGGATTATTTCGAGGTGAAAATCACTGTTTTCTCAGTGAACATGCACAGTTTTTAGCACAGATTTTTGTGTGAGGTACCCCTCTTGCCGAATTTTTATCTTGACTTACCGACCTCAGTTTTGGACGTGCAAGGTACCGTTGCGAAGGTATCGATGCGAGGATCGCCGTGATATTTTTCTTGGGATTTTCTGGGCACTTTCTGCAGGTGATAATTTAACAGTTTCGGGACTGTTGTTGTATGGATTATTAAAGACAGTATTTGGGAACCTAAGTGTATTTAGTGGGCTTTGTGTTGTGTCAGGAGTGTTTTGGGCATACTGTACCTGTTGGAGCGCAGGATTGGAGTTTTGGTATTTTAAGCTGTACAGACCCGGACAGTTAGCGCTTCAGGTGGGTGGTTGTTGTACTCCTCTCTTTGGTATGCCCACTAGGAATATTAGAGTACCCTTGAATTGAAGATGCCAAATGTGTGATTGGTAGACTTGCATGCTTTAGGAAATTAATTATTAGTAATCAGATCCCTGATAAACTGTTGTTAGAATGATCACCTGATTTTAATCGCTTAATTAATCTGGACTGTATACTTGGAGGCAAAATAGTAATTGAGGACTGCAAAACTAATAACTTTTCATATGAGACTGTCACACTAGCTCATGTCACTCTAAATTGCTTATTCTTGGAAATTGGACAAAATGTTGGAACAATGCATGATTAAACGGGTCACATAATATTGTCATCTTTTACTGCTGCACTATTTCTTGGGACTTGACTTAGGAGAAACCATGCATTTATTCCTTTCTTCTCCTATCCTTGATAGACGTGAGGCATAGTTGCTCGGATTCGAGCAGGTATCGGACAGTGTAGACAGGTATTGGGGATTTGGGACAGTTTGGGCTTTTGACAGGGTGTTGCGGCGACCACGGATCTTGGGTGGTTGACCGGGTCATACTATCGCATCAGATTGGGTATTTGGGGGATCGGGCTTGTTTTAGTGGAGGGTTTTTCCCACTTCATTGAGTCTCGATCCAGTCCTGCTATACATGGTTACTTATGGTTACTTACTTTCCTCGTGTGGGTCGCTCCCCACGAGTGCGACTCCGGAGTGCGCGGCAGGCAGACCTTGAGTCCTGGGGACTCTTTTGCTTCGGTGTTATGCGTAGGCTGGCATACCCGAGGCGGCAGAGCAGGCAGTGCCAGTGTCCACTGGCGGTCAAATTGGGTCATTTTGACAGGCTCCTGATACCGATGCATACTTTGCCATCCTGGTTGGTTTATCATGTAGAGGCATATTAGGGGTAGCATTTTATCTGTGGTCACTCATATTGCACTCCCCTTTTGCTTTCTTTCCCCTTCTGCCTCTGATCTTCCTGGTGGGCATATTTGAGCTGAGGCTTTACCCACTAGGGGAGGCTACTGTTTATAGTAGTACTTACCCCCATTGTCTTTTCTTGTCTCTTTTCCCCTTTGTTTTGCAGAGTCCTCTGCGGGAGCTGCGGGACCGTCAGCAGCTGAGCGAGGTAAGAGGATCGCGGACTAGTTAGCGTTGCCACCGAGAGATGTAGCTGGATATTTTGGTCACCCGGTCTTCTCAGACAGTTTTATTTTACTTCCTTTTGGGTCTGGCTTCTGCCAGCTGGTTGTATTTTGTTGTGAGCTGGGAGAGTTATCTGTATTTATTTTTATAGTTGTACTTTACTTTCCGCTTCTGTCTGAGATACAGTAGTTTTAGTTTAGCTCTGATTATTATGCTCTTTTATTACTACTTTTTATATCTGAGCAGGTTACCGACGCTTCGTGTATGTGGGAAATACCGCATGCACGGCGGATCTGTAGACGGGCCCGGGTTCTGGTTTACACCCGGGGCGTGACACGCCACGTGGCCCCGCGCCGGGCTCATGCACCCGGCCGCGCTGCTCCATGGACCAGCTGCTACGGACCGGCCAATGAGGGCCCGCCACGTGGCGCTCCGGCGGTCCACGACTCCCCCCATGCACCAGAAAACACCAGAAACTTTCGGGAGTCCGTTTTTGGGCATCCGGACTCAGAATTCAACAAGTAAATAGCCGTTTTCAAGCGTTTTTCCGCGCTGAATCCAAATACGCCCTCCGTTTGGCCTAGAAACTTTTCTAAAATTCGGCAAATGCCGCCGAAGGCCAAACTAACAATAATTACCACCACGGACCCATCTGTGCCGTCCTTTTGGCACACTGTGGATCAGACACCATCAATAGGTGTTTCACACATTGGATTCATGGGAAAAACACTGCATGGAAATCTGGATCATCACATCCTCACCCACTAAAAGAAAGTTTCGTCCTCGAAACTAAAGTCATTCCTCAACACGGAATCCCAACCATACAGAGGGGGTAAATATACAATCATCCGCCACTCAAGCTCCCAATGCTGCCAAATACCTCATCCAGAGACTCGATGCAATCCTTGGGTCTCTAACTAGAGCAAAATGAAGGAGAACACTCCAGAGAACCACGCCACCTCAACTAGGTACAGCTGGGCTAACTGCTCGGCCATCAAGTAGTCTGCATCGGTACAAGCATCTGCCCCTGCTAGGGCCTCAGATAATCCAACCACAAGTCCAACAACACCCAGCTCGATCCAAGTACCTCGGTACTCCCGAGGCATCCGGTATAAGTCCCCCAACTGGTCCCGTAACCTCAGATCTCTAATCCAAAACCGCCAGGATGTAGAAGCAATTCCCTAACCCTCCGGCATCAACACTCAGCCATGAGCAGTCGAGAGAACCAGACTGCAAAACAACCTTCGCGAAGATCCAATACCCTTGCAGCTGGTAAATCAAATCCTCCAAGCTTGGCAGAAGAGTGCTAGCTCCCGATGATCACTTCATCAAATTCTTACGGGTCCTCACAAAGCCGAAGTGAACCAACCTTCCACAACTCGAATAGCATCGGCGCCCCCCCCACAGGCGCCACCCTTGGCCTGACACAAATCCAAAACGTCGAATCCTGGAGTTGGGTCCTCAACTCCCAAACTGGTGTCATGCCAGACAACTCCGATAGGGGAACAGCTGGGAATTCACAACCAAAAAGGGATATCTCCAAGTCCTGGCGCCGCCGCAGGTCCCTCAAACACACTAGCCAAAAGGCTACTCACCCACTACGAGACATCCACCTCGCTCACAAAGTCAAAACCCAAGAGGTGAAGACACTCTCAAGCAATCCCAGGTACACCAACACCTCCAGGCCTGGCTCTCACAAGAACCGTCCTCGTAGCATAATCAGCTGCCGCGAAAAGAAAAAAAACCGAGCCAGCCCAACCGTCCTAAGTACCAAACCAAGCCCCACAACCAGGTCAAGACCATCAGGTCTACAGGTACAATCAAGGACTCAACTGCACCGGGCAGGACCCACAACACGTCCCTACGTGCTAAAGATCGGGAATACGACCTCCCGAACACCCGGTAACCGTCCTACCCTTAACCCAATGCAAGGAAGTACATGCACTCCTAACAAATGACTAGGATGCCCAAATGCAATACAATGCACAATCAATGCCGGTAAACACAGTAAAACCATACCTGCCCCCACAAGGTCGGCTGCTGCAAAATCCTCCACCGGAGTGGCGTAGACCCAACCGCTCTGAGCCGGCGGCTGATGATCCGCAGGGTAAAAGGATGGTGATCCGCTCACTGGAGCATAAGGCTGCTGAGTCGACAACTGCTGCTGAGGCGAAAGAGGAGCCGATGCCGATGAGGGTGCCGCTGAAGTCGAAAGGGGGCACGAAGCTCGAATGTGGCCTGGCTGTCCGCACTTGTAACAACAACCCCATCTCTGATCACAGGTGTGCGACAAATGAGGTCCTCCACAGAATATGCATCTGTCTCTATCGTGAAACCGTGGCCACCCCGTCTGCTGCTGTCTCTGAGTCTGATGCTGAGACTCCTGCTGCTGCTGCGATGGCCACTGGGATCCACTAGGCTCTCGCTGCTCCACACGCCCACGGCTAGGTGACTGAGGCCGTGGCGGTCTCCATGAACTAGTCTGTCCCTCATCCTCGGGTACTGGTCGTTGTAGGGTTTAGGTTAATAAGGATCTAATAGGGGAAAAACACCTAGAGGGGGGTGAATAGGTGTAAACAATAAACACTCAAAAATCTTTGTGCGATAAAACCCAATGCGGAAAAATAAAAGAACACACAAGATTTTTACGTGGAAAACTCCAAACCGGAGTAAAAAACCACGGGACCGATAACACGGCGAAATCCACTAGAGTTAACACACGTACAAGGTGATATAACGTACTCACAGACGACTCAACCTTTTACCATACGCCCCTAGTCGATCTTCTCCGCTCGCTCCGCAACGCTTCTCGAATCCACGATTTGCGCCGCCAACGCTGAATCCACAGCGTCCAACGTCGAATCCACGACGTCCGACCGAATCCACGGTCTTCACCCAATGGTACGCTTCGAATCCACGAACGCACCTCGCTCCGAATCCACGAAAGCGATAACACCTTGAATCCACAAGGCCACGCGAGTCCACGCGCCGATTTTGGGGTAAATCGTTGTTTGTTTGGGTGGTGATGATCCGCCGAATACTTAGATCAAGAGTAGATCGGAAATACCATCTAAGTATTCATTAGTTTGATTCAACTCAAGATATGAGTATGAAAATCCTAGAATCAAACTAATCAATATAGATGAAGAACCATTAAATAGATCTAATGATTTCCGTTCTTCTCTATATGTGGATCTAAGGCCGTATAAAATGATATTTGAAAATGACGGCTCTTTTTCCAATGTGTGGATTGCCCTAGAAATGAAAAGGAAGGGCTATTTATAGGTTAGAAACCCTAGGAAGAATATTCGGATCAAAAACAAACTTTTCTGGAAAGTTTTACGGGCGACGATCCGGACTGCGCAAGTCACGATCCGGATCGCTTACGCGTAGAGAGCAATTTCCAGAAAACCGCCTGTTCGGGATCCGGATCATAATCTACGATCCGGATCGTTCATACAGTTTTACCAGAACAATGTGTTCGGGATCCGGATTGAGATTCCACGATCCGGATCGTTCAAGCCAACAGGTAAAACTCATGTTCGGGATCCGGATCATCAAATGCCATGATCCGGATTGAACTAGTGTATGAACGAGCACCCTTCGGGATCCGGATCGAACCGACATGATCCGGATCCTGAACATGTCCCATGTCCAGTTTTTGATGAATATGCAATTAAAACCTCTTCCAGGTGTTTCTACACTATAAGAAGTATTCGGATCATCACAAATTATTTAGTTTAACGTACCTGATCCTTTTGAATTCTTCTTTCTTGAGATTGAGGTATTGATCCAGAGTTTCTTCATCTTCAATCTTCAAGACTTAAACTATTCACGAAATGCGCCAACTCAAATTCCGTAACAATCTCCCCCTTTGGCGGTTTCGTGACAAAACACAGATCCACAAAGAAAATTCAAAAAGGATATTTTTGTTGCTATCACCATACAACAAAAATTTACAAAAGAGTTCCATGAAAAATAAAAAAATAAAAACATGAGACAAACTCCTAGAACAGACTCTAGACTTAGACATCTGTAACTTCTGCACACAGAAAACATTCTTGACAAACAAAATCGTTAGATACCTCAAGAATTGAAACATTGAAAACCAAAAGCAGAATTAGAGTTTGATCTCATCATGACATTTGAAAGAAACAGATATGTGAAAGAACATAGTTAAAACCAACATATCTTCTAAGCAATTGAAAACCAAATGTCAAAGTATGTTAGTCCAACATCAACTTGTTAGTCATATTACATGCCCAAATAGTTAGTCAAATAGTTAGTATCAGCATGTCACATTCCACAAAAGAAAAACCCAAGTTGAGTTGAGATTCATACTTACCTTGATTCATTCCTTGATTCATTCACAGTCATTGTTCAGAGTTCATTGTTTTTCATTGTTCAGAGTTTATAACTCTTCAACTCTCTCACTCTCACTCTTCAACTCTCTCATTGTTTTTCATTGTTCAGAGTTTATAACTCTTCAACTCTCTCACTCTCATTCTCTCCCCCTTTTTGTCACAAATAAAGCCAAAAATGTAGCATGAGCTACAATATGTAAGGAGAGTAAACAAAAAGTTCATAAGTTTCTAACAATATGCACACAAAGAGAATTAACCTAAGAATATGCACAAACTGAGAGATGAGTAAAGAAAAGTAATGTCCTGAAATCTAAAAAACCAAACAAAAGTGTCCAACTCTGTTTTTCAGTCTGACGAGCCAGAGCTAGAAGAGCTCAGCTTGCTTAAAAATCCTTTAATCAAGCTCTTAAGATTTGAGTATTTCCTCTTGAGTTTCTTGTGTTCAGCAGAGATTTCTTGAAGTTCTCTCAATATCCTTTCATGTGTAACCGAGACCCTCTGTTGTTCTCGACGAATCGATTCCAAAGTTTCTGTCTCTGTTGTTTGCGTCCTTGGAAAAGATGAACGCTGTCTAGATGCAGATGGTGCATCAGGTCCAGCAGTCCACGGTGATCCAGTTTGCAAGGATCCTGAAAGTGAGCGTGCTCTGGTTAGAGGCCCACTCTGCTGGCTTGTATTTCTTTGAACGCTTTTCCTTCTTGTATACTGTACGGTCGTGGAGGCAGATTTCATAAGTCTCTTCCCTTTGGTGAACTTCCTTTCTTCTTCATCAATTTTTCGCTGAACATCCTTAAAGAAATCGTCCCATTCTTCACTATTGTAATCCGAGCTGTCTTCATTGGCTCCTTCCGGTTTGTCTCCAGTTGAGACGCCTGGTTCTTCTTTAACCGATGAACCCCCAGGCAGCATTGCGACCAGAAAGATGATCAACCACGAGAATGCCATTGACTATAGTGCTTTGAGATTAAACGAGAGTGTCCTGTGAAAACCAACTCAAGAACATATGAAAAATTGTCAAATTTTGAAAAATCTTAACACATTGTACCTAGACAATCATAATCATATAGAGAAGCTAAGAATCAAATTAGTTTTCCAAAAAGAATGTTAAAAATAAATCAATTTCATGTTTTACACAAATTCCTCTTTTATGCCCTAAAACCGAATTTTTAGAAATCGAAGGCTAAAAACTCGTTAATCATGCAAAAACCCAGCATAAAAGCAAAACTAATAGATCCAGAGTTCTTATTTCAAAAGAAGTTTGATCAAAAACCGTTCACAAACGAAGAAAATCCATCTTTTCTGCTCGCGTTTGATGAAAAAACTTAAAAACTGTGAAAAACCGAGTTTTGATCATGAAAACTTACTTGAATCCGAAGAAGCTTGAGTTTTGAAGCACTAGGAAGCAAGAGATCTAGAAAGAGAAACTCTAGAAACTTGGAAATCAGAAATTTTGGTAAAGAAATCTTGAATCTGAAAGTTTCTATAAGAAGCCCTAGCCGCGATCCGGATCGGTCGTGAATGAGATCCGGATCGGCCACACACAGGGAAAATCCTGCATTCGGGATCCGGATCACTTTGCCACGATCCGGATCGGCTATACGCAGGGAGAGAATCCTGCGTTCGGGGTCCGGATCACTTTGCCACGATCCGGATCGCCTACACCTTTTTCTCCAGAAAAGTTAAAAAATACAATAAACTCCAGAAAAAGTATGTAAGCATTTTATCATGTCAACTTTAAACAAATAGCATCGTTCCATACAACAAGAAATAGATTATGAAAAATCTATCAATAATATCCAAAAATGAAACGAAGATTTACGAAAGTTAAAAACTTAAAGTTGAACAAACTCAATTACATCTATCCTGATCTTATGTGTAATGTCTTTATCAAATCATCAATTTCAGTAAAGAAAATGAAGTACCAAGATCAATAGATGTTTGAAATCCCAGATAAGTTAGATAATATATCTAGACAATCTGTTGAAGGAGTGGCTCTTTGAGCATCTTTTACTAAAAATCCCACCTTATACCAACCATGAAATACGACTGAGTCAAGTATTTCAATATGAGTTTCATCAACAATTTTCAAAACAAAAAGTTTGCTTTTCATTCATGGAGTTTCTTTTTCTTTCATTTTCTCCATGTGGTGGTAGTTTTCACACTCCTCACTGGGATGTAACTCTTTCCACATCTTTTGAGCATTTCACATTTCATTGACTCCCCCTCAATTGGCTATCAATTATTTAATATATAAGGTATTCAACCAAACCATTGATCTCGAATTCATACTCGACTAAGCAATCAAATATGATAATGACTATACCAAGAGATCATTGAGAGAGAAATTGACTTTGATCACTTAGAAGATGGTTTAAATAACGTAAATGATCATTGCAACATTGAAATATTATGACATCAAGGACATAATAAATTTCTAAATGCATGTCAAGGATGCAATTAAAGTCAATTATGAAATGTGCTCAATTAGTGTGCTATGTACAAAACATAGATAAAGAACAAAACAAATACAAAGAACAAAAACAAAACCTAATCTAAGCAAAAGTTTCAAAAGAGGTTATTTCAAGGAAAGCATGCCAATTGCTTTACGCAAGTGAATAAAACGTTTTTGATCCAAAGGTTTTGTTAAGATGTCAGCTAATTGATCTTCAGTTGAAATATATGACAGTTGAAGAATGTTTGATTCAACTAGCTCTCTAAGAAAATGATATCTAAGTTCAATATGTTTTGTTCTAGAGTGCAACACAGGGTTTTTAGAAATGTTAATGGCACTAGTGTTGTCACATAAAATGGTTACCGAAGATGTTGAAATTCGGAAATCGCTCAACACGCTCTTCATCCAAATCAATTGGGTTGAGCAACTTCCTGCAGAAATGTACTCCGCTTCGGCAGTCGAGAGTGCTATGCAGTTCTGTTTCTTACTGTGCCATGCAACAAGGCAGTGGCCAAGGTAGAAGCATGCACCACTCGTGCTTTTCCGGTCATCCACTGATCCAGCCCAATCGGCATCTGAGTATCCAACAATATCCAAAGTCGTTCCCATAGGATACCAAATTCCGAAACTGATTGTACCTTTGATATACCGGATGATCCGTTTCACCGCTTTCAGGTGAACCTCCTTCGGTGCTGATTGATATCTCGCACAAATCCCAACACTGAAGGATATATCCGGGCGACTAGCCGTGAGATATAGTAGACTTCCAATCATACTGCGGTACAGTTTCTCGTCTACATTCTCACATTGTGATTCACTTCCAAGTCCCTTATGGCTAGTTCCCATTGGAGTTGGAAAATCTTTCGAATTTTCAAGATCAAACTTTTTGACCAACTCCAGTGCATACTTGGATTGACACAAGTGAATTCCTTCATCGTTCTGCTTAACTTGTAATCCAAGAAAATAATTCAACTCGCCCATCATGGACATCTCAAATTCGCTTTCCATGGTCTCCGCGAATTTAGAAGCATCATTATCTCTCGTTGCTCCAAAAACAATGTCATCGACATAGATTTGAGCAACTATGAAATTGTTTTGATAATGCTTCACAAAGAGAGTCCTGTCAGCTCCCCCTCGAGTGTAGCCCTTTTCCAAAAGGTGCTTTGTCAACCTTTCGTACCATGCTCGCGGTGCTTGTTTCAGACCGTAAAGAGCCTTTTTCAGTCGAAAAACATGGTTAGGTAGTTTATGATCCACAAAACCTTTCGGTTGAGCTACATAAACTTCCTCATTTAAAAATCCATTTAAAAAGGCGCTCTTAACGTCCATTTGAAATAATTTGATTTTAAAATGACAAGCAATAGCAAACAGTATACGAATGGACTCGAGTCTAGCTACAGGGGCGAAGGTTTCATCAAAGTCTATACCTTCTACTTGAGAATAGCCTTGAGCAACTAACCTTGCTTTGTTCCTGATGATAGTACCTTCTTCGTTTTTCTTGTTCTTGAAGATCCATTTGGTACCTATCACATTGTGTTGCTTCGGAGGCTTCGTCAGTTCCCAGACTTTGTTTCGCTCAAATTGATGGAGCTCTTCCTGCATTGCTTAATCCAATAATCATCTTGGAGAGCTTCATCAACACTCTTTGGTTCGATTTGAGATACATAGCATGCAAATCCGCAAACCAATTGTCTCCGTGTTCTAACTCCTTCTTGTGGATCTCCAATTATGTTCGACTCAGGGTGATCCTTGGAGATGCGTAACGTTTGAGGTAGAGGAGTAGGCGGAGGTACACGAGATGATTCCTGCACATCAGATAAGCTTGAAGAACCGTTAGATGCATCAATATTATTATCGAAAGAATTGTTAGAAGAAGATGCATTAGCAGGTGTATCATCATCAATAGAGATATCGAGGGTAGATTTTTCAGATTCAAAGTGAAAAGCTTCATCTACCTTAACATTTATCGATTCTACGATCGTCTTAGATTCTAAGTTAAAGACTCGATATGCTCTGCTGTTTGTAGAATAACCTAAGAAAATCCCTTCGTCACTTCGAGAGTCAAATTTTCCAAGGTTTTCACGATCACGTAAAATAAAACAACGACTCCCAAAGATGCGAAAATATTTGATGTTAGGTTTTCTACAAAACCAAAGTTCATATGGTGTATTAAAGTCCCCGGGCGCAAATACACTCGATTGATAACATAGACAGCAGTGTTCACCGCTTCAGCCCAAAAGTATAAAGGAAGGTTCCGGCTATGAAGCATAACACGTGCCATCTCCTGTACGACCCTGTTTTTGCGCTCGACTACACCATTTTGTTGAGGTGTGTAAGGTGCGGAGAATTCATGTTTAATGCCATTTGAAATGCAAAAATCAATGAATTTAGAATTTATGAATTCACCACCTCTATCACTCCTAACTCGAGTAATCCTTTCATTCTTTTCTATCATAATACGATTGCAGATTTCGAGAAAAGAATCAAAGGTATCAGCTTTTTCTTTTAGAAAGGCTACCCAAGTATATCTAGAAAAGTCATCAACCAACAAAAAAATATACCATTTACCTCCCAGAGATGGTTGACGAGTTGGCCCCATTAAGTCCATATGCAAAAGTTCCAAAGGCCGTTTTGTACCTATGTGGTTCAAATTCTTGTGTGCAGTCCTAGACTGTTTTCCCTTTTGGCAACCGCCACACACAAGGTTTTGTTCAAAAGAAAGTTTTGGAACCCCCTTGACCACATCTTTATTTGAAATTCTAGCAAGTTCCTTAAAGTTTATGTGACCTAGCCTTTCATGCCAAAGTGTTTCATTTTTCAAAGATGCTAGGTTACATTTTTCAGAAATTTTAGAAGGAACTACATAACAGTTATTTTTCTGATCTAACCCCCTTTAAAAAGAAAGCATGGTTCATGTCAGTTACAGTGCATTTATCAGATGAAAAATTAACTGAATAACCACTATCACACAGTTGACTTATGCTTATGAGGTTAGTCTTAAGGCCATGACACAATAATACATTATCTAGAACCGGGCCATCTGGAATAGCTACTTCCCTTTCCAACAATTTTGGAAGACCGACCATCTCCGAAAACAACAAGTCCTCCGGAGTTTTTCTCAAAAGTTTGAAAACAGTTTTTATCGCCGGTCATATGTCGGGAACACCCGCTATCCAATACCAAGACGAACTATCATATGCATGCAAGGAAACAGTGGTAGCAAGACAGGGAAAGATCTCACCTTTGCGCACCCAAACCTTTTTGGTATGCGTCGTGTAGTGCTCGTGGAGTTGATTTCCTAGGTGAGGGCGTCTTGCTTGAAGAATTGCTGCTCCTTGATGATGTCGTCTTGAGCGATGTACTACCAAGGCTCTTTTCCGTCAAATTGGTTGGAGTGTTTTTCCGAGGAATAGCCCTTTTGGTAGTTGTTGCAAGATGTTCTTGAGGTGTGCATTTGGCTCCAGTCTTGCAGTTTCTTCTGATGTGCCCTGAAATGCCACAACGAAAACATACCTTGGTTCTTGTCGATTCCGAAGATGATGTAGTAGGTTCGTTGTCGTTGCTTGGCGTGAACCCGGTGTCGGAGGAGGAGATACCGACGAAGGCACAAATACCGTACCACTCGAACTTGGAATGTCTCCAGTTTGAGTGTATCCGAGGCCGAACTTGTTTCTTTGACCGAGACCAAGAGTCTGTCCAACTTACTCCTTCCAGAAGAAATCTCTGTAAGTCATCCTTTAGTTGGCGTATGGTCTCTGTCATTTCATTTTTCCTGTCGGGCCTCGCCGTAGAGCTTCAAGAAGTAATCGCTTTGTTCACCATGTCTACATAACTCTTCTCGAAATGCTCATTGGACTCTTGAAGGGAAACATTTGTCTTAATCCAGATTGTCCCTTTCCACTTCAAGATCGGTTGAGATAGAGGTTACTCTTTTTAATTCAACTTCAAGTTCCAGTAATCTCTCTTTCAACCCCTTGTTTTGTTTAGCCAGTTTCTTTGAATCCCTCAGAAGTGATGGTAGGCTAAAACAAAATCTTCACCTTCCGAATTATCTGACTCATCGTCCGTTGCAATCTTTTCCCAGTGGAGTTGGACAGTGAGTCGGATGTACTTGCCATTAAGCACATGAAGGATGAAGGTTTGGTGGACGCGTGGAAAGCTGTCGCGTTGTCTTCTTCATCACTTGACGATGACTCATTTGACGTGGAGTTGTCATCCCAAGTGACTGCTTGCATCACTTTCTTCTTAGCCGGATTCTTGTTGGGACATTCAGTTGCTATGTGGCCGTAGCCTCGACATCTGAAACACTGAACTTGTCCCTCAGAACTTTTCTTATCCTTTGAGAAGTTCTCTTGGCTTCTTGACTTGTAGCTTGAGAATCCCTTGCCTTTCTTCGACTTTCCGAAGGATGGAGTTTTGCTTGAATTTCCCCTTCGAAAGTTGCGGCGAAACTTCCTTGTCAAGAGAGCAAGCTGCTTCTCAAAGTCCTCCATAGAAATGTTCTCGTCGTCGTCAGAGGAGGATGAATCCGCGTCTTCTTCTTTAGTTGATTTCAATGCGTAGCCTGAAGACTTAGAAGAAGATGCCTTTCCAGAAGAATAGTTAGTAGGAAAAGTCATTTCATAAGTTTGTAAAGCACCTACTAATTCTTCTACACGCATTTCGTCCGGGTGTTTAATTGTTTCAATGGCTGCAACCTTCGGGCGAAATCGTTCAGGAAGAGTTCTTAGAATTTTTCTTACAACTTTAAATTCTGGAATCTTCTCTCCCAAGTTAGCACATGAGTTCACGATGTCTTGCAATCGTGTGTAATAGTCAGTGAAGGATTCATTCTCTGCCATAGAGATAGAGTCAAACTTGCTCGTAAGCATTTGCAGTTTCTGAATCTTCACTAGGTTAGTTCCCTCATGCGTAACTTGAAGAACATCCCAGATTTCTTTCGCAGTCTCACATGCCGAGACGCGAGAGAACTCAGTTTGTGACAAAGCATTAAATAGAGCATTAATCCCTTTGCCATTGTAAGAAGATAAGTCTATCTCTTCCTTGGTCCATTTCGACCTAGGTTTTAAGGTGCGAACATCATCTAAAATTCAGTTGGATTAGACCATCCTAATTCAATTGATTGCCACACCCTTTCGTCGATGGAAATTAAGAACTTTCAGTACTTTCCAGTACGCATAATTAGTTCCC
>JAQOTM010001883.1:0-15000 GCA_029168755.2 Tillandsia fasciculata
GAGGGGGAAAGAACACCGCACGACCTTTCTACCGGAAGCCGGCACGCAAGAACGGACGATCCTCCTCCTTCTCAACCATCGTCGTCGAAACCGAGGTGAGACGAAGTTCGTCAGTTAATTGTCTTCTTGGGGTTCTTGATCGTCCCTTCGGCGAGGAGGGAACGCACGCTTCTTGTTTTGTTCTTGATCCGGGCAAGGGAGGGGAAATCCTTGGAATCGTCGGGGCGGGATTTCCCTTCGTCTTGTACCGCGAGCGAGGCAATTTTGGGGACCAAACGGGGAGGCCGCCGCCGCCGTGGTTAAACGGGAGGCCGCCGCCGCCGTCACCGTGTTCACGAGGTCATCGCCGGAGCCGCCGTGATCGCGGGGTCGCGACCGGAGCCGAAAACGGACGCGATATTGGGGTTTTCTGGCCGCGGTCCACCCGTCCGGGTGCACCCGGTGCACGCCGCACCGGCCCTGGGCCGCGAACCCGGCGCACGGAGCTGTGCGCCAGGCCGCGCGGTCCACCGGGCCGGCGTGCACCCGGCGCACGCCCTTGCGGCCGGGGACGCGGACCCGGCGCACGGCCCGGTGCGCCAGGCCGCGCGGTGCACGCCCGGGCGTGCACCCGGCGTACGCCACAGCAACGCGGGGCCGTGGACCCGGCGCGCGCCCGCACCCGTGCGCGGCCCGGCCCAAGACGGCGCTGGTCCACCGCGCCGCGTGCTCCCGGCCCACGCCCATGCCGCCGCCGCCGTGGACCCGGTCCACGGTTGGACCCGTGCACCCGCTTCCAGAAAAAGGGCCCAGGAGCTCCGTTTTTAGTCCGTTTCGCCCCGTTTTTGAGTGTTTTAAACCGCAACGATATTTTTAACGAATGAATTTTTATTACAGCTGTTCGGGCACGCGGTGAGGGTTTCTTTGTCGGAGTTTCTACACGCCTCTTCCTTCGTGTTTGAGGTGGGTTGTTGTTTTATGTCTCTGCATTTAATTCTATTAAGTTGGGTTCCCTGCATTTAATTTTATTAAGTTGGGAGGGGTCGATCATTTATGTTCTTGGGTTGAGTGGGGTAATTAGCATCGACCTTCGATGACCGTGCAATTTAAATATTACATATTATCGTTCCACTTTGATGCTACCTGATATCGTTACTCTAGATGCTACCGATTATCGCTACACTCTAATAGTTATGTGATTTCATATCTCTGATGTTACCAGTTACCGTCTTTCCCTCGATTATGCTGTTAGTAGGGTACCTTGAGTATACATGTTACTATCTTACTCTGACTCGTGCATCATGGTTACTATCTTATTATTGTGCACGCATTGTGATTACTACCTTATTATTGCTCATGCATTGTGGTTATTGGGCTCGAGGCTGCAACACGCGCACCCGCGGTTTGGCCACCGCGAAGGGTGCGCTTTTCCGGAAAAGTGGTCTATGACCCGTGTATACCCACGAGGTGACGTAGTGGGGCCCCTTATTAGTTGTGGGGTTTGAGGCGCCGAGGTGCGAGCGGTGCGACCCGTCGGTTTAGTTGTCCGACGTGGTCGGGTTCTGCAGGTACGGTATGGGCCGTCGGTTTAGTTGTCCGACGCGGCCGGGTATTACAGGATACAGGTATACAGGTTGCCGTTTCCCCCCCCCCCTGAGAGGGTGGTTGCTCCGGTTGTCGCCACGGTTTGTTTTTATTATTTCCCCTGCTCTGCTATTATTAGTCACTGACTTCCCACTTCGTGACAGGGTTCAGGCGAGGGGAGAGGTAGGCGGCGGTGAGGACGGGGCGGACGCAGCTGGGTCGTTGGGGACCCTGGATAGTACTTTCTCTTTCTTTCCGGCATTTCATTTACATTGTAGTTATGTGTGAGGTTCTCGATACCCTCGTGGGGTCGACGTGGATGTCGGTATGGATTGCATTTAGTTATCCTTTTATGCATTACTGTTCCTCCATTTCTGTTGGCCGTTTGAAAAAGAAAAAGAAAACCAAACCAAAGAAAAGATTTCGAAAACCGTTTTTAAAATCTAAGTGTCGTGTGGGCACTGGTTTCAAAACCCTGTGGATTTATGGATTGCGAAATGGATTTCAAAACTTGGGTGTCGTGTGGGCACCGTTTTCAAAACCTTGTGGATTTATGCGGATTGTGAAACTCGTTTTCAAAACATAAGCGCCGGGTGGGTGCTCTTTTAAATCTGTGGATTTATCCTTTCCAAATTGATCGGCCATGCGTTTGAATGATTAGAATACTGTTGTATGTTACTGGTTGTTGTGATTGAATGGTTGTGTGTGACTCGGGACATGTACTAAACGCTACGCCGTGCATATACAGGGGAGACTCTGTCCGTTTACAGAGAGATCCTGTATATGCGGCGGGTCTGGGCACGCACCGGGGAGTAAGGAATTTCAAAAAAAAAATTTAGACACGCTAATCAAACCCTTTTGCTAAATATTTCCGCTGAATGAAACCCCCGGGGCGTGACAGATTAAGATGGTATCAGAGATAGAGCATTCAATCACAACAGTTAGTGCCGACATCCGTGGGGATACCTCACTTGCCTACTAATGAATGAAATGCGTAGGGCTTATGGGTGTAGGACGAGAGCGAACGGGGAGGGGGGAGGAGAGTTTGAGTTCCTTTCTCTCGATAAGTGATCGGTCGCATATCCGTGAAGGGCTAGGACTGACTGTTCTTTGTGTGTGTACAGATAGAGGGTCGGCTCAGTAAGCAACTGACGACGGAAATGGACATCGCCGACGAAGCCAACCGCCTGCTCCGCAACCAGCTGCGAGAAGTGGCGGGGCAATTGTTGACCCTCGCAGAGCGCCTGAGCATACTGATACAGGAACTCGAGGGCGTCGATCAATTCCGAGGCGGCAGAAGAAGCGTTACCCCGCTCGGGATGCCACCGACGGGCCCTCCCGCCTTCCAGGAGGTTGCTAATTTGGCCACATACACCAACAGTGAGCGCGCCCGGCAGGAATACTCTTTCCCCGGGCCGGCAGGGGACCCCCAACGGAGGGACCGGGCGAACAAACGTCCGAGAGCCGAGCAGAACCTTGGTCAGACGACAGAGGAGCCTAGGCCACCGAAGCCGTGCGTCATATGCGGCAACGCGCACCTCATGACGAGCTGCCCGTGGCGGGACGGGCACTGTTTCCGATGTGGCAGGCGGGCCACACGCGTTACGACTGCCCTTCGAAGCCGGGTGCCATTAGACCCCCGGCGCCGCGGCGTGATGAACCTAAGGGAACTGCTGCCCCCATCTCCCAGGGGGGCACCGACCCAACGAGCCGGCCGAACCCACGCCCGAAGCGTGCACCGGAAGACGAGCGAGGGCTTAAGGGGGGCGCGCACGTGCAACCAGGAGCCTGCATCATCTGCAAGGGCGCACACCCAGTGACGGAGTGCACTTGGAGGTACCACTATTGTAACCGGTGCGGCTTGCCAGATCACACCTATGCCTCCTGCCCCCAGGGACCCACCCACGCCTCCGTCATCACACCACCACCGCAGCGAGGACCGGGGAGCACGGCGGTCCCCGTTCAGACAAAGGACACGCCCGGCGACCAGCAGTCCGCGGATTCTTCTGACAGTAGACCCCGGCCCCAACACGCGGTGCGACGCTGGCCCGAGGGTTGTGGGCGGACCTCCGCGGCCGCTCCGGTGGACGACGCGACCTCCCAAAGTAGGGAGTGACAGGTATGTACTTATTTGTTTTTGTTTCTTTTTTTTTTTTTTTTTTTTTTTTCTCTCCTTTGCTTAGATAGGAGTACCCCCCAGGCCGGAGCAAACCGCCCCCTTCTGACCCTTGCGAGCCTCCCCCTACCTTTAGTTTTACTTTTCGAATTCTCTGACCGTTTCGGTTTCCGCACTAAATCGGGGGCGAGCACCATGAGAGTTTACCTAGCTTTACACACGGCCTAATTTTTCCCCTTTACCTCCGAGGTTTTGGTTAGTTACCCCCTCCGACCCAGCCGGGATAGGTTTCGGTCGGTAAGTTGTTTCCTTTTTGTACCATACCACCCGGTACCAGTTACGGGCCACCGGGGGGAGGGTTGAAGGCATCGTCGGGGCGCCCAACCGTTCCACGGGTACGAAGGAAGGACGGGATCCCAAGCCTCTGCACATCGACTATCGGGGAATAAACAAGGACACGGTGAAGAGTAAGTACCCCTGCCCAGAATCGACGACATATGGATCTATCCACCCACCGACGAAGAGCACGGGGACCAATTACGGATATTACTCCAAACCTTCAGAGAGCAGAAGCTGTTCGCTAAACTCAAGAAGTGTGAGTTCGAGCTGCGCGAAGTCGGTTTCCTAGGACATGTGATCTCGGCACAGGGAATCGCCGTGGATCCCAAGAAGGTAGAGGCAGTGGTGGACTGGCAGCCGCCGACGTCGGTAACGGAGGTCCGTAGTTTCCTAGGACTGGCAGGATACTACAGGCGCTTCGTTGAGGGTTTCGCGAAGATTGCTACCCCTCTAAATCGCTTGACCAGAAAGGGGGAAAAGTTCATATGGACGGCCAAGTGCCAGGAGAGTTTTGAGGAACTCAAGAAGAGATTAACTAGGGCACCAATACTTGTGCTGCCGACGCCCGGAGAGGACTATGAAGTGTACTGCGACGCTTCAAGGATCGGTCTTGGGGGTGTTCTGATGCAACAGGGGAAGGTGATCGCCTACGCGTCCAGGCAGCTGAAGGACTACGAAAAGAACTACCCGATACACGACTTGGAATTGGCCGCTGTAGTCTTCGTTTTGAAACTGTGGAGGCATTATCTCTTCGGAGTCCACTGTAATGTTTTCTCAGATCATCAGAGTCTTAAGTACATCTTTACCCAAAAGGAATTAAACTTGAGGCAGAGGCGGTGGCTCGAGTTGTTGAAGGATTACGACCTAACGATTCAATATCACCCCGGGAAGGCAAACGTGGTGGCGGACGCACTGAGCAGAAAAGGGGCATCGGAGAGCGCGCCGACGAAACAGGACCACCTGATCGCGGAGTTCGCCCGAATGCAGCTGGAGGTGGTGCCAGCAGGTACAGTTACGCGACTTCTAACCTTGGTGGTCAAGCCGACGTTATTTGAGAAGATTCGGGAGGGACAGCAGACCGACCCACACATACAGCGCGTTCGAGACAAGATTCCCCTGGGCCAAGAGAGCGATTTTGCGGTGGAAGACGACGGCACCTTACGGTTCCGCGGACGGATCTGCGTGCCGGATTCATCAGAGTTGAAAGAAGAGATCTTAGCGGAGGCACACCGAGCCCCTTATGCGGCACACCCGGGGGGCACGAAGATGTACAGAGATCTCAAACAGACCTTCTGGTGGCCTAAGTTGAAAGAAGATAACGCGACACGTGGCTCACTGCCTAGTATGCCAACAGATAAAGGCCGAGCATCAGCGACCAGCAGGGAAGCTACAGCCCTTACCGGTACCAGAGTGGAAATGGGACCAGATCACCATGGATTTTGTCACTGGGTTCCCACGTTCACAACAGGGCCACGACGCGATCTGGGTCATAGTCGACCGGTTAACCAAGTCAGCACACTTCCTGCCAATTCATACAACTTGGACCCGCGAACGGTTAGCTCAAGTCTACATCAGCGAGATCGTAAGACTACATGGAGTACCGGCATCGATCACTCGGACAGAGACACGCGCTTTGTCTCGAAGTTTTGGCAAAGCCTTCAGCGGGCTATGGGGACCAGACTACAGTTCAGCACAGCCTTCCACCCTCAGACGGACGGACAGTCGGAGCGCACGATACAAACCCTCGAAGACCTGCTTCGCGCCTGTGTGCTAGATTGGGGAATCGGATGGTCGCGCTACCTACCCCTCGTGGATTTCGCCTACAACAACAGCTACCAGGCCAGCATTCTGATGGCGCCCTACGAAGCCTTATACGGAAGGCGCTGCCGATCCCCGATTTGTTGGGACGACTTGGGGGAACGGAAACTCTTGGGACCCGATCTAGTGGAGGAAACTGAAGAGAAAGTGCGCCTTATAAGACAGCGCCTGCTGACCGCCCAGAGTCGACAGAAGAGCTACGCAGACCAGAGGCGCCGTGACTTGGAATTTCAAGTGGGGGAACACGTGTTTTTGCGGGTCTCGCCAACCAGAGGAATTAAGCGTTTCGGACTAAAAGGCAAGCTGAGCCCACGGTTTGTGGGGCGATTCGAGATCCTAGAGCGTATTGGCCCAGTAGCTTACCGCCTCGCCCTACCACCAAACCTCGACCGAGTTCACGACGTGTTCCACGTCTCGATGCTTCGGAAATATCTCCCCGACCCGTCACACGTTCTGGACGCCTCAGCACTCGAACTTAAGGAGGACCTAAGCTTCGAAGAAACCCCGGTGAGAATCCTGGCAAGGGAAAAAAAATCACTGCGAAACCGAACTATCCCCTACGTGAAGGTGCTATGGAACAACCATGAGGAGCGGGAAGCAACTTGGGAACTGGAGTCCAAGATGAGGGAGTGCTACCCCGACCTTTTCACTCCCACCCGGGCTTGAGTTTCGAGGACGAAACTCGTTTTTAGAGGTGAGTGGTGTAATAACCGCGGGTTTATTTCTCCTTTTTGGTCTGATCTGTGAATTTATTTCGAACCGCTCTTCGGCTAAGGGGTCCGGGGTACAACTTTTCTCGCGTTGTTTTGGGCAGGCCGTCGGGGCTCGCGGGTATTTTTAGAGAATAAAGCCCGCGAAACGAAGACCGGCGGCGCGATCGGATCTGATTTCCGACCCCGGAATCTCCCGGAATAAATTTCTGAAGTTTGTAGCAGCTCGGGTGTTCAGCACATCTTATTAGAGGTAAACCAGACCCGGGTAATTTAATTTAATCTTTTTTAATGGGGAATTTAATTTAATCTAATTTAATTTAAATTGGTAATTTAATCTAATCTAAACTTAATTTACATTCGTTTGGGTTCAGACCCAATTGCGCCAAACCGTCGATTAAATAAGGGTTGGGGGGTTTAGGTTTGGGAACCCTATTTCCCTCCTCTCTCTCTGGTTTTGGCGTGAGTTACCCGAGCGTGGACGAAGAACGCTCTCCCCCAAACCCTTCCCTTTGATCGGCGTGGAGCATCGCGACGAAGCCACCGAGAGGGGAAAGAACACCGCACGCTTTCTACCGGAACCGGGCACGCAAGAACGGACGATCCTCCTCCTCTCAACCATCGTCGTCGAAACCGAGGTGAGACGAAGTTCGTCAGTTAATTGTCTTCTTGGGGTTCTTGATCGTCCCTTCGGCGAGGAGGGAACGCACGCTTCTTGTTTTGTTCTTGATCCGGGCAAGGGAAGGGAAATCCTTGGAATCGTCGGGGCGGGATTTCCCTTCGTCTTGTACCGCGAGCGAGGCAATTTTGGGGACCAAACGGGAGGCCGCCGCCGCCGTGGTTAAATGGGAGGCCGCCGCCGCCGTCACCGTGTTCACGAGGTCATCGCCGGAGCCGCCGTGATCGCGGGGTCGCGACCGGAGCCGAAAACGGACGCGATATTGGGGTTTTCTGGTCGCGGTCCACCCGTCCGGGTGCACCCGGTGCACGCCGCACCGGCCCTGGGCCGCGAACCCGGCGCACGGAGCTGTGCGCCAGGCCGCGCGGTCCACCGGGCCGGCGTGCACCCGGCGCACGCCCTTGCGGCCCGGGGACGCGGACCCGGCGCACGGCCCGGTGCGCCAGGCCGCGCGGTGCACGCCCGGGCGTGCACCCGGCGTACGCCACAGCACGCGGGGCCGTGGACCCGGCGCGCGCCCGCACCCGTGCGCGGCCCGGCCCAAGACGGCGCTGGTCCACCGCGCCGCGTGCTCCCGGCCCACGCCCATGCCGCCGCCGCCGTGGACCCGGTCCACGGTTGGACCCGTGCACCCGCTTCCAGAAAAAGGGCCCAGGAGCTCCGTTTTTAGTCCGTTTCGCCCCGTTTTTGAGTGTTTTAAACCGCAACGATATTTTTAACGAATGAATTTTTATTACAGCTGTTCGGGCACGCGGTGAGGGTTTCTTTTGTCGGAGTTTCTACACGCCTCTTCCTTCGTGTTTGAGGTGGGTTGTTGTTTTATGTCTCTGCATTTAATTCTATTAAGTTGGGTTCCCTGCATTTAATTTTATTAAGTTGGGAGGGGTCGATCATTTATGTTCTTGGGTTGAGTGGGGTAATTAGCATCGACCTTCGATGACCGTGCAATTTAAATATTACATATTATCGTTCCACTTTGATGCTACCTGATATCGTTACTCTAGATGCTACCGATTATCGCTACACTCTAATAGTTATGTGATTTCATATCTCTGATGTTACCAGTTACCGTCTTTCCTCGATTATGCTGTTAGTAGGGTACCTTGAGTATACATGTTACTATCTTACTCTGACTCGTGCATCATGGTTACTATCTTATTATTGTGCACGCATTGTGATTATTACCTTATTATTGCTCATGCATTGTAGTTATTGGGCTCGAGGCTGCAACAGGCGCACCCGCGGTTTGGCCACCGCGAAGGGTGCGCTTTTCCGGAAAAGTGGTCTATGACCCGTGTATACCCACGAGGTGACGTAGTGGGGCCCCTTATTAGTTGTGGGGTTTGAGGCGCCGAGGTGCGAGCGGTGCGACCCGTCGGTTTAGTTGTCCGACGTGGTCGGGTTCTGCAGGTACGGTATGGGCCGTCGGTTTAGTTGTCCGACGCGGCCGGGTATTACAGGATACAGGTATACAGGTTGCCGTTTCCCCCCCCCCCTGAGAGGGTGGTTGCTCCGGTTGTCGCCACGGTTTGTTTTTATTTTCCCCTGCTCTGCTATTATTAGTCACTGACTTCCCACTTCGTGACAGGGTTCAGGCGAGGGGAGAGGTAGGCGGCGGTGAGGACGGGGCGGACGCAGCTGGGTCGCTGGGGACCCTGGATAGTACTTTCTCTTTCTTTCCAGCATTTCATTTACATTGTAGTTATGTGTGAGGTTCTCGATACCCTCGTGGGGTCGACGTGGATGTCGGTATGGATTGCATTTAGTTATCCTTTTATGCATTACTGTTCCTCCCATTTCTGTTGGCCGTTTGAAAAAGAAAAAGAAAACCAAACCAAAGAAAAGATTTCGAAAACCGTTTTTAAAATCTAAGTGTCGTGTGGGCACTGGTTTCAAAACCCTGTGGATTTATGGATTGCGAAATGGATTTCAAAACTTGGGTGTCGTGTGGGCACCGTTTTCAAAACCTTGTGGATTTATGCGGATTGTGAAACTCGTTTTCAAAACATAAGCGCCGGGTGGGTGCTCTTTTAAATCTGTGGATTTATCCTTTCCAAATTGATCGGCCATGCGTTTGAATGATTAGAATACTGTTGTATGTTACTGGTTGTTGTGATTGAATGGTTGTGTGTGACTCGGGTCAGGTACTAAACGCTACGCCGTGCATATATAGGGGAGACTCTGTCCGTTTACAGAGAGATCCTGTATATGCGGCGGGTCTGGGCACGCACCGGGGAGTAAGGAATTTCAAAAAAAAAATTTAGACACGCTAATCAAACCCTTTTTGCTAAATATTTCCGCTGAATGAAACCCCCGGGGCGTGACATTAATTAAACCATCTTTTAAGTGATCAAAGTCAATTTCTCTCTCAATGATCTCTTGGTATAGTCATTATCATATTTGATTGCTTAGTCGAGTATGAATTCGAGATCAATGGTTTGGTTGAATACCTTATATATTAAATAATTGATAGCCAATTGAGGGGGAGTCAATGAAATGTAAAATGCTCAAAAGATGTGGAAAGAGTTACATCCCAATGAGGAGTGTGAAAACTACCACCACATGGAGAAAATAAAAAAAAAAATAAATATACTCCATGAATGAAAAGCAAATTTTTGTTTTGAAAATTGTTGATGAAATTCATATTGAAATACTTGACTCAGTCGTATTTCATGGTTGGTATAAGGTGGGATTTTTATAAAAGATGCTCAAAGAGCCACTCCTTCAACAGATTGTCTAGATATATTATCTAACTTATCTGGGATTTCAAACATCTATTGATCTTGGTATTTCATTTTCTTTACCAAAATTGATGATTTGATAAAGGCATTACACATAAGATCAGGATAGATGTAATTGAAGTTGTTCAACTTTAAGTGTTTTAACTTTCGTAAATTTTCGTTTCATTTTTGGGTATTTTTGATAGATTTTGCATAATCTATTTCTTGTTGTATGAAACGATGTCTTTTGTTTAAAGTTGACATGGTAAAGTGCTTACATACTTTTTCTGGATTTTATGGAATTTTTCTGAATTTTTCTGGAGAAAAAGTTGAAGCCGATCCGGATCGGGGTAAGTGATCCGGATCCCGAACGCAGGATTCTTCCTGCGGGTAGCCGATCCGGATCACATTCTCGATCCGATCCGGATCACGGCTAGGGTTTTATAAGAACAAAGAGGATTTGATTTCTTTTACCCTAATCTTTTGTTCTAAAATCTCTAGAGCTTCTCTCTCTAGATTTCTTGCATTTTGGAGCTTCCAAACTCAAAGTTCTTCGGATTCAAGTAAGTTTTATTGATCAAAACTCGGTTTTTACGGTTTTTCATCAAACGTGAGTTGAAATCTTGGAACTTTTTCGTTTGTGAATGGTTTTTGATCAAATTTCTTTTGAAATAAGAACTCTGGGTCAATTAGTTTTGCTTTTATGCTGGGTTTTCTCAAGATAAACGAGTTTTTAGGCTTCGATTTCTAAAAATTCTGGTTTAGGGCATAAAAGAGGAATTTTTGAAAATCATGGAATTGATCTATTTTTAAAATTCTTTTTGGAAAACTAATTTGATTCTTGGCTTCTCTACATGATTATGATTGTCTAGGTACAATTTTTCAAATTTTTCAAAATTGACGATTTTTCATGTGTTCTTGAGTTGGCTCTTCACAGGACACTTTCTCAAAACTCAGAGCACTCACACCAATGGCATTCTCCTGGTTAATCCTGCTACTGGTCACGATGGTGCACACGAGCACATCTGTTAAAGAAGAACCGGGTGTTTCAACTCAAGACAAAACGAACGAAGCCAAGGAGGACAGCTCGGATTACGATGAGGAAGAATGGGACGAATTCTTCAAAGATGTTCAACGAAAAATTGATGAGGAGGACAGGAAATTTACCAAAGGAAAAAGATTAATGAAATCTGCCTCAACAACCAAACAGTATACGAGAAGGAAAAATGTCCAAAGAAGTGCGAGTCAGCATAGTGGGCCTCTCACCAGAGCACGCTCACTTTCTGGAATTCTGCAAACTGAATCTCCATGGGTTTCGGGACTGGATGCACCATCTGCATCTACACAGCATCCATCACACTCAAAGACACGGACAACTGACACAGAGACTTTGGAATCGATTCGTCAGGAACAACAAAGACTCTCTGCTGCACAAGAGAGAATATCGAAAGAACTTCAGCAGATTTCCTCTGAACACAAGAAGATCAAGAAAAAGTACTCAAATATTAAGAATTTGCTTAAAGGGATTTTGAGCAAGCTGAGTTGTACTAGTTCAGATTCTTCAGACTGAGCAGCACCTTCTGTTCACTTTTTCTATGATCTTACTCTCTTGCAGTTCGCAGTTCTTGGTTCTTAGTTTTCAGGACTTAGTTTTTCTTCTTACTTTTAGTTTAGTTCTCAGTTTGTGCATATTAATAGACTTTTTTTTACTCTCCTTACATATTGTAGCTCTTGCTACGTTTTGGCTTTGTTTTGTGACAAAAAGGGGGAGAGAGTTAGAGAGAACTTTGAACAATGAACAATGATTGTGAATATGAACCTTGTGAATATCAAGGTAAGTATGACTTCCACTCAACTTTGGTTTTTCTTATGTGATTTGTGACATGCCTCTATACTAACTATTCGACTAACTATTTGGGCATGTAATATGACTAACAAGTTGATGTTGGACTAACATACTTTGACATTTGGTTTTCGATTGCTTAGAAGATATGTTGGTTTTAACTATGATTCTCTTACATATCTGAATTTTTCAAATGTCATGATGAGAATAAACTCTATCTCTGTAGTTGGTTTTGAATGTTTCAATTCTTGAGGTATCTAACGATTTTGTTTGTCAAGAATGCTTTCTGTGTGCAGAGATTACAGATGTCTAAGTCTAGAGTCTGTTCTAGGAGTTTATCTCATGTTTTTAATTTCTGGATCTCTTTTGTAAATTTTTGTTGTATGGTGATAGCAACAAAAATATCTTTTTGAATTTTCTTTTGTGGATTTGTGTTTTGTCACGAAACCGCCAAAGGGGGAGATTGTTACGGAATTTGAGTTGGCGTATTTCGTGAATGTATTAAGTCTTGAAGATTGAAGATGAAGAAACTTTGGATCGTATACCTCAATCTCAAGAAAGAAGAATTCAAAAGGATCAGGTACGTTTAACTAAAGAATTTTGATGATCCGAATACTTCTTATAGTGTAGAAACACCTGGAAGAGGTTTAATTGCTTAAACATCAAAAACTGGACATGGGACATGTTCAGGATCCGGATCGGGCTCGGCAATCCGGATCCCGAAGGGTGTTCGTTCATACACTGGTTCAATCCGGATCGCAGCATCCTCTGATCCGGATCCCGAACACTAGTTTTACCTGTTTGCTTCCTCGATCCGGATCAGGAATTGCAATCCGGATCCCGAACATGATGTTTTGGTAAAACTGTATGAACGATCCGGATCGGGGACTACGATCCGGATCCCGAACAAGCAATTTTCTGGAAACCGTCTTTTGTGCTTCTGCAATCCGGATCGCCAAATCCAATCCGGATCGCCGTCGGTAAAACTTTCCAGAAAAGGCTGTTTTTGATCCGTATATTCTTCCTAGGGTTTCTAACCTATAAATAGGCCCTGTATTCATTTCTAGGGCAACAAGCTATTACAGAAGAAAATAGCCGAAAAGAAAAAATCCACATATATAGAGAAGAAAGGAAATCAATAGATTTATTCTATGTTTCTTCATCTATATTGATTGATTTGATTCTAGGTTTTCCATACTCACATTTTGAGTAGAATCAAATCAATGAATACTTAGATGGTATTTCCGATCTATCTTTAATCTAAGTATTCGGCGGATCATCACCACCCAAACAAACAACGATTTACCCCAAAATCGGCGCGTGGACTCGCGTGGCCTTGTGGATTCAAGGTGCAACCGCTCTCGTGGATTCGGAGCGAGGTACGTTCGTGGATTCGAAGCGTGCCACTGGGTGAAGACCGTGGATTCGGTCGGACGTCGTGGACTCGACGTTGGACGCTGTGGATTCAGCGTTGGGCGCGGATCGTGGATTCGAGAAGCGTCGTGGAGCGAGCGGGAAGATCTACTAGGAGCGTATGGTAAAAGGTTGAGTCGTCAGTGAGTACGTTATATCACCTTGTACGTGTGTTAATTCTAGTGGATTTCGCCGTATTATCGGTCCCGTAGTTTTTTACTCCGGTTTGGAGTTTTTCCACGTAAAAATCTTGCGTGTTCTTTTATTTTTCCGCATTGGGTTTATTTGCGCAATGATTTTTTGAGTGTTTATTGTTTACACCTATTCACCCCCCTCTAGGTGTTTTTTCCCCTATTTAGATCCAATTACTTATAACCCAACATCCTCTTCTTTTCTTCCGGTTAGGGTTCCTTATTTTTCCTTTTCTTTCCGCTCTTACGGCTAGGGTTTCGTATTCTCTCTTTTCTTTTCTTAACGAGGGGGAGGAAAAATACTTATATTATCTATTTATCTTAATTATTTATTTTCCTTAATTTTCTGTTATTTTCCCAAATCGTACGTAGAGAAAAATCTCTTTTTCCGTCACCGGATAATTAATTAGTTAATTTAATTAATTAATTATCCACGCGGGATAACCCCCATTATCCACAACGGGTGCAAGATATTTTGCACGGATTTCGATACACGACTAATCGCCGCATCACTAAAAATCTCGTTCCGGGGGTTCCCGACATCGGATTTCCAATCTGATCGCGTCGTCGGTCATTATTTTTCGCGCTCTTTCGCAGAAAAATACAAGCACCACACACACCGACCGACGACCCAAAAGTAATAATCCCGGAGTACTAAAAGGACACTAAAATAGAAGGAGGGTTAAATATTACAAAATACCGTGTCATTACAGCGGGCGCCCACATGCGAGCGGCCCCGCGCGGCGCCAGTCCGCGCCGGCGCACTGCCCGCAGGCACGGGCAACCCCGCTCGGCACCTGCACGCGCGGGTGCCCTGCCTGCGGATGGCCCCGCGTTGCCATCAGCCGCCCCTACGATGGCGGCGGCGGCGCGACGATCCCCTTTTACGTGAAGAAAACACCAAAAACAACAATCTACGTAAACCTAAAAACGAAAAGGCTCACATTCGATTCGCGGGAGGAGGAAGAAGAGGTTGCCATTCCTTGCCTGCTCGATCTCGTCGTAAGGGAACAATTTCCTCTCCTCTCCCAAACTCAACCGCCCGGATCACTACGCCGCCGTATTGAAAGCGAGAGAAAGAGGGTTGGGGATTTTTCTTTCCTCTCTTTTTGATCGTATCCGCGCCAGCCCTAACTCAACGAAGGAAATGAAAGCGAAAAAAGGACTAAGTCCCCGAATCACGCCCTAGTCCATCAGAAATCAAATTAGGGGTCCAGGTTACCTCGATAACCGTGCAGATCACCAGCACGGATCTCGGAGCGTCCAAATGATCGCAAGCTTCGAAAATTATTTCTGGGAGATCCCGGGGTCAGAATTCGAATCCGATCGCGCCACCGTTCCCCGTTTCGCGAGCTCTAGCACCTAAAAATACCCTCGAGTCCCGACGGTCTGCCCAGAAATAATCAAACTGTTAACCCCCCGCCGGACCACCAAAAGTAAAGTAATTAAGAAAATTACCGAAATAAAGGGCCGGTGTTACACGCCGCAAAAGTCACAATCACAGAATCTGCATTTTACTATTCTGCGCAACAGTCCCAAAGAACCGAATTGTTCACCTGCAAAGAGCCCTCAAAAAAATTCAAGAAAAATATGGTTGCGTTCCTCCCA
>JAQOTM010001883.1:20000-24291 GCA_029168755.2 Tillandsia fasciculata
TCTTCAATCTTCAAGACTTAATACATTCACGAAATACGCCAACTCAAATTCCGTAACAATCTCCCCCTTTGGCGGTTTCGTGACAAAACACAAATCCACAAAAGAAAATTCAAAAAGATATTTTTGTTGCTATCACCATACAACAAAAATTTACAAAAGAGTTCCAGAAATTAAATACATGAGATAAACTCCTAAAACAGACTCTAGACTTAGACATCTGTAATCTCTGCACACAGAAAGCATTCTTGACAAACAAAATCGTTAGATACCTCAAGAATTGAAACATACAAAACCAACTACAGAGATAGAGTTTATCTCATCATGACATTTGAAAATCAGATATGTAAGAGAATCATAGTTAAAACCAACATATCTTCTAAGCAGTTCGAAAACCAAATGTCAAAGTATGTTAGTCCAACATCAACTTGTTAGTCATATTACATGCCCAAATAGTTAGTCGAATAGTTAGTATAGAAGCATGTCACAATCACAAAAGAAAAACCAAAGTTGAGTTGAGGTCATACTTACCTTACTTAGTCATTCACAATCATTGTTCAAAGTCTTTGCAAACTCTAACTCTCTCTCTCAAACTCTCTCCCCCTTTTTGTCACAAAACAAAGCCAAAACGTAGCAAGAGCTACAATATGTAAGGAGAGAAAAAAACGTAAAGTTCTATAATATGCACAAACTGAGAACTAAAAGTAAAAGAATCAATAAGACTAAAACCTAAAAATCCTGCACAAAAAGAAATGAGTCAAAGATAGTCAGTTGTCAGAATCTGAATCGTCAGAACTGTGCAACCCATCTTGTAGAACATCTTTGTCAATCGCTTGTGCACTGAATTTATCTTCTTCGTGATGGTAATGTGAGCTGCTGTAGTGATCTCAAGCTCATTGGCAATTCTTTGTTGTTCCTTCACAATTGGTCCTGCTGAACGGATAGTTGTTGCTGTGACTTGAAAATCGATTTAACGATGCTTCACCATCTGTGCCAGGTGCTTGCCGAGATGGTGATGCATGCGTGCTTGTTCGGGCTTCGTTCCAGATGCAGAAGGTGAGTGACATGTGGCAATTGTGAAGGATTTGACAATCGTGGACTCATCTATCATGCCCAGACATTGATGATAGGTTGTAGAAGTGATATCAACTTGAAATTTCTTTAAAATCCTCATTATAATCAATGGAAATGGAATTCTTTCACAGGTGAGGATGCTCGACATATCGCGTCATTCTATTCCAGATGATGTACGGAATGTTGATATTCAATGCCGTTGCCTCTGATGGATGTCCTATGAGATACAAGAACAACAACCGTTCCCATCTCACAACCTTCGTCTGCATGTTTGGAAGTATATTGTAACACGTGATGAAGTTTAAGAAGCGATATTCAAGACGAAGTTCTTTGGATCGAACAGATTTTCGGTTGATTGTGTTTCCTCGAGACAAATTCCCTCGATCACTTTTCGCCATAAAGTGTTGTCAAATTTAGTCCTTTCAGGTAGTGAGCTCCTGTCTTGCTGGCTTCATTCCCAAAACCTCGCCAATCAATTGTGGGAGTGATCTTTGATCTTGTGCCTTGGATATTCGTGTAGAATCCATAGGACCGTTCTCAATTCCCGAAGATGCCGTGCATTGGTATAGAAGGTCCTCACATGGTGCAGGCAGTACCGAGAGTTTCTGGGAAGCGACACACTTGAATGAGATTCGCTTGTTCAATCAAAATACCAAATTCAGGGCAGTGACCTCGTAGGCCTCAATGTTCACGTGTCTTTCACCAATGCATTCGCGATGTGCAAACGCTCTAAGACGATCATTGTTAACAAATACTTCTTCAACACGGGGCGGAGAGTCAGGAGCAATTGGCGGGTCAACACTGGTGTTCTGTCTTAGTCCCAAAACGGCGAGCAAGTCGTTTGCGTTTTATAGAGATAGTGGAGCAGACATAGGAGCTTTCCCAGTGTCCATGGGAGCCTTTCCTTTTTGTCTTGAGGTAGTCGGCAATACCTCTCATCATCATCATCGTTATCATATCCCAGTGAATTTCATTCTCGTTTTCTTCAGTTCAGTGTCACTAATGACATCGACTTCTCCCTTTCTTTGGAGTTTCTTGGCCCTTTTCAATTTATTAGTTGCTCTAGTGCACCATTGTAAAAGTAGGAAAATGATCCAGGAGAATGCCATTGATCTAGTGCTTTGAGTTTGAGAAAGTGTCCTGTGAAAACCAACTCAAGAACATATGAAAAATCGTCAATTTTGAAAAATTTGAAAACATTGTACCTAGACAATCATAATCATGTAGAGAAGCCAAGAATCAAATTAGTTTTCCAAAAAGAATTTTAAAAATAGATCAATTCCATGATTTTCAAAAATTCCTCTTTTATGCCCTAAACCAGAATTTTTAGAAATCGAAGCCTAAAAACTCGTTTATCTTGAGAAATCCCAGCATAAAAGCAAAACTAATTGACCCAGAGTTCTTATTTCAAAAGAAATTTGATCAAAAACCATTCACAAACGAAAAAGTTCCAATTTTTCAACTCACGTTTGATGAAAACACTGTAAAAAACCGAGTTTTGATCAATAAAACTTACTTGAATCCGAAGAACTTTGAGTTTTGAAGCACAAGAAGCAAGAAATCTAGAGAGAGAAACTCTAGAGGCTTGAAAAACCAGAGATTAGGGTAAAAGAAATTGAAAATCTCTTTGTTTTTATAAGAACCCTAGCCGTGATCCGGATCGGCTCGAGAATGTGATCCGGATCGGCCACCCGCAGGAGAAATCCTGCGTTCGGGATCCGGATCACTTGCCCCGATCCGGATCGGCTACAACTTTTTCTTCAGAAAAATTTAGAAAAATTCCATAAAATCCAGAAAAAGTATGTAAGCACATTACCATGTCAACTTTAAACAAACGGACATCGTTTCATACAACAAGAAATAGATTATGAAAAATCTATCAAAAATATCCAAAAATGAAACGAAAATTTACGAAAGTTAAAACACTTAAAGTTGAACAACTTCAATTACATCTATCCTGATCTTATGTGTAATGCCTTATCAAATCATCAATTTTGGTAAAGAAAATGAAATACCAAGATCAATAGATGTTTGAAATCCCAGATAAGTTAGATAATATATCTAGACAATCTGTTGAAGGAGTGGCTCTTTGAGCATCTTAAATCAAAAATCCCACCTTATACCAACCATGAAATACGACTGAGTCAAGTATTTCAATATGAGTTTCATCAACAATTTTCAAACAAAATTTGCTTTCATTCATGGAGTATCTTATTTTTTCTTTCATTTTCTCCATGTGGTGGTAGTTTTCACACTCCTCATTGGGATGTAACTCTTTCCACATCTTTTGAGCATTTTACATTTCATTGACTCCCCCTCAATTGGCTATCAATTATTTAATATATAAGTATTCAACCAAACCATTGATCTCGAATTCATACTCGACTAAGCAATCAAATATGATAATGACTATACCAAGAGATCATTGAGAGAGAAATTGACTTTGATCACTTAAAGATGGTTTAATTAACGTAAATGATCATTGCAACATTGAAACATTATGACATCAAAAGCATAATAAATTTCTAAATGCATAAAAGGATGCAATTAAAGTCAATTATGATTATGCTCAATTAGTGTGCTATGTACAGAACATAGATAAAGAACAAAACAAAACAAGAACAAAAACAAAACCTAATCTAAGCAAAGGTTTCAAAAGAGTTTATTTCAAGGAAAGCATGCCAATTGCTTTACGCAAGTGAATAAAACGTTTTTGATCCAAAGGTTTTGTTAAGATGTCGGCTAATTGATCCTCAGTTGAAATATATGACAGTTGAAGAATGTTTGATTCAACTAGCTCTCTAAGAAAATGATATCTAAGTTCAATATGTTTGTTCTAGAGTGCAACACAGGGTTTTTAGAAATGTTAATAGCACTAGTGTTGTCACATAAAATGGTTACCGAAGATGTTGAAATCCGGAAATCGCTCAACACGCTTTTCATCCAAATCAATTGGGTTGAACAACTTCCTGCAGAAATGTACTCCGCTTCGGCAGTCGAGAGTGCTATGCAATTCTGTTTTTACTGTGCCATGCAACAAGGCAGTGGCCAAGATAGAAGCATGCACCACTCGTGCTTTTCCGGTCATCCACCGATCCAGCCCAATCGGCATCTGAGTATCCAACAATATCCAAAGTCGTTCCCATAGGATACCAAATTCCGAAATTGATTGTACCTTTGATATATCGGATGATCACCGCTTTCACGCTTTCAGGTGAAC
>JAQOTM010001884.1:0-24284 GCA_029168755.2 Tillandsia fasciculata
GGCGCTTAGAGCTCGAGGTTGTGCCCCCGGGGTCCTACTAACGACTGATGTCTCTAGTCTGTAGCCCCTCCTGTTGGACAGATTCTGAAACAACAAGTGAGCCCACTTGATGAGGATCGAGAGCATATGCAGACGATTCGACAGGGATTTTCTCCAGTTGATCTTCGGGAGTACTGCGGTATAAGGACCGAGCTTGTGTGCCCAGGGATACAGAGATTCGAGAGGCAGATCTTGAGGGGGCCCACTATACACCTTATACCATCCATCCTGGAGGGACTAAGATGTATAGGGACCTCAAGGCACAGTTCTGGTGGAACGGGATGACAGAGACATTGGGAGATTTGTGGCACATTGCTTAACTTGTCAGCAAGTAAAGGCTGAGCATCGTGTACCTGCTGGCAAGTTGCAGAGCCTCCCAATCCCTGAATGGAAATGGGAACATATTACCATGGGATTTGTCATTGGATTGCTGAGGGCACAGTCTGGAGCAGACGCGATCTGGGTAGTCGTGGACAGACTCACTAAGTCCGCTCACTTTTTACCGGTACAGGTGACTTGGCCACTTGAGTGACTAGCGCAGCTGTATTTAGACGAGGTGGTGAGATTGCATGGTGTACCTGCCTCCATTGTTTCTGATCGAGACTCGAGGTTTGTTTCGCGCTTTTGGAGTGAGTCTACAGACCACCTTGGGGACTCAGCTCAGTTTCAGCACGCGTTTCACCCACAGACAGACGGACAGTCAGAGCGGACTATACAGATTCTTGAGGACATTCTCCGGGCTTGCACGCTAGACTTGGAGGAGAGTTGGTGTGCGACCCTTATCACTAGCAGAGTTTGCGTACAACAATAGCTTTCAAGCGAGCATCCAGAGCGCTCCGTTTGAAGCATTGTATGGACGCAAGTGTCGTTCCCCACTTTATTGGACGTGTGGGTGAAAGACGGACTTTGGGCCAGAGTTGTTGCGAGAGGCAGAGGATAAAGTAGAATTCAGGCCATCCTTCAACACTCAGAGCAACGAGTGAGTCTACGCCGAGCTGCGGAGCTGAAGAGAAGCTTGACCACGTTGGAACGATGTCTAGTGAGATGCCTTGAGTGAATGATTGCACCATGTCTTTTTGAAGGTTTCGCCTTCAAAGGATCCGGAGATTTGGGATTCGTGGGAAACTGAGCCCTCGTTATATTGGACCTTTCGAGATATTTGTCACGCCCCGGGTCAGAACTGTACCCTGGGCTCGCCAACAGATCCGCCGCCCCTACAGGAGCCCTGTAGAGACGTAGCGTCAAACCTGCAAAAATAGAGATCAACTATGCTAACAGATATCAGAGCGATAAGGAAAATAACTAACTACAAGAAAAAACAATCTCTCCCATAAATATACATAAAGTCCTCACCAGAATACATGAGTCTCTCAAAAGAAAGATAAAAGGTACAACTCGATCCCCACTACAAGATCGCTCAAACATAGACACAACCAAAAGTACATCGGGTACCTCTATCTCTCGCTGAAGCTGAAAGGGAAAAAGAATCTACCTCGCGATTCCCTTACCTCGGTCTGTAGAAGCTGGATCAGCAACGGGCACCGCAGGAACTGGAG
This sequence comes from Tillandsia fasciculata, assembly GCA_029168755.2. Lineage (NCBI taxonomy): Eukaryota > Viridiplantae > Streptophyta > Magnoliopsida > Poales > Bromeliaceae > Tillandsia > Tillandsia fasciculata. The sequence continues at coordinate 1,596 of JAQOTM010001884.1, forward strand.
CTGACCCTGGGGAAAAGACACCACAGACGTGTGTGAGAACTACCTCCCACAGTAGTTCTCAGTGGTGCCGCCAACAAGCCCGACGGCCTGCCCACTAAGTCTACAAGAGGCATAAAGTAACAAAGAAATGCAGTATAAAAAGCTGGAAAGTAAACATCTACTGCTACTATGCCTCTATCTAAGATGCTCAAGGAAAAGGACCGAAGATCAATATGTCTCTACTGATACTCAACTCAAATCACCCAATCCAAACTGACTGCCAAAATGGTCCAGTCAAACCTGCGCCTACCTACTGCTGTAGGTATGTCCATAGCTGCCAAAACTGGCTCAGCTAGAGGGACAATGTCCATGACTGCCAAAACTGGCTCAGCCAGAGGGACACCAACATCGATAAGCCGCGATAGAAGTAGCAAGCCCAACTCCGGAGTGGCACTCGTGGGTAGCGACCCCACCGAGCAAAGTATCTGCGCATCTCTGTCGATCTCAAGTATGGCTCCTGCAGGCTATGATCCAATCACTGTCTCACTCGCTAACTAAGAATCCACACTGTCCTAATAATCATCTCCCAAAGATCCCAGTCCCACATGTCACTATCTCAATGATGAACAATCTACAGACTGCTACCAACACTACTCGGTCCCCAGACACGAGTACAATGCATCCAAAGCTACTAAACCTCCCAACCCACAACTCAGGGGAAGACTACTATGTCCAGAATGACAAAAGTAACAAATGACGTGGAGAACTAAAGCAGATGCATAATTCTAACAGTAGTCATCTGTTACGATATATATAATGCATAATAGAGGTGCTAAGTCATTTTCCAATTAAAATGGTTCATGTGTGGCAAGAGTTCCAATAAGATCATCAAATTTAGCAATTACTAACTGTGGGTACTATCATACAGTTTGCACAGATTATTTCGCTCCAATACTATCATGCATGCATTTATAATGCAGAATTAGAGTGCAGTCCATAGTTATTGCAAGCAGGATCACCCACCTGAACGCGCTAACTGTCCGGGACGGTACCGATAAACAGTCCAGCAATCGACAATTGCCCAGATCCCCAGTGCAAAGAGCACGGAAAAAGTGCTCTTACAGTCCTGGGTACAACAACAACTCACAATTACAAACAATTAACACATAACAATCACATTCCAAAAATCTGCATACACAGTTACTGTTCACACGCGAATTTCACCTGAAAATAAATTCCCAGAAATTCCAATAAAAATATCACGACGATTCTCGCGAAGTGTAGATGTCGATAGGTTCTTGAATCGTTGAAATCCGATATCCAGATGCGAAGATAAAATTCCGCGAAGTCGCTGCTGTCAAGATCCCAACTGTAGCAAAGGGGCGTAAAAATGTACCCCAAACCCTCACAAAAGTTCATTTCTGGGAAAAATGATCAATACGGAAAACGTAGTATACCTCTTGTGCAACCGCTGGCGAAGAAATTGTCTAAAAATGTGGTCGGGTAGCTCTGCAGTCTCCCAAGTAAAAAGCGACCAAAATGGGCCTTCAACAGTAAACTGTCGCTCCGCACTACGAGCAGAAAAAGCAGTCGTCGCGGCTTCCAGTAAATCTGAAACTTCACCAGAAGATTGGCATAGGGAGAGGAAAATTTTTCATATAAGACTCCGAGCTGATTCCCACGAAAAAGGGTGAAAAACCGGCCCAAACCGACCTATATATAGGCCTCAAGGAAAAAAACCCCAAAAAAAATCAAGTCAAATGGGCTCGGGCCCAAACTTTCGGGCGCCCGGAAATTTCCGGGCGCACACAGTGCCCGGCCCAAGGTTTTCGGGCGCGCACAGTGCGGCCCGGCCCAATACACGCCGTCGGACGGGATCCACGATCCGTCCGACCCGCCTCAGAGCCTGCCACGTGTCGCCCGAAAAGCGAACACCGAAGCGGCCACTCACCGCCCGCCACGTGTCCGCCCACCCGCACAGTAAGGCGGTGGCGCCCGCCAATGAGCGGGCGCCACGTGTCCACCCCCGTTGACCCCGACCGCGCGACGTGCGCGCCTGTCGCGCGATGTGGGTCGCACGTGCGCACGCATCCCGAGGTACCAGCCCCGCGCTCCGTGCACCCCGCGTGCAGCACCCGCCAATGAGGGAGTGACACGTGTCCCCTGCACCCGGTCCACGCCTTCGACAGGACTTCCGTGGACCGCGCCGCGTGCACCAACCAACCGGAGGCTGCCATGTTCCCCCGCCTGGTCCATGCACCGCCGTGCGCTCACCCGTTAGACCGCGCGCCCTGGGCCCGCCAATCAGGCGGTGCCACGTTCCATGCGCCGGGGTCCGTGCACCCCGCCGTGCAGCTCTGTGGACCGCGCATCCTGAACCGGCCAATGACAGGCCGCCACGTGGCATCCCGCGGTCTACGGCCCCTTCCATGCACCATTTTTCACTAAAAACTTCCGGGTGTCCGTTTTTGGGCATCCGGACTCCAAATTAAGCAAATAAATAGTCGTTTTCAAACGTTTTTCCGCGCTGAATCCATCTACGACCTCTGTTTGGCCTAAAACCTTCCAGAAATTTCGGCAAACTCAGCCGAAGGCAATACAGCAAAACAAAGCACACATGGTCCTCAGTGGCATCCAATTGATGCACTTGGGCCAGATACACCAATACTAGGTGTTCCAACAGTGGATTCATCGGAAAAACACTGCATGGGAACTAGGGCCACTACATCCTCCCGTTAGAGTGGGTTATCTCGTAGGGATAATTAATTAATTATTAATCAATTATCCGGTGACGGAAATTTAAATCCTCCTACGTACGAATAAAGGGGGATTTTATCTCGCGGATTGGATAAGAGAATAAAATCCAGATACTTAAATTTGGAAATTTAATCTTCCCAAGATTATTTAATGAAGGGGATTAAATATCGGTGACCGGGATTTGAAAATTGGAAATTTAAAAACCGATGATTATAATCCAGTGGGAATTTATTCCCCATATTATTTAATGAGGTGATTAAATGATCGGTGGCCAGGATTTAAACAGGGTGAGGATTTTTCTCGTAATCAGATATTTATTTGAGAAATAGAAACATGTTGTTGGGTTTTCCTAGTACCCAACTGTAAGATAAAGCGGATATTAATTAAATATTAAGTATAGGGTACGGTAAGGACTAATTAATTAATAATTAATTAATCGGAGTCAAAATATCGCGACGGATTTTGACGGTGCCGTATGCGTGAAATTGGATAAAAAGAATAAATAGATAGGGAGATCTATTTATTCCCCCGTTTACCAACGAAACCCTATTCTTAAAATACGCCTCCTCAAACCCTTCCCTTTCGTGCGTGTCGAAAACCAAACGAAATCCTAATTAGAAAAGAAATAGGAAAACCTAACCGGAGGAGAAAGAGGAAAGAAGGAGGAAGCGGAGGAACCCGATCGCCCCGATTCACGTGCCGAGATCGAGAACGCGACGCCATCGTCTACGGGGAGCGGATCCGGATCTCCGACGCCGCGAGAAACAAGATCGGATCTTTTATTCCGATAATTTAGGTTAGTTATCATCGTTTCCTTTGTTAAAATAAATCGGGGTTTTTTCCGTGTTCTTGTAAGGTTATTTTAATCGGAACATCGTTCGCGGATTTTCGTCGGGTTTTTTGATTCCATATTTATCCTCGTTCTTGATCGGGTGTGATCGAGGATTTTTATCGGATTTTAATTGATGGTTTTTAATCGTTTCTTGTTGTCGGATCCCCGATCGACGTTTTGGTTGTTTCGTCGGTCGTTGGTTTAGTTATTAGATTTACCAGGAATTTTCCGGGAATTTTTTGGGAATTTTTCGGAAATTTTCCGGGCGACTTCGGCGGGACATAGTGGGTTAACGGGAGGCCGCCGCCGCCGTTGGTTAGACGGGACGCCGCCGCCGTCGTTACCATGGTCACGGGTCCGTCGCCGGAATCGGCACGGGAGCAAACGTAGAAGAAATCGCGAAACGGGAGCGAAAACGGCGCGAAAACGGCGAATTTGGGGTTTACTGTAGCATCCGTACGCCCGCGGTCCACGACCCCGGGCGTCACCGTGCACCGGTGCGCCCCGTGTCCCAAAGGCGCAGACCCGGCGCACGAAACTGTCACGCCCCGGGGGTTCGAACGCGCGGAAGAGGGGCCACCAATGCCCCTAAACCGGCTACATATTTTTTTTTTTGAAACCCATTACTCCCCGGCGCGTGCCCAGACCCGCCGCATATGCAATTCACTCTGCAAACGGGCAGAGTCTCCTTTGTATATGCACGGCGTCCTCACTACAGAATGTAACACAAAGTCTTTAACCACACTAGTTGGAGTCTCAAACACAATCAAATATTCATCTCACATGGTCTACTAGTTTCAACATTCAACATAAAGGCCGTCGTTTTGAAAGGATAAATAATCGCAAGGTTTAAAAGCGACGCCCACACGACGCCATCATTTTTTGAAAGCCATTTCGAAAACCACATAAATCCACAGAGTTTTGGAAAACGGCACCCACCCGGTGCCCACTTTTGTAAAACCAGTTCGAAAACGCATAAATTCCACAAGGTTTTGAAATCCGGTGCCCACACGACACCTATGTTTTAAAACAGGTTTCGCAAACGGTTTTTCTTTGCTTTTCGTTGTTCAAACGGCCCAGTAAGGAAAAGAATAACATTCACTTGCATATCTTAATGAAGGAAAGGGCAACATCCACTTCGACCCCACGGGGGTGTCGCAATCCACAATAACTAACCGAAATAATAAAGAGAAAAGGAAAAAGGAGTCACTGTGTCTGAAGCCTCTAGATGTCAGTACAGCACCCTCACGACCTCACCGGTGCCCTAGCACTCGCCCCTGGAAGAACCTGTCACGAAGTGGGAAGTCAGTGACTAGTAATAGTATGATAATCAAGGGCTAAAGACATAGCAAACCACATGCAACCGGAGCAACCGTCTCTCTCAACCACCGCCTACAATAGACGCACCCTGTATGATAGTAACACCCGGGCACCCTTCCCGACCACCACACCGGGCCCCTACCCCGGTGCCCCCCTGCCGAGCACCTGCCTCGGCCGCCGAGCACCTACCTCGACATCACCGCTCACACCCCCCACCTATGAGGGCCCCCATTCCTAACGCCACCATCGCGTGGGGTACACGGGTCAACGTACCACTTTTCCGGAAAAGCACACCCTCGCGGTGGCCAAACCGCCGGTGTGCGTGTAGCAAAACCAGAGCCTCAGATCAATAGTAAGTAAGATAATAATCGAACAGGTTTAGTACATAAACAGGAGGAGACTAACAATTCACCTTTGCCCCAAACAAACTATTTTCATTATTAATTCCTATTCCCAAAATCCCCGGGAATGTACCCACCTCGTGCGTGTCGTCCTGCGCCCGACTCGTCCGTGTCCGTGCACCCGCTACCGTCGGCGTACCGCACTGCTGGGAGAAAAGGACAAGTCAAAACTAAGGGTCCGAAAACTACTCCGACTCCAGACCGAAACTAGGTGATGGACGCAGCCCCGACCCCGTGCGGCGAGCTCCCCGCACGGCACCGACCCGTGCGGCGCGCCCTCGGTTTGCGCACGGCCCCCCCCCCCCCGCGGCACCAGCACCAGCCCGCGCGGCGTCCCACCTGAGGGCGGCCCCGCGCGGCCGAGTGCCGCGCGGGCGCGCTGCCCGCGGTGCGGGGTGGCCCCGCGCGGCACCAGCCCGCGCGGGCGCCCCGCCTGTGGGCGGCCCCCGCGCGGCCGAGTGCCGCGCGGGCGCCCTGCCGCGGTGCGGGGTGGCCCCGCGCGGCACCAGCCCGCGCGGGCGCCCCGCCTGTGGGCGGCCCCGCGCGGCCGAGTGCCGCGCGGGCGCGCTGCCGCGGTGCGGGGTGGCCCCGCGCGGCACCAGCCCGCGCGGGCGCCCCGCCTGTGGGCGGCCCCGCGCGGCCAAGTGCCGCGCGGGCGCGCTGCCCGCGGTGCGGGGTGGCCCCGCGCGGCACCAGCCCGCGCGGGCGCCCCGCCTGTGGGCGGCCCCGCGCGGCCGAGTGCCGCGCGGGCGCGCTGCCGGCGGTGCGGGGTGGCCCCGCGCGGCACCAGCCCGCGCGGGCGCCCCGCCTGTGGGCGGCCCCGCGCGGCCGAGTGCCGCGCGGGCGCGCTGCCCGCGGGTGCGGGGCGGCCCCGCGCGGCACCAGCCCGCGCGGGCGCCCCACCCGCGGGCGGCCCCGTGGCGGCGGTGCTAGCCCTGCTCCTCGCCGGCGGCGGCGGCGGCGATCCCCGGTCACGAGATGAACCCAACCGAAAAATAAAGAACCCCACGAAATTCAAAAACTCACCTTGGATTTCTAGAGGGAGAGGAGGGAAGGATCGTCCACTTCCACCCGATCTACCCGCAGGAAGGTGAGCTTTCTCCTTCTCCCAAGATCCCCAGGTTGGAATTCCGCGCCGAAAACCCGAAGCGAGAGCGAAAAAGGGTTGGGTTCCTCTTTCTCTCCTCTAATTTCCCCCTTGATCGTGGCCGCCCTGTCGTATCGTAACGAAGGAAGGAGGAGGAAGGAAAAAAGAAACGAGAAACCCTAAGTCCCAACGTGCCCTGACCTAGTGGAAAAAGGGGTTAGGGTTATCGGTTACCTCAAAATCGTGCAGATCGCCAACACGGATCCCGGAGCACCCACGGGGGGCCCAGACTTCAAAATTTAATTCTGGATGATCCGGGGGTCGGAATCCGAAATCGATCGCGTCCCCGTGCTCCGTTTCGCGAACCCTACCGCCTAAAAATGTCCGCGAGCCCCGACGGACAGCCTGGAAAAACCCCAAAATCAGGCCCTAAGTCGAGGTGTCAAAAGAAAATGCGAACGGAAAGGTCAAAGGAAAGGCCGGGTCTTACACCACTCACCGCTAAAACCGAGTTTCGTCCTCGAAACTCAGCCCTCACCTGCGGCGAAGAGATCCGGGTAACACTCCCTCATCTTTGACTCCGGTTCCCAGGTTGCCTCACGCTCTTCTTGATTGCTCCAGAGCACCTTCACGTAGGGAATCGTCCGGCTTCGTAGCTTTTTGTCCTCTCGTGCTAGGATCCGCACCGGCACTTCCTCGAAGCTCAGATCTTCTTTAAGCTCGATCGCAGAGACGTCGAGCACTCGTGATGGATCGGGGAGGTACTTCCGAAGCATGGACACGTGGAACACGTCATGAACTCGGTCAAGGTTCGGCGGTAGGGCGAGGCGGTAGGCCACCGGGCCGATGCGCTCCAGAATCTCGAACGGTCCCACATACCGTGGGCTCAGCTTGCCTCTCAACCCAAACCGCTTCACCCCCTTTGACGGCGAAACTCGCAACAACACGTGTTCCCCCACCTGGAATTCCAAATCGCGACGTCTCCGGTCTGCGTAGCTCTTTTGCCGGCTCTGGGCGGTCGCCAATCGCCGTCTGATGAGGCGTACCTTGTCTTCGGTTTCTTCTACCAAGTCTGGTCCCAAAAACCTCCGCTCCCCCAGGTCGTCCCAACCGATCGGGGATCTGCAGCGCCTGCCGTACAACGCTTCGTACGGAGCCATCCGGATGCTTGCCTGGTAGCTGTTGTTATAAGCGAACTCCACAAGAGGTAGGTAGCGCGACCATCCGTCTCCCAAATCCAGTACGCAAGCTCGGAGCATGTCCTCGAGGATCTGAATCACCCGCTCGGATTGTCCATCCGTTTGGGGGTGAAAGGCTGAGCTGAAGTGTAGCTTGGTTCCTAAGGCTCGCTGTAGACTCTGCCAAAAGTTCGAAACGAACCTTGTGTCTCTGTCTGAGGTAATAGATGTCGGTATTCCGTGTAGCCTCACAATCTCGCCGATGTAGACATGGGCCAGTCGGTCGCGTGTCCAGGTCGTATGGATGGGTAGGAAGTGAGCCGACTTCGTTAGCCGATCCACGACGACCCAGATAGCGTCATGCCCCTGCTGTGAACGTGGAAATCCGGTGACGAAGTCCATCGTGATTTGCTCCCATTTCCATTCGGGCACAGGTAGTGGTTGCAATTTCCCGGCCGGTCGCTGATGCTCGGCTTTCACCTGCTGGCAAATCAGGCAGTGTGCTACGAAACGCGCCACGTCCCCCTTCAACCCTGGCCACCAGAAGGTCTGTCTGAGGTCCCTGTACATCTTGGTGCCCCCAGGGTGCGCCGCATAGGGGGCGCAGTGTGCTTCCGTCAGGATTTCCTTCTTCAGATCCGGCGCATCGGGCACGCAAATCCGTCCTCGAAACCGAAGAGTGCCGTCAGTTCCCACTGCAAAGTCCCCCTTCTGTTCGGGTGCAATCCTATCCCGTTCCAGCTGTAACAGTGGATCAGTACTTTGGCTCTCCCGAATCCTCTCGAATAGGGTCGGCGCGACTGTTAGAGCCAGAAGTCGCTCAACCGTCCCTGCTGGCACAATCTCCAACCTCAATCGTGAGAATTCCGCGATTAAGTCGTCTTGCTGGGTGATCGCGCTCGCCGAAATCCCTTCCGCTTGGCCCTTCCTACTCAGGGCGTCCGCCACAACATTTGCTTTTCCGGGGTGGTACTGGATTGACAAGTCATAATCCTTGAGTAACTCTAACCACCGTCTCTGTCTCAGGTTCAGCTCCTTCTGGGTGAAGAGGTATTTAAGGCTTTGGTGGTCGGAGAACACATTACAGTGCACACCATAGAGATAGTGCCTCCAAAGTTTCAAAACAAAGACCACCGCAGCTAACTCCAGGTCGTGGGTCGGGTAGTTTTGCTCGTAATCCTTGAGTTGTCTTGAAGCATAGGCGATGACCTTTCCTTGTTGCATCAGCACTCCCCCCAATCCTACCCGTGATGCGTCGCAATAAACCTCGTAGTCCTCCCCGGGCGTCGGTAAAGCAAGCACAGGCGCTCTTGTCAACCGCTTCTTAAGTTCCTCAAAACTATCTTGGCATTGGGTTGTCCAAATGAACTTTACCCCTTTCCGGGTTAAGCGATTCAGGGGGGTTGCAATCTTCGAAAATCCCTCGACGAAACGCCTATAATATCCCGCAAGGCCCAGAAAACTGCGGATCTCTGTCACCGAAGTCGGTTGTGGCCAGTCGGTCACTGACTCTACTTTCTTAGGATCCACTGCGACTCCTGCTGTTGAAATGATGTGCCCTAGGAACCCCACCTCGCGAAGCCAAAACTCGCATTTCTTGAGTTTGGCGTACAACTCCTGCTCTCTAAGAGTCTGTAAAACAGTCCGTAAATGCTCCTCGTGCTCCTCATCGGTAGGCGAGTAGATCAGGATGTCGTCGATGAAAACCACTACGAATTGGTCCAGGAAGGGCTTGAAAATCCGGTTCATCATGTCCATAAACACCGCTGGGGCGTTGGTAAGCCCGAACGGCATTACGGTGAACTCGTAGTGGCCGTACCGGGTCCGGAAGGCCGTCTTCGGAATATCCTCATTTTTCACTCTGAGTTGATGGTAGCCGGACTGCAAGTCGATCTTGGAAAATACCGTCGCCCCCCGCAGCTGATCAAAGAGGTCGTCGATCCTGGGTAGGGGGTACTTGTTCTTCACAGTGGCCTTATTGATTTCCCGGTAGTCGATGCACAGCCGCAAACTCCCGTCTTTCTTACGCACGAAGAGTACCGGTGCGCCCCAAGGCGACACGCTCGGTCTGATGAATCCCTTGTCCAGGAGATCTTCGAGCTGCGCCTTTAGTTCCTTCAGTTCCGCAAAGGCCATTCGGTAGGGGGCCTTTGTGATCGGTCGGGTGTCGGGTGCAAGCTCGATCGGAAACTCAACCTCTCGCTCGGGGGGTAGTCCAGGAAGCTCGGTCGGGAAGATATCTGGGAAGTCCCTCACCACCGGGATGTCGGAGAGTGCCGTAGAGGGTCCCGTGGCTAGGGCCACCGACGCCAAGTAGGCCACGCACCCTCTCTCAATCAGCTTCCTGGCTCGCGACGCCGGTATGATGGATGAAAAGGAGACGCTCTTGCACGCCAAGTACACGTTCTCTGGGAACCCTGGACGCAGAAGCCGCACCTGGCGCTTCTCACAGTCAATCACCGCTTGGTACTCCGTGAGCCAATCCATCCCTAACACTACGTCGTATTCCTTCAGTGGGATCACTACAAGATCCCAGGGGCAGGAAAGCCTCCCCAACCCTATCGGGCAGGCTGCTATACGGTTGCGGGCCTCCAGGGATCCTCCCGCGGTGTGGACTGTCATCTTACTGGGTAGGGGTTTCATCTCAAAACCATGGGTCAGTGCAAAGTCACAAGATATAAACGAGATGGTTGCTCCGGTATCGAAAAGGGTTCTAGCGCGGTAAACAGAAACAAGGGTGATACCTGCGACGACGTGCTCAGACGGGTATGCCTCCTGCTGGTTCATTGAGTAGACGCGGCCTCCCGATGGTGGCGGCCTGTCCCCCGCTGATCCGGGTGCTGGCGGTCTGGAAGCCGACGCCATCGGGGCTTTTCCTCGCCCCGCATGCTGGGATGATGGTACGGATGCTGCTGAGGATGCCGTGCCTTGGTTCAGGGGGCAGTTGAAACGGAAGTGCCCCTGCTTGCCACATCGGAAGCAATGGTCCTGCCTCTGGGAGCATTCCGTCACCCGGTGCGCCCCGCCGCAGATCACGCAAGACCGATCGTCTGAGCGTTGTCCTCCTCCTGGCGTGCCTCGGGTTTTCTGCTGGGACCTCCACCGCTTAGAGGGCCGACTCCCACTAGAGGAGCCTCCCCCCGAAAAGGTCTGAGTCCGCTTCCTGTCTTCTTGCTGATGGGGGCCTTCCCTTCGAGCGCGCGTGACGGCGAAGCCGCGCTCTACTCTGGTGGCCCGGTCGACAACCTTCTGGAAGGTATGCAGATCTGCCGCATCTACCACTTGAAAGATGTCGGTCCTCAGTCCATCCACAAACAGTTGCGCCTTATGCGACTCGTCCCGGGCGACAAAAGGAACGCAGTTCGCCAGCCTCACGAACTCCCGTTGGTACTCCATTACCGTTCTGGTTCCCTGTCGGATGTGATTGAGGTCGTCCTCCAGTTGTTTCTTGACGCTGTCGGTAAAGAACGCCCCGAACAATTGCTGTTTAAAAGTGGTCCACGACGGGAGGGCAGTACTCGTCGCGGAGCCGGGGCGTATTGTCTTCCACCAAATGCGGGCGTTCCCCTCAAGAAAGTGGACAGCCAGGGGAACCCGCTCATGATCCTCCATCAGTAGGTCCTCAAATAGCTTCTCCATTGTATCCACCCACTTCTCCACGACCCAGGGGTCTGTTGTGTCCCCCTCGAACACTGGCGGGTCGTACTTTTTGAAGTCGGCTAAGTTGGCACGCACGCGATCTCGCTCCGTTGGCGGAGCCGAGCCCCCCCCCGTGGTGACCGCGGCCACGACTGTAGGAGGCCTCACCCCGGTCTCCGCGGGGGTGTCCCTGGCTGAAGTGCCCGGTGTCGATCCCGCTGCTGCCGCCGGGGGGACCACATCCGGCACCGTCTGTTGAGTTACCGGTACCTCAGGCGCCGCGGCCTGGGTAGGGGCAGTCCTCGCTTCGGCCCCCATCGGCGGCGGTCCAGTTGCCGGTGCAGTTGGCCCCGGAAGAGGGCCCGGGGCGACTACCACCGCTGCAGCGGCCTGCTGATGCTGTGTCAGTTGGCGCACGTGATCCGTCAGGGCCGCCAATTGCCCCGCCATCTCCCGTAACTGCTGCCTTAGGAGTTGGTTCTCCGCAGTCGCCGTCGCCGCTGCGTCCGCCCCAGTATCCTCGGCGCTAGATCTCGTTCTGGCCATAATCTGAACACATGCACAAGACAGTTACTTCTAGCTTAAACTAAGGTAATACTGCGGACACTAGTCCTAAAGGAGAAAACCCCAATTTTTCCCCTCCCCGCCCCACGAGCACTCGCGTTCTACTAGTCTATCCCAGTTCACTTTATTAGTCGGTAGTTAGTACATTGCGCCCGTGGATGTTGAACCCCGACTATTGTGGTTAAAGGCAACCCTCTCTGATACCATCTTAATCTGTCACGCCCCGGGGGTTCGAACGCGCGGAAGAGGGGCCACCAATGCCCCTAAACCGGCTACATATTTTTTTTTTTGAAACCCATTACTCCCCGGCGCGTGCCCAGACCCGCCGCATATGCAAATTCACTCTGCAAACGGGCAGAGTCTCCTTTGTATATGCACGGCGTCCTCACTACAGAATGTAACACAAAGTCTTTAACCACACTAGTTGGAGTCTCAAACACAATCAAATATTCATCTCACATGGTCTACTAGTTTCAACATTCAACATAAAGGCCGTCGTTTTGAAAGGATAAATAATCGCAAGGTTTTAAAAGCGACGCCCACACGACGCCATCATTTTTTGAAAGCCATTTCGAAAACCACATAAATCCACAGAGTTTTGGAAAACGGCACCCACCCGGTGCCAACTTTTGTAAAACCAGTTCGAAAACGCATAAATTCCACAAGGTTTTGAAATCCGGTGCCCACACGACACCTATGTTTTAAAACAGGTTTCGCAAACGGTTTTCTTTGCTTTTCGTTGTTCAAACGGCCCAGTAAGGAAAAGAATAACATTCACTTGCATATCTTAATGAAGGAAAGGGCAACATCCACTTCGACCCCACGGGGGTGTCGCAATCCACAAATAACTAACCGAAATAATAAAGAGAAAAGGAAAAAGGAGTCACTGTGTCTGAAGCCTCTAGATGTCAGTACAGCACCCTCACGACCTCACCGGTGCCCTAGCACTCGCCCCTGGAAGAACCTGTCACGAAGTGGGAAGTCAGTGACTAGTAATAGTATGATAATCAAGGGCTAAAGACATAGCAAACCACATGCAACCGGAGCAACCGTCTCTCTCAACCACCGCCTACAATAGACGCACCCTGTATGATAGTAACACCCGGGCACCCTTCCCGACCACCACACCGGGCCCCTACCCCGGTGCCCCCTGCCGAGCACCTGCCTCGGCCGCCGAGCACCTACCTCGACATCACCGCTCACACCCCCCACCTATGAGGGCCCCCATTCCTAACGCCACCATCGCGTGGGGTACACGGGTCAACGTACCACTTTTCCGGAAAAGCACACCCTCGCGGTGGCCAAACCGCCGGTGTGCGTGTAGCAAAACCAGAGCCTCAGATCAATAGTAAGTAAGATAATAATCGAACAGGGTTAGTACATAAACAGGAGGAGACTAACAATTCACCTTTGCCCCAAACAAACTATTTTCATTATTAATTCCTATTCCCAAAATCCCCGGGAATGTACCCACCTCGTGCGTGTCGTCCTGCGCCCGACTCGTCCGTGTCCGTGCACCCGCTACCGTCGGCGTACCGCACTGCTGGGAGAAAAGGACAAGTCAAAACTAAGGGTCCGAAAACTACTCCGACTCCAGACCGAAACTAGGTGATGGACGCAGCCCCGACCCCGTGCGGCGAGCTCCCCGCACGGCACCGACCCGTGCGGCGCGCCCTCGGTTTGCGCACGGCCCCCCCCCCGCGCGGCACCAGCCCGCGCGGGCGTCCCACCTGAGGGCGGCCCCGCGCGGCCGAGTGCCGCGCGGGCGCGCTGCCCGCGGTGCGGGGTGGCCCCGCGCGGCACCAGCCCGCGCGGGCGCCCCGCCTGTGGGCGGCCCCGCGCGGCCGAGTGCCGCGCGGGCGCCCTGCCGCGGTGCGGGGTGGCCCCGCGCGGCACCAGCCCGCGCGGGCGCCCCGCCTGTGGGCGGCCCCGCGCGGCCGAGTGCCGCGCGGGCGCGCTGCCGCGGTGCGGGGTGGCCCCGCGCGGCACCAGCCCGCGCGGGCGCCCCGCCTGTGGGCGGCCCCGCGCGGCCAAGTGCCGCGCGGGCGCGCTGCCCGCGGTGCGGGGTGGCCCCGCGCGGCACCAGCCCGCGCGGGCGCCCCGCCTGTGGGCGGCCCCGCGCGGCCGAGTGCCGCGCGGGCGCGCTGCCGGCGGTGCGGGGTGGCCCCGCGCGGCACCAGCCCGCGCGGGCGCCCCGCCTGTGGGCGGCCCCGCGCGGCCGAGTGCCGCGCGGGCGCGCTGCCCGCGGGTGCGGGGCGGCCCCGCGCGGCACCAGCCCGCGCGGGCGCCCCACCCGCGGGCGGCCCCGTGGCGGCGGTGCTAGCCCTGCTCCTCGCGGCGGCGGCGGCGGCGATCCCCGGTCACGAGATGAACCCAACCGAAAAATAAAGAACCCCACGAAATTCAAAAACTCACCTTGGATTTCTAGAGGGAGAGGAGGGAAGGATCGTCCACTTCCACCCGATCTACCCGCAGGAAGGTGAGCTTTCTCCTTCTCCCAAGATCCCCAGGTTGGAATTCCGCGCCGAAAACCCGAAGCGAGAGCGAAAAAGGGTTGGGTTCCTCTTTCTCTCCTCTAATTTCCCCCTTGATCGTGGCCGCCCTGTCGTATCGTAACGAAGGAAGGAGGAGGAAGGAAAAAAGAAACGAGAAACCCTAAGTCCCAACGTGCCCTGACCTAGTGGAAAAAGGGGTTAGGGTTATCGGTTACCTCAAAAATCGTGCAGATCGCCAACACGGATCCCGGAGCACCCACGGGGGCCCAGACTTCAAATTTAATTCTGGATGATCCGGGGTCGGAATCCGAAATCGATCGCGTCCCCGTGCTCCGTTTCGCGAACCCTACCGCCTAAAAAAGTCCGCGAGCCCCGACGGACAGCCTGGAAAAACCCCAAAATCAGGCCCTAAGTCGAGGTGTCAAAAGAAAATGCGAACGGAAAGGTCAAAGGAAAGGCCGGGTCTTACAGAAACCGTGCGCCGGGCTGCACAGTGTGCGCGGTGCACGCCCTAGGCGTGCACCCGGCGTACGTGGTGGCGGCCGACGAGTGTGAACCCGGTGCACGCTTTGAAGCGTGCACCGGCCCGGCCCAAACCGCGCGGTGCACGCTTCCTGCGTGCACCCGGCGCATGCCGCGCGGTCGCCGACGCCGTGAGCCTGGTCCACGGATACCCCTGTGCACCACCCGACAGCCCAAAGTTCGGTAGCTCCGTTTGGGTCCGTTTTTCCACCGTTTTGAGCGCGGTTTTCGCCGTTGGGATCGTTATTCCCGCGGCTTTCTTGGTACAGCCACTTGGGACCTACTTGGTCTTTATTTTATTATGTTGGGTGCCGCGCGGGGTTCCGGTTTTCGGCGAACCGGACGATGTTGGACTTTTCCGTCAAAAAGGGTAAATTGGGTCTTTTGTTTTGGGATGTTAGTACATGTTTGTGACTATAGTTATCCTTGCGGACTTTCCTTAGGTCCAGGTGCGCAGCGGGGGTGCGCAAAGGATTCAGGAGTTCCGATTGCTCTCCAACCAGGTGGGTAGGGTTGCTATAAGTGCAACAAGTGCAGTAAGTGCATTTATCGCCATTAAAGTACTCTTAAATTTACCTAACAAAGTAGATGGACAGTTTAACCTTTCGCTTAATGATGTTTTATCTAACAATTTAAGCGGCTGCGGTCGCGGTGCTCACCACACGCCAATCTTGGCAATCCGGTTTCGGATGCTGCACGTACACCGGCGGATCGGGCCACCGCATGGTGTACTTTTCCGGAAAAGTGGTCTTTTTGACCCGTGTGCCTCACAAAGGGGTGGGAGCCGTGAGGACCCCTTCACGGCAGCTATAGGGGCCGCACTAGCCCCGTGAAGAGGTTAAAAGCATCAAAAGGTGTTTGCGCACGAGGGGGGACTTTAGTCTCCCCGACAGGTACTCTGGGGTTGGTGCCCAGCTTAATTAATAAATAATCTGGGGTTGGTGCCCATTTAAAATATGCACAGGGTTTTAACGAAAGGTTACGGTGTACTCGGTGTTTTCGGTTCGTTTTTCCTTCCTTGATACTATTAGACATCTACTTTGTTTGTCACTGACGTTACCCACTCCGTGACAGGTACTGCTACTAGGTGCGTCAGCCGGGGTGACGGTGGGGCTGCGTCGTGAGGACCGTAGTCGGACACTTGGTTATTATGATTATATCTCATTTCCTTTTTCGTATAAATACTTAATTTGCTTGTGGATGGCTTTAGTTGTGAACATGTATTAATTAGCTCTGTGGATGAGGTGTATTCTTATGTTTTAATTACGTTTAGTGGCGTTCCTTTTATGCGGCATGTTTTCATGATAAATTAAAGGATTGCGAAAATTGTTTTCTCAAAACGAAGTGCCGCGTGGGCACGGGTTTTGCAAACGCTGGGTTTTATCCTTTCCAAACACTGACGCCGCTTTATAAACTTGCTTTAATTGGTGATGAATGTCTACGGTATGGTTGTTGGTTGGTGACTAATGGTGATGAATTGTATGTTGTAAATGAGACGCCGTGCATACACAAAGGAGACTCTGTCCGTGGACAGAGTGAATTTGTGTATGTGGCGGTCTGGCACGCACCGGGGTTGAGGTTTATATCACCTTATTAAGAAAAAAAAAAAAATAGACACGCAATTTTCCGCTTTAAATGACTCAAAAACCCCCGGGGGCGTGACACCAAGGCTCAGCATCCATGCCCGAAAAGCGGGGCGGATCGAACCGCCGAAGTCTCATCAGCAAATCAACAACCTCCCGCTGCTCTGCCTCAGTCAACGCTCCCGTCGCCCCGGCCGGTGGCCTACTCGAAACCGGCTCAGCAGGAATCGCTGGCGCCGGCTGCACCACAGGGGGTGCCACAACAGGGGAAGAAGGCACCGGCGAAGCCTCAGGGGTGCCACTGCCGGCTGTGCTCTCTGCTCCAATAAGAGCGTCAGCCGCGCCACTGCCTCCTCCTGGCGTCTAGCCGCCTCAGCCATCTGTGCCATCTGGGCACGGAGCTCCAGAATCTCAGCCTGAGGTCCTCGCCCCGAGTCCTCCTGCTCGGGCTCTGAGGACGAAGGCTGTGAACGCGTCACCATCGAACGTCGAGGAGGCATCCCCACCTGAGGGACAAGGCAAACAATCAGAACCAGAAGCAACACTCGACCCAATCTAGCGAAAGTCGAAAGGCATGTCCCCCTTTCCGAAGCACTATGTTATCTGCAGCCAACATAGTTACTACAAAAGGAAGACATGTCTATCACTCGTCCCTATCCACTCGGAGAGTTAGATACCCAATCAAGACTTTCGCTAAAAGTCTCGGCTCTCACGTGGGTCATCCTAGGGTTTAAACATAAGCCTAGGGTTCCTAAGTCCTCAAGACCTACATCCTAGGCTCTGATACCACTCTAATCTGTCACACCCCGGGGTCAGAACTGTACCCCGGGCTCGCCAACAGATCCGCCGCCCCTACAGGAAGCCCTGTAGAGACGTAGCGTCAACCTGCAAAATAGAGATCAACTATGCTAACAGATATCAGAGCGATAAGGAAAGCTAACTAACTACAAGAAATAAAACAATCTCTCCCATAAAATATACATAAAGTCCTCACCAGAATACAGGAGTCTCTCAAAAGAAAGATAAAAGAGTACAACTCGATCCCTCACTACAAGATCGCTCAAACATAGACACAACCAAAAGTACATCGGGTACCTCTATCTCTCGCTGAAGCTGAAAGGGAAAAAGATCTACCTCGCGATTCCCTTACCTCGGTCTGTAGAAGCTGGATCAGCAACGGGCACCGCAGGAACTGGAGCTGAAGTCCCTAGGGAAAAGACACCACGACGGGTGTGAGAACTACCTCCCACAGTAGTTCTCAGTGGGTGCCGCCAACAAGCCCGACGGCCTGCCCACTAAGTCTACAAGAGGCATAAAGTAACAAAGAATGCAGTATAAAAAGCTGGAAAGTAAAACATCTACTACTACTATGCCTCTATCTAAGATGCTCAAGGAAAAGGACCGAAGATCAATATGTCTCTACTGATACTCACTCAAATCACCCAATCCAAACTGACTGCCAAAATGGTCCAGTCAAACCTGCGCCTACCTACTGCTGTAGGTATGTCCATAGCTGCCAAAACTGGCTTAGCTAGAGGGACAATGTCCATGACTGCCAAAACTGGCTCAGCCAGAGGGACACCAACATCGACAAGCCGCGATAGAAGTAGCAAGCCCAACTCCGGAGTGGCACTCGTGGGTAGCGACCCCACCGAGCAAAGTATCTGCGCATCTCTGTCGATCTCAAGTATGGCTCCTGCAGGCTATGATCCAATCACTGTCTCACTCGCTAACTAAGAATCCACACTGTCCCAATGATCATCTCCCAAAGATCCCAGTCCCACATGTCACTATCTCAATGATGAACAATCTACAGACTGCTACCAACACTACTCGGTCCCCAGACACGAGTACAATGCATCCAAGCTACTAAACCTCCCAACCCACAACTCAGGGGAAGACTACTATGTCCAGAATGACAAAAGTAACAAATGACGTGGGAGAACTAAAGCAGATGCATAATTCTAACAGTAGTCATCTGAGTAAGATATATATAATGCATAATAGAGGTGCTAAGTCAAGTTTTCCAATTAAAATGGTTCATGTGTGGCAAGAGTTCCAATAAGATCATCAAATTTAGCAATTACTAACTGTGGGTACTATCATACAGTTTGCACAGATTATTTCGCTCCAATACTATCATGCATGCATTTATAATTGCAGAATTAGAGTGCAGTCCATAGTTATTGCAAGCAGGATCACCCACCTGAACACGCTAACTGTCCGGGACGGTACAGATAAACAGTCCAGCAATCGACAATTGCTCAGATCCACAGTGCAAAGAGCACGGAAAAAGTGCTCTTACAGTCCTGGGTACAACAACAACTCACAATTACAAACAATTAACACATAACAATCACATTCCAAAATCTGCATACACAGTTACTGTTCACACGCAAATTTCACCTGAAAATAAATTCCCAGAAATTCCAATAAAAATATCACGACGATCCTCGCGAAGTGTAGATGTCGATAGGCTCTTGAATCGTCGAAATCCGATATCCAGATGCGAAGATAAAATTCTGCGAAGTCGCTGCTGTCAAGATCCCAAACTGTAGCAAAGGGGCGTAAAAATGTACCCCAAACCCTCACAAAGTTCATTTCTGGGAAAAATGATCTACACGGAAAACGTAGATATACCTCTTGTGCAACCGCTGGCGAAGAAATTGTCTAAAATGTGGTCGGGGTAGCTCTGCAGGTCTCCCAGAGTAAAATGCGACGAAAATGGGCCTTCAACAGTAAACTGTCGCTCCGCACTACGAGGCAGAAAAAGCAGTCGTCGCGGCTTCCAGAAAATCTGAAACTTCACCAGAAGATTGGCAAGAGGGAGAGGAAAATTTTTCATATAAGACTCACGAGCTGATTCCCACGAAAAGAGGTGAAAACTCGGCCCAATCGACCTATATATAGGCCTCAAGGAAAAAACCCCCCAAAAAAAATCAAGTCAAATGGGCTCGGGCCCAAACTTTCGGGCGCCCGAAATTTCCGGGCGCACACAGTGCGGCCCGGCCCAAGGTTTTCGGGCGCGCACAGTGCGTCCCGGCCCAATACACGCCGTCGGACGGGATCCACGATCCGTCCGACCCGCCTCAGAGCCTGCCACGTGTCGCCCGAACAGCAAACACCGAAGCGGCCACTCACCGCCCGCCACGTGTCCGCCCCACCCGCACAGTAAGGCGGTGGCGCCCGCCAATGAGCGGGCGCCACGTGTCCACCCCCGTTGACCCCGACCGCCGCGACGTGCGCGCCTGTCGCGCGACGTGGGTCGCACGTGCGCACGCATCCCGAGGCACCAGCCCCGCGCTCCGTGCACCCGCCCCGCACCGCACCCCCAATGAGGGAGTGACACGTGTCCCCTGCACCCGGTCCACGCCTTCGACAGGACTTCCGTGGACCGCGCCGCGTGCACCAACCACCAGGCTGCCACGTGTTCCCCCGCCTGGTCCATGCACCGCCGCGCTACCCGGTAGACCCGCGCGCCGGGCCCGCCAATCAGGCGTGTGCCACGTGTCCATTGCGCCGGGTCCGTGTACCCCGCCGCGCAGCTCTGTGGACCGCGCATCCTGAACCGGCCAATGACAGTGCCGCCACGTGGCATCCCTGCGGTCTACGGCCCCTCCCATGCACCATTTCCATTAAAAACTTCCGGGTGTCCGTTTTTGGGTCATCCGGACTCCAAATTAAGCAAATAAATAGTCGTTTTCAAGCGTTTTTCCGCGCTGAATCCATCTACGACCTCTGTTTGGCCTAAAGCCTTCCAGAAATTTCGGCAAACTCAGCCGAAGGCCAATACAGCAAAACAAAGCACACATGGTCCATCAGTGGCATCCAATTGATGCACGGTGGGCCAGATACACCATACTAGGTGTTCCAACAGTGGATTCATCGGAAAAACACTGCATGGGAACTAGGGCCACTACAATATTTGGAGCGCTAGGGCCAGTTTGCCTACAGCTTGCACTTCCCTCCCAGGCTTGCCTGGTGTTCACGATGTATTTCATGTATCGACTCTGAGGAGGTATGTTCATGACCCGTGCACCATCATCGATTCACCCCACTGGAGATTGCTGAGGACTTGAGCTATGTTGAGCGCCGTTGAGGATCTTGGACCGTGAGATTAGGGAGTTGCGCAGTCGGGCCATCCCTTACGAAGATCCTCTAGAGCAGTCATGATGCGCGAGGCTACCTGGGAGCTGGAGTCGCGATGATGGATGCTTACCCCCACTTGTTCGAGGCCCCGGCTTGAGGTATGGCTTTTGTTTCGAGGACGAAACTTTTTCTTGTGGGGAGAAGTAGTATTCTAGATTTCCCCATGCAGCTTTCCCGTTGAATCGACTGTGTAGGACACCTAGTGTTGGTGTGTTCTGGCCCATGGCATTAAAGGGGTGCCACAGATGGACCCTGAATGATATTTTCAGCTAATTTGGTCTTCGGCTGTGTTTGCCGAATTTTAGAAAAGGAATTGGGCCAAACAGAGTGTTGATTTGGATTCAGCACGGAAAAACGCTTGAAAATGACTATTTGCTTGTTAAATTTGGAGTCCGGATGACCAAAAACGGGCTTCCGGAAGTTTGCGGGGAAATTCGGAGCATGGGTGTTGACCGTGACCGGCTGGAGCCACGTGGCGGCCTGTCATTGGCCGGCTCACGCAGCTCGGTCCACGGAGGAGACGCAGTGGTGCATGTTGTGCCCCGGACGCCCACGCCGGTGTAACCGAACCCGGGCCCGCCAACAGATCCGCCGTGCACACAGAATTTTCCGTGTACACGAAGCGCTGGTAACCTGCCAGATAGATAATATCAATAAAAGAGCATAAACAGAGCTGAACTAAAAGAACTAAAAGTAATCTCAGACTGAAAATATGATACAAGCTGAAATAAAGTACAATAAACTCCCACTCACTAAACAAAATACAAACAGCTGGCTAAGGCCAGTCCCAAAGTAACTACTGTAGTCTGAGATACAAAGGGTACAATAAAAGTCCAGCTACTCTCACAAGTCGGTAGATGATCTAGCTAGTCCGCAATCCTCTTACCTCTATCAGCCGCTGAAGGCCCAGCAGCTCCCACAGATGACTCTGCAAAACAAAGGGAAAGGGAGACAGAAAACAATAATGGGGGTGAGAACTACTAGATAACCAGTAGCCTCCCCGAGTGGTAAAACCTCTAATGCTGACGCACCCACTAGGAATAAAGAGACAAAAAGGAAAGAACAGTGGTATGCAATAAAGACTGGCTGGAAAAGGAAACTACCACTACTATGCCTCTAAATCAGTGCCAAAAGATACTGTATGTATGCAACTACAAAGCTGACTGCCCAAGAACCCAATCAGAGGGCAGGAAATACTGGCACGTGCCTCCTGTCATCACTCACAACTCACCAACTGTGTCATCACTCACAACTCACCAACTGACTCGAACACCGTCACGGTCAAAAGCCTACTCCGGAGTGGCACTCGAGGGGAGCGACGACCCACACGAGTAAAGTATCTCTGTATCAAGCATCTCTGTAACCAATGTCTCACAATAGCAGGACTGGATCAAGACTATGATCAAGTGGAATTCCGTCCACTAATGAAATCCCCGATCGGATTGCAACAGTATTCATAAGTGGGAAACCCATCCACTAGAGAAGTCTAATACCCAATCCTGATGCGATAGTACTCAAAAGTGGGAAACTCCATCCACTAATGCAACCCTGATCCCCAATCTGATGTGATAATAACATCCGGTCAACCGCCAAAATCCGCGGTCAACGCTGAACCATAGCCCCAATCCGATAGGTAAAAATATCTGGCTCGACCGCCTAATAATCTGCGGTTGCCACTATACCCCATAATCCCCCAAGAAGAGTCTAAACTTCCCAGACTCGAGATCCAGATATACTATCTCAAGATCCCGATCCGACTCGATCATCATGCATCGATAGAGAAGAATAAAATAAAGCATGTTTTCTCCTAAGTCAAATCCCATCACCTATAGGGTGCAGTAAAATAGTGGCCTAACAAGTTATCAATTACCATGCAAGTGTTCTCTTTTGAAGCATTTAGAAGCGACTAAGGTTTCATATAAAGAATCATTTAAAATAATAAGGGGTTACATATCTGCATGCGAGTTTAAGATATAACAGTTATCCAACTTTAGTTGTCCCAGCATTATCACATAGAAGCTACCATTACTTTAGGGGGGTCAATGCAATAGTCAATAGCACAAGTTAGCTATCACATTTGTAAATGGGAAACTCTATTATTCCTAGTGGGTGCGAAGTCAACAAAGAAAGGGAAACGCAACCACCCACCCGAAAAGCGTGTACAAATACCCAGAAAATATCCG
>JAQOTM010001886.1:0-24266 GCA_029168755.2 Tillandsia fasciculata
AAATCAAATTTTAAATCTTTTGACATCATTAACCTAATGATTTAATGATTATAAAATTTATAATTTTAACGATAGATATACATTTTTTGCTCATTTAATGATGTAAAGAAATTTAGATTAATTAAATTTTGTGGGAATAGGGTTAATGTGTAAAACCAAATTAAAACTTTAGATCGTACCTTCTGTCATGATATTCAATTTCCTAAGCTTGATTGTAGACGACGGTTCTTTCTTTCGATTCGTCCTCGTGCGCAATCTGCAAAAAGCGGGAAGTTTCCTGTCTATTTCCTTATCCCCGGAGGTGGAGCCGTCACAGAAAATTTGGATTGGGGTTAGACCGGGACTCCCGTTATGTCATATATATATATATATATATATATATATATATATATATATATATATATATATATATAAAACCGAATGTAAGGATGTTTTAATCATGTCGTCCATCAAGAATGTGTCAAGATACATCCTAACCGATTGGATTGACTGTATCTTTAAAGATCGTCTTAAATAAATCACGTAGGCCACATCCAACATTCTCCCACTTGGCCTAGTGATATTATTCAATACTGTATAGGCGATATTAAAGCTTTATTAGGTACCCACCAAATTATACAGTCAAAATCTCTCACTCAACTAAGAAATAATAATACTTTGATCATAACGGTCATATTCAAAATGAACACTTCCTTCTATGTATCAAAAGTATGTATTCCTTAATTAAATATCTTTATGAGTTATAACTATATGAACTTACTATAAGTTCAACTCAGAGTCCCACTTTAATGCACAATAATACTTTAATGCACAAATATGACTTTATGTGAATAAATGTGCAAAACAAAAAATATGTTCTTATTCAAATAAAAAAACAGTCACTGAAGTCTTTATACAAGAAGAAAACTTAAACTGTAAATGAACTCAAGATACCCATACGATCAACATGATCCTTGAATTTGTTTGCCGGCAATGCTTTAGTCATAGGATCAGCAACCATCATCTCAGTCCCAATGTGTTTGATATCCACCATATTTTCTTGTCGTATTCTTTCACAGCAAGAAACTTTATATCGATGTGCTTGCTGCGATCTGTAATTTGACTATTCTTAGCAAAGAACACTGCAGCAGAGTTGTCACAATGAATCTTGATGGGCCTTGCAATAGAGTCGACAACTCTTAAATCTGAGATAAAATTTCTCAGCCATAAAGCTTGTGACGAAATCTCATAGCAAGCGATGAACTCCGCCTCCATAGTGGATGTAGCAACTGTATCCTGCTTGGTGCTTCTCCAAGATATAGCACCGTGAGCAAGAAAGAAAATATATTCCGAAGTGGATTTTCTAGAATCCACACATCCAGCAAAATCGGAGTCCGAATAACCAACCACCTCAAGATGGGCAAAATGTCTGTAGGTGAGCATATAGTCCTTTGTTCCCTGTAAATATCGCATAACCTTTTTCGCAGCTTTCCAGTGATCAAGGCCAGGGTTGCTCTGGTATCTACCCAGCATCCTACTACATGCGCTATGTCAGGGCCTGGTACAGACCTGCGCATACATCAAGCTCCCTACTGCAGAGGCATAAGGTATGCTCTTCATTTATAGCTCCGCTCAAATCATTCTTTGGCCATGTTTCTTGTTAAGGAATTTGTATTGGCGTATTTCGTGAAAGTGTTTAAGTCTTGAAGATTGAAGATGAAGATGTTTGGATCATATACCTCAATCTCAAGAAAGAAGAATTCAAAAGGATCAGGTACGTTTAACTAAATATTTTTGGTGATCCGAATACTTCTTATAGTGTAGAAACACTTGGATGAATTTTTAATTGCATAAAAATCAAAAACTGGACATGTTATATGTTCAGCATCCGGATCAGGGTACTACAGTCCGGACCCCGAACATAGGTAGGTTCATGCGCAAATCCAGTCCGGAACACCCCTGGTTCAGTCCGGACCCCGAACGTGGATTTTGCAGAAATCGCATGAACAGTCCGGACCGTGGGAATTTCAGTCCGGACCCCGAACACCTGTTTTTCAGGAATTCTCTGAAAAACAACGACAGTCCGGATCAAGCCAAATCCAGTCCGGACCGTCGTCCTGAAAAATTTGTTACAGTTAGTTTTTGATTCTTATCCTCTTCCAATGGTTTCTAACCTATAAATAAACCCTATGATTCATCTTTAGGGTAATCCAAGTACGACCGAAAAAGAAAAAGAGAAAAATCCACATATAGAGAAGAAAGGAAATAACTAGATTTAATTCTATGTTTCTTCATCTATATTGATTAATTTGATTCTAGGTTTTCAAACTCAGATTTTGAGTAGAATCAAATTAATGAATACTTAGATGGTATTTCCGATCTATCTTTAATCTAAGTATTCGGCGGATTATCACCACCAAAAAACAACGATTTTGCCAAAAATCGGCGCGTGGATTCGCGTGGCCTTGTGGATTCAAGGTGCTACCGCTTTCGTGGATTCGGAGCGAGGTACGCTTCGTGGATTCGAGACGTGCTACTTGGTGAAGACCGTGGATTCGACGTTGGACGCCGTGGATTCGGCGTTGGACGCAAATCGTGGATTCGAGGCGCGTTGCGGAGCGAGCGGAGAAGATCTACTAGGAGCGTATGGAAAAAGGTTGAGTCGTGTGTGAGTACGTTATATCACCTTTGTACGTGTTTTAATTCTAGTGGATTTCACCGTGTGATCGGTCCCGTGGTTTTTTACTCCTGGTTTTGGAGTTTTTCCACGTAAAATCTCTGCGTGTTATTTATTTTTCCGCATTGGGTTTTTTACGCAAAGATTTTTGAGTGTTTATTGTTTACACCTATTCACCCCCCTCTAGGTGTTATTATTATAACCCAACAAGTGGTATCAGAGCGGGAATAGGGTTGTAAACAATGGTTGAAGGTGGAAACATCAACAGACCACCGTTCTTCGATGGAACAAACTATGCCTACTGGAAAGTACGGATGAGAGCATTTTTAATTTCCATCGATGAACGGGTGTGGCAATCAATCGAGTTTGGATGGACAAATCCGACTGAAATTATTGCTGATGTTCGCACCATCAAACCTAGGTCGAAATGGACCAAGGAAGAAATTGATGCATCTTCTTACAACGGCAAAGGAATTAACGCCTTATTTAATGCTTTGTCGCAAACTGAATTCTCTCGCGTCTCGGCATGTGAGACTGCGAAAGAAATCTGGGATGTTCTACAAGTTACACATGAGGGAACAAACCTTGTGAAGATTCAAAAACTGCAAATGCTTACGAGCAAATTTGACTCCATTTTTATGGCAGAAAATGAATCTTTCACAGATTACTATACACGATTGCAAGACATCGTGAATACATGTGCTAACTTGGGAGAGAAAATTTCAGAATCTAAAGTTGTAAGAAAGATTTTAAGGACTCTTCCTGAAAGATTTCGCCCAAAGGTTGCAGCCATTGAAACAGTTAAACACCCGGACGAAATCCGTGTAGAAGAATTAGTTGGTGCACTTCAAACTTATGAAATGACATTTCCTACTAACTATTCTTCTGGAAAGGCATCCTCTTCTAAGTCT
Source organism: Tillandsia fasciculata (assembly GCA_029168755.2). NCBI lineage: Eukaryota > Viridiplantae > Streptophyta > Magnoliopsida > Poales > Bromeliaceae > Tillandsia > Tillandsia fasciculata. The sequence continues at coordinate 3,568 of JAQOTM010001886.1, forward strand.
TCAGGTTTTGCGTTGAAATCAACAAAAGAAGAAGACGCGGATTCATCCTCCTCAGACGATGACGAGAACCTATCAATGGAGGATTTTGAGAAGCAACTTGCGCTCTTGACAAGAAAATTTCGCCGAAACTTTCGAAGGGGTAATTCAAGCAAAACCTCATCCTTCGTAAAGTCGAAGAAAGGCAAAGGTTCTTCAAGCTTTAAGTCAAGAAAGCAAGAGAGTTTTTCAAAGGACAAGAAAAACTCGGAGGGACAAATCCAATGCTTCAAGTGCCGAGGCTACGGTCACATCTCAACGGAGTGTCCCAACAAGAATCCGTCAAAGAAGAAGGCGATGCAAGCCGTCACTTGGGATGACACCTCAACTTCCAATGAGTCATCTTCCAGTGATGAAGAAAACAACGCAACGGCATTCCACGCGTCCACAACTTCACCTTACGTGTGCTTTATGGCAAGTACATCTGATTCATTGTCCAACTCCTCCCAAGTTGAAAAGAATGCAACGGACGACGAATCAAGTAATTCCGAAGGTGAAGACTTTGCTTTTGCCTACCATAAACTTTTAAAGGATTCAAAGAAACTGGCAAAGCAAAACAAGGGTTTGAGAAGAAGATTGCAGGATCTCGAAGAAGAAGCAAAAAGGGCAACTTCTCTCTCAAACGCTCTTGAAGTGGAAAGGGATAACTTGATCAAAGTAAATGTTTCCCTTCAAGAGAAAAATGAGCATTTCGAGAAGGAACACATCAAACTGGTGGATAAAGCAAATTACTTCTTGAAGCTCTACTCCGAGGCTCGTCAAGAAAAGATGGAAATGACAAAGACCATTTTCCAACTCAAGGATGATTTGAAGCGATTTTCTTCAGGAAGGAGTAAGTTGGATAAGTTGCTTGGTCTTGGTCAAACAAACCGTTTGGGCCTTGGATACAATCGAACTGGAGACAGTCCTAGTTCGAGTGAGACAATTTTTGTGCCCCAGTCGGTGTCTCCTCCTCCGACGACGGAAATCACTGCATACAACGACAACAAGCCTACCTCACCTACTTCGGGTTCATCAAGTACAAAGGTATGTTTTCGTTGTGGTTTTGCAGGGCACATAAGAAGAAATTGCAAGATTGGAGCGAAACGATCAAATCAAGCGCCTCTTGCAACAACTACCAACAAGGTCATTCCCCGGAAATCAAAGGAGAATTTTTCAAAAGAAAAGAACCTTGGTAGTTCACCTCACAAGACGATGTCAAAGAAAAGCGATGAATCAAACAAGACGCTTTCACCAAGGAGAATAACTTCACAAACATTGCCGACGCAGTCCAAAAAGGTTTGGGTGCGCAAAGGTGAAATCTTCCCTTGTCTTGTTGTTCATACTTCTTTGCATGCTTATGACAACTCGTCTTGGTATCTGGATAGTGGATGTTCCCGTCACATGACCGGTGACAAAAACTGTTTTCAAACTTTAGAGAAAACCTCCGGAGGACTTGTAGTTTTCGGAGACGGTCGTTCTTCTAAAATTGTTGGAAAAGGGACAATCACTATTCCAGAAGGCCCGGTTTTGAACAATGTTTTATTTGTTGAAGGCCTTAAGACTAACCTCATTAGCATTAGTCAACTTTGTGATAATGGTTTTTCAGTTAATTTTTCTTCTGTGGAATGTATTGTAACTGATAAGGACCATGTATTCTTTTTGAAAGGGGTTAGATCTGAAAATAATTGCTATGTTGTTCCAAAAAAATTTCTGAACATTGTAACCTAGCTTCTTTAGATAATGAAACTCTTTGGCATGAAAGGCTAGGTCACATAAATTTTAAGGAACTTGCATAGAATTTCAAATAAAGACGTGGTCAAGGGGGTTCCTAAACTTATCTTTTAAAGAAAACATTGTGTGTGGAGGTTGTCAAAAGGGAAAACAATCAAGGACTGCACACAAGAACTTGAACCATGTTGGTACCAAACGGCCTTTAGAATTATTGCACATGGACTTAATGGGGCCGACTCGTCAACCATCTTTGGGAGGTAAATGGTATATTTTTCTTTTGGTTGATGATTTCTCTAGATATTCATGGGTAACATTTTTAAAAGAGAAAGCGGATACTTTCGATTCTTTTCATGAGATTTGCCATCGTATTATGATTGAAAAAATGAAAAGATCGTTCGTGTTCGAAGTGATAGAGGTGGAGAATTCATCAATTCTAAATTCATTGCTTTTTGCACTTCCAACGGCATAAAACATGAATTCTCTGCACCCTATACACCTCAACAGAATGGTGTAGTCGAGCGCAAAAACAGGGTTGTACAAGAGATGGCGCGTGTTATGCTTCATAGCCGGAAACTCCCGTTATATTTTTGGGCTGAAGCAGTGAACACTGCGTCTATGTAATTAATCGAGTGTATTTGCGCCCGGGAACTTTAAATACACCATATGAGCTATGGTTTTGTAGAAAACCGAATATCAAATATTTTCGTATCTTTGGGAGTCGCTGTTACATTTTACGTGATCGCGAAAATCTTGGAAAATTGACTCTCGAAGTGACGAAGGGATTTTCATGGGTTATTCTACAAACAGTAGAGCATATCGGGTATTTAACTCGAATCTAAAACGATGGTAGAATCTTTAAATGTTAAAGTAGATGAAGCTTTTCACTTTGCATCTGATAAATCTACCCCTGATATGTCTCTTGATGATGATACTCCTGTAAATGCATCTTCTCATGATAATTCTTCCGATAATGTTGATGCATCTCATGGTTCTTCTAGTTTATCTGATGTGCAGGAATCATCACACGTACCTCCGAGCACTCCGTTACCTCAAACGCTACGTATCTCCAAGGATCATCCAGAGTCGAATATTATTGGAGACCCACAAGAAGGAGTCAGGACTCGGAGACAGTTGGTTTGTGGAGTCGCATGTTACGTCTCCATGATAGAACCAAAGAACGTTGATGAAGCTCTTCAGGATGATTACTGGATTGAAGCAATGCAAGAAGAGCTCCATCAATTCGAAAGAAACAAAGTCTGGGAACTAACGAAGCCTCCGAAGCAACACAACATAATTGGTACTAAATGGATTTTCAAGAACAAGAAAAATGAGGATGGTACCATTATCAGGAACAAAGCACGCCTAGTTGCTCAGGGCTACTCACAAATTGAAGGTATAGACTTTGATGAGACGTTCGCCCCGGTAGCTCGTCTCGAGTCGATTCGTATTTTATTCGCAATTGCTTGTCATTTTAAAATCAAACTCTTTCAAATGGACGTTAAGAGCGTCTTTTTAAATGAGTTTTTGAACGAGGAAGTTTATGTGGCTCAACCGAAATGTTTCGTTGACCATAAACAACCTAACCATGTTTTTCGTTTGAAAAAGGCTCTTTACGGTCTAAAACAAGCACCGCGAGCATGGTACGAAAGGTTGACAAAGCACCTTTTGGAAAAGGGCTATACTCGAGGGGGAGCAGATCGGACTCTCTTTGTGAAGCATTATCAGGATACCTTCATTGTCGCACAATTCTATGTCGATGACATTATATTTGGTGCAACAAGGAATAACGATGCTTCTAAATTCGCTGAAACCATGGAAAGCGAATTTGAGATGTCCATGATGGGCGAACTAACATACTTTCTTGGATTGCAAGTGAAACAAAATGATGAAGGCATCCATCTGTGCCAATCCAAGTATGCAAAGGAGTTGGTTAAGAAGTTTGGATTAGAAAATTCTAAAGACTTTTCGACTCCAATGGGAACTAGCAACAAGGGATTAGGAAGTGAATCTCTTAGTGAAAGTGTAGACGAGAAGCTTTATCGCAGCATGATTGGAAGTCTACTCTACCTCACGGCTAGTCGCCCGGACATATCCTTTAGTGTTGGGATTTACGCGAGATATCAGTCAGCACCAAAGGAGGTTCACCTGAAAGCGGTGAAAAGGAACATCCGGTACGTCAAAGGAACCTTGAATTTCGGAATTTGGTATCCTATGGGCACAACTCTCGACATAATAGGATATTCAGATGCCGATTGGGCAGGATCAGTGGATGATCGGAAAAGTACGAGTGGTGCATGTTTTTATCTTGGCCATTGTCTTGTTGCATGGCATAGTAAAAAACAAAACTGCATTTGTTACGGCATTTTGGTGTTGGCATATTTCGTGAGTCATGTCAGTAAGTTGAGTCGGAGTCTTGAAGTGATCAAATTGTCAATCAGCAATCGAAGACTTAGAGAAGATTCAACAAGAGCTCAAGTTGACACTCAGTGTTTTGAGTCTTGAAGATTGAAGTGAAGAATTGTGGATCATTACATCAATCTCAAGGAAAATGATTCGGATGATCAGGTACGTTTAACTAAATAATTTTGGTGATCCGAATACTTTTTATAGTGTAGAAACACTTGGATAATTTTTAATTGCATAAAAATCAAAAACTGGACATGGGACATGTTCAGGATCCGGATCAGATTCCGGATCCCGAGTCAGGATCAGATTTCAAATTCAATCCGGATCAGATTCCTGATCCCGAACAGGATCTGGATTCATGAACGATCCGGATCGGAATTCCGATCCGGATCCCGAACCTTGTTTTTTCTGGAATTGCTAAAAAAAGACGACGATCCGGATCGCAGTAAATCCGATCCGGATCGCCGTCCTGAAAAATTCAGATAAGGTAGTTTTTGATTCTTATCTCTTTCCAAAGGTTTCTAAACTATAAATAGACATTTAGGGTTTCTCAAAAACGACCGATCAATTTATAAAACACTTGAGAGCAACCCTAGAGGCTAGGTTTTTATCGTTCTTCTTTATAGCCTCTTTTAGGTCAATTCGACGGTTCTTCCAAGATCTATCTTTTGTCGAATTGATCTAATCTTTGCTTAGAGATTCTTTCTACGGTTCTTCAATGATAATCTAAGCAAAGGATCACCATCGAAGCCAATATTCTTACCGGCTGAGTTTGCGTCGTGGATTCGACGTGGCATCGTGGATTCGGTGTGTTGAAGGCGTTTCGTGGATTCGAAACGTGTGCTCGTGGATTCGAGTGGCGTTCGTGGATTCGAACGTGTGCAGTGGACGTGCAATCGTGGAGCGCAAGGTCCGAAGAAGTTGAAGGAGGGGTTGAGTCCGTGGAGTCGGTAATCACCTTGTTATTCTTCTATTCTTAGTGGATTGTTATTGCGTGTTGGTCACGTGGTTTTTCTCCTGGATTGGAGTTTCCACGTAAATCTCGGTGTGCTGATTTTTATTTTCCGCATTGGTTTTTATTTTGCACTGAGATTTGTTTTTTAAATATTACACCTATTCACCCCCTCTAGGTGTTTGATAGTACCTATTTAGATCCTTGTGGATCCTACATTATAAAAACCTACAATTGGTATAAGAGCGGGTTTTAGGTTTATCTATCATGTCGGGTGAAAGTGGTAATATTTTTAGACCTCCTCTTTTTGATGGGACCAATTATGCATATTGGAAAGTGCGGATGAGAGCTTTTCTCATCTCTATTGATGAGCGTGTTTGGCAAACCGTTGAATACGGTTGGGTGCATCCTGTTGAGGAAGTAGGAAATTCTACTACCCCAAAACCTCGCTCTAGATGGTCTAAAGAGGAAATCGAAAGATCTTCTTACAATGGGAAAGGTATGAACGCTTTATATAATTCTCTTTCCTCGACTGAGTTTACAAGAATTTCCGCGTGTGAAACCGCGAAGGAAATTTGGGATATTCTCAAAATTACACATGAGGGTACTAATCTTGTAAAAATTCAAAAGCTCCAGATGCTTACAAGTCAATTTGACTCTATTCATATGGAAGAGCATGAATTGTTTACAGATTATTACACTAGACTTCAAGATGTAATTAATACATGTGCTAATTTAGGAGAAAAGATCCCGGAGTCGAAAATTGTAAGAAAGATACTTCGGACTCTTCCGGAACGGTTTAGGGCAAAGGTTACCGCCATTGAAACCGTTAGTCATCCGGATGAGATGAGTGTAGAGGAATTAGTAGGTGCTTTGCAAACTTATGAGATGACTTTTCCTACTAATCAAGTTTCTTCCAAGTCTTCTTCTAAGCTTACAGGTATTGCATTCAAATCAACAAAGGAAGAAGATAGCGAATCAAGTTCCGACGATGAAATCTCTTTTGCCGAGTTTGAAGAACAATTGGCGCGGATCACAAAGAAATTTCGTCGGAAATTTTGGAAGAATCGAACCGATGGATCTTCATCCACGAAACCATCTAAAGGATCATGGGTTCTAAATCTCTAAACTCAAAGGCGTTGCAAAACCTTCTAAAGAAAAAGAAAAAGATGATTTCGAAAGGGAAATCCGATGCTACGATGCAAAGGCTACGGCCATATTTCAACGGATTCCTTCTAAGAAATTACAAAAAGAAGGCTTTGCAAGCTAAAACTTGGGACGATTCTTTTTGATGAATCGACCTCAAGTAAAGAGGAAAAAATTGTTGCTTTTCATGCCTCTCAAATTCCCTCTAATTTTGCTTATCATCTTTATACTGATCTTGTTACGGAATTTGAGTTGGCGTATTTCGTGAATAGTTTAAGTCTTGAAGATTGAAGATGAAGAAACTTTGGATCATATACCTCAATCTCAAGAAAGAAGAATTCAAAAGGATCAGGTACGTTTAACTAAATAATTTTGATGATCCGAATACTTCTTATAGTGTAGAAACACCTGGAAGAGGTTTTAATTGCTTATTCATCAAAAACTGGACATGGGACATGTTCAGGATCCGGATCGTGGTTTCAATCCGGATCCCGAAGGGTGTTCGTTCATACACTGGTTCAATCCGGATCATGCATTTGATGATCCGGATCCCGAACATGAGTTTTACCTGTTGGCTTGAACGATCCGGATCAGGAATCTCAATCCGGATCCCGAACACATGTTCTGGTAAAACTGTATGAACGATCCGGATCGTGGATTATGATCCGGATCCCGAACAGGCGATTTTCTGGAAATTGCTCTCTGTGCGTCTGCGATCCGGATCGTGACTTCGCAATCCGGATCGCCGTCGGTAAAACTTTCCAGAAAAGTTTGTTTTTGATCCGAATATTCTTCCTAGGGTTTCTAACCTATAAATAGCCCTTCTTTTCATTTCTAGGGCAATCCACATAGAGCCGTCATTTTCAAATATCATTTTATACGGCCTTAGATCCACATATAGAGAAGAACGGAAATCATTAGATCTATTTATGGTTCTTCATCTATATTGATTAGTTTGATTCTAGGTTTTCATACTCATATCTTGAGTTGAATCAAACTAATGAATACTTAGATGGTATTTCCGATCTACTCTTGATCTAAGTATTCGGCGGATCATCACCACCCAAACAAACAACGATTTACCCCAAAATCGGCGCGTGGACTCGCGTGGCCTTGTGGATTCAAGGTGTTACCGCTCTCGTGGATTCGGAGCGAGGTGCGTTCGTGGATTCGAAGCGTGCCATTGGGTGAAGACCGTGGATTCGGTCGGACGTCGTGGACTCGACGTTGGACGCTGTGGATTCAGCGTTGGGCGCGGATCGTGGATTCGAGAAGCGTCGTGGAGCGAGCGGAGAAGATCTACTAGGAGCGTATGGTAAAAGGTTGAGTCGTCTGTGAGTACGTTATATCACCTTGTACGTGTGTTAACTCTAGTGGATTTCGCCGTGTTATCGGTCCCGTGGTTTTTTACTCCGGTTTGGAGTTTTTCCACGTAAAAATCTTGTGTGTTCTTTTATTTTTCCGCATTGGGTTTTATCGCACAATGATTTTTTGAGTGTTTATTGTTTACACCTATTCACCCCCCTCTAGGTGTTTTTTCCCCTATTTAGATCCTTATTAACCTAAACCCAACAAGTGGTATCAGAGCGGGAATAGGGTTGTAAACAATGGTTGAAGGTGGAAACATCAATCGACCCCCTTTCTTTGATGGAACAAATTATGCGTACTGGAAAGTACGGATGAAAGCTTTCTTAATTTCCATCGACGAAAGGGTGTGGCAATCAATTGAATTAGGATGGTCTAATCCAACTGAAATTTTAGATGATGTTCGCACCTTAAAACCTAGGTCGAAATGGACCAAGGAAGAGATAGACTTATCTTCTTACAATGGCAAAGGGATTAATGCTCTATTTAATGCTTTGTCACAAACTGAGTTCTCTCGCGTCTCGGCATGTGAGACTGCGAAAGAAATCTGGGATGTTCTTCAAGTTACGCATGAGGGAACTAACCTAGTGAAGATTCAGAAACTGCAAATGCTTACGAGCAAGTTTGACTCTATCTCTATGGCAGAGAATGAATCCTTCACTGACTATTACACACGATTGCAAGACATCGTGAACTCATGTGCTAACTTGGGAGAGAAGATTCCAGAATTTAAAGTTGTAAGAAAAATTCTAAGAACTCTTCCTGAACGATTTCGCCCGAAGGTCGCAGCCATTGAAACAATTAAACACCCGGACGAAATGCGTGTAGAAGAATTAGTAGGTGCTTTACAAACTTATGAAATGACTTTTCCTACTAACTATTCTTCTGGAAAGGCATCCTCTTCTAAGTCTTCAGGTTACGCATTGAAATCAACTAAAGAAGAAGACGCGGATTCATCCTCCTCGGACGACGACGAGAACATTTCTATGGAGGACTTTGAGAAGCAGCTCGCTCTCTTGACAAGGAAGTTTCGCCGCAACTTTCGAAGGGGAAATTCAAGCAAAACTCCATCCTTCGGAAAGTCGAAGAAAGGCAAGGGTTCTTCAAGCTACAAGTCAAGAAGCAAGAGAACTTCTCAAAGGATAAGAAAAGTTCTGAGGGACAAGTTCAGTGTTTCAAATGTCGAGGCTACGGCCACATTGCAACGGAATGTCCCAACAAGAATCCGGCTAAGAAGAAAGCGATGCAAGTCGTTACTTGGGATGACAACTCCACGTCAAATGAGTCATCGTCAAGTGATGAAGAAGACAACGCGACAGCTTTCCACGCGTCCACCACATCTTCACCCTTCATGTGCTTAATGGCAAGTACATCCGACTCACTGTCCAACTCCACTGTGGAAAAGATTGCAACGGACGATGAATCAGATAATTCGGAAGGTGAAGATTTTGTTTTAGCCTACCATAACTTTTGAGGGATTCAAAGAAACTGGCTAAACAAAACAAGGGGTTGAAAGAGAGATTGCAGGATCTTGAAGAAGAAGTAAAAAGAGTAACCTCTATCTCAACCGATCTTGAAGTGGAAAGGGACAATCTGATTAAGACAAATGTTTCCCTTCAAGAGTCCAATGAGCATTTCGAGAAGAATTATATAGATATGGTGAACAAAGCGAATTACTTCTTGAAGCTCTACGGCGAGGCTCGACAGGAAAAATTGGAAATGACAGAGACCATACGCCAACTAAAGGATGACTTACAGAGATTTTCTTCTGGAAGGAGTAAGTTGGACAGACTTCTTGGTCTCGGTCAAAGAAACAAGTTCGGCCTCGGATACACTCAAACTGGAGACATTCCAAGTTCGAGTGGTACAGTATTTGTGCCTCAGTCGGTATCTCCTCCTCCGACACCGGTGTTCACGACAAGCAACGACAACGAACCTACTACATCCTCTTCGGAATCGACAAGAACCAAGGTATGTTTTCGTTGTGGCATTTCAGGGCACATAAGAAGAAATTGCAAGACTGGAGCCAAACGCACACCTCAAGAACATCTTGCAATGACTACCAAAAGGGCTATTCCTCGGAAAACAACTCCAATCAATTGAAGGAAAAGAGCCTTGGTAGTACACCGCTCAAGACGACATCATCAAGGAGCAGCAATTCTTCAAGCAAGACGCTCTCACCTAGGAAATCAACTTCACGACCATTACCGACGCATTCCAAAAAGGTTTGGGTGCGCAAAGGTGAAATCTTTCCCTGTCTTGCTACCAATGTTTCCTTGCATGCATATGATAGTTCGTCTTGGTACCTGGATAGCGGGTGTTCCCGTCATATGACCGGCGATAAAAACTGTTTTCAAACATTTGAGAAAAACTCCGGAGGACTTGTTGTTTTCGGAGATGGTCGGTCTTCCAAAATTGTTGGAAAGGGAACGGTAGCTATTCCAGATGGCCCGGTTCTAGATAATGTGTTATTTGTTCATGGCCTTAAGACTAACCTCATAAGCATAAGTCAACTGTGTGATAGTGGTTATTCAGTTAATTTTTCATCTGATAAATGCACTGTAACTGACATGAACCATGCTTTCTTTTTAAAGGGGGTTAGATCAGAAAACAATTGTTATGTAGTTCCTTCTAAGATTTCTGAAAAATGTAACCTAGCATCTTTGAAAAATGAAACACTTTGGCATGAAAGGCTAGGTCACATAAACTTTAAGGAACTTGCTAGAATTTCAAATAAAGATGTGGTCAAGGGGGTTCCGAAACTTTCTTTTGAACAAAACCTTGTGTGTGGCGGTTGCCAAAAGGGAAAACAGTCTAGGACTGCACACAAGAACTTGAACCACATAGGTACAAAACGGCCTTTGGAACTTTTGCATATGGACTTAATGGGGCCAACTCGTCAACCATCTCTGGGAGGTAAATGGTATATTTTCTTGTTGGTTGATGATTTTCTAGATATACTTGGGTAGCCTTTCTTAAAAGAAAAAGCTGATACCTTTGATTCTTTTCTCGAAATCTGCAATCGTATTATGATAGAAAAGAATGAAAGGATTACTCGAGTTAGGAGTGATAGAGGTGGGGAATTCATAAATTCCAAATTCATTGATTTTTGCACTTCTAATGGCATTAAACATGAATTCTCCGCACCTTACACACCTCAACAAAATGGTGTAGTCGAGCGCAAAAACAGGGTCGTACAGGAAATGGCACGTGTTATGCTTCACAGCCGGAACTTACCTTTATATTTTTGGGCTGAAGCGGTGAACACTGCTGTCTATGTTATCAATCGCGTGTATTTGCGCCCGGGGACTTTGAATACACCATATGAACTTTGGTTTTGTAGAAAACCTAACATCAAATATTTTCGCATCTTTGGGAGTCGGTGTTTTATTTTACGTGATCGTGAAAATCTTGGAAAATTTGACTCTCGAAGTGACGAAGGGATTTTCTTAGGTTATTCTACAAACAGCAGAGCATATCGAGTTTTTAACTTAGAATCTAAGACGATCGTAGAATCGATAAATGTTAAGGTAGATGAAGCTTTTCACTTTGAATCTGAAAAATCTACCCTCGATATCTCTCTTGATGATGATACACCTGCTAATGCATCTTCTTCTAACAATTCTTTCGATAATAATGTTGATGCATCTAACGGTTCTTCAAGCTTATCTGATGTGCAGGAATCATCTCGTGTACCTCCGCCTACTCCTCTACCTCAAACGTTACGCATCTCCAAGGATCACCCTGAATCGAACATAATTGGAGATCCACAAGAAGGAGTTAGAACACGGAGACAATTGGTTTGCGGATTTGCATGCTATGTATCTCAAATCGAACCAAAGAATGTTGATGAAGCTCTCCAAGATGATTATTGGATTAAAGCAATGCAGGAAGAGCTCCATCAATTCGAGCGAAACAAAGTCTGGGAATTGACGAAGCCTCCGAAGCAACACAATGTGATAGGTACCAAATGGATCTTCAAGAACAAGAAAAACGAAGAAGGTACTATCATCAGGAACAAAGCAAGGTTAGTTGCTCAAGGCTATTCTCAAGTAGAAGGTATAGACTTTGATGAAACTTTCGCCCCTGTAGCTAGACTCGAGTCCATTCGTATATTGTTTGCGATTGCTTGTCATTTTAAAATCAAATTATTTCAAATGGACGTTAAGAGCGCCTTTTTAAATGGATTTTTAAATGAGGAAGTTTATGTAGCTCAACCGAAAGGTTTTGTGGATCATAAACTACCTAACCATGTTTTTCGTCTGAAAAAGGCTCTTTACGGTCTGAAACAAGCACCGCGAGCATGGTACGAAAGGTTGACAAAGCACCTTTTGGAAAAGGGCTACACTCGAGGGGGAGCTGACAGGACTCTCTTTGTGAAGCATTATCAAAACAATTTCATAGTTGCTCAAATCTATGTCGATGACATTGTTTTTGGAGCAACAAGAGATAATGATGCTTCTAAATTCGCGGAGACCATGGAAAGCGAATTTGAGATGTCCATGATGGGCGAATTGAATTATTTTCTTGGATTACAAGTTAAACAAAACGATGAAGGAATTCACTTGTGTCAATCCAAGTATGCACTGGAGTTGGTCAAAAAGTTTGATCTTGAAAATTCTAAGGATTTTCCGACTCCAATGGGAACTAGCCATAAGGGACTTGGAAGTGAATCACAAAGTGAGAATGTAGACGAGAAACTGTACCGCAGTATGATTGGAAGTCTACTATATCTCACGGCTAGTCGCCCGGATATATCCTTCAGTGTTGGGATTTGTGCGAGATATCAATCAGCACCGAAGGAGGTTCACCTGAAAGCGGTGAAACGGATCATCCGGTATATCAAAGGTACAATCAATTTCGGAATTTGGTATCCTATGGGAACGACTTTGGATATTGTTGGATACTCAGATGCCGATTGGGCTGGATCGGTGGATGACCGGAAAAGCACGAGTGGTGCATGCTTCTATCTTGGCCACTGCCTTGTTGCATGGCACAGTAAAAAGCAGAACTGCATAGCACTCTCGACTGCCGAAGCGGAGTACATTTCTGCAGGAAGTTGTTCAACCCAATTGATTTGGATGAAGAGCGTGTTGAGCGATTTCCGGATTTCAACATCTTCGGTAACCATTTTATGTGACAACACTAGTGCTATTAACATTTCTAAAAACCCTGTGTTGCACTCTAGAACAAAACATATTGAACTTAGATATCATTTTCTTAGAGAGCTAGTTGAATCAAACATTCTTCAACTGTCATATATTTCAACTGAGGATCAATTAGCTGACATCTTAACAAAACCTTTGGATCAAAAACGTTTTATTCACTTGCGTAAAGCAATTGGCATGCTTTCCTTGAAATAAACTCTTTTGAAACCTTTGCTTAGGTTAGGTTTTGTTTTTGTTTTTGTTTTGTTTTGTTCTTTATCTATGTTTTGTACATAGCACATTAATTGAGCATAAATCATAATTGACTTTAATTGCATCCTTTTATGCATTTAGAAATTTATTATGTTTTGATGTCATAATATTTCAATGTTGCAATGATCATTTACGTTAATTAAACCATCTTTTAAGTGATCAAAGTCAATTTCTCTCTCAATGATCTCTTGGTATAGTCATTATCATATTTGATTGCTTAGTCGAGTATGAATTCGAGATCAATGGTTTGGTTGAATACCTTATATATTAAATAATTGATAGCCAATTGAGGGGGAGTCAATGAAATGTAAAATGCTCAAAAGATGTGGAAAGAGTTACATCCCAATGAGGAGTGTGAAAACTACCACCACATGGAGAAAATGAAAGAAAAAGATACTCCATGAATGAAAAGCAAATTTTTGTTTTGAAAATTGTTGATGAAATTCATATTGAAATACTTGACTCAGTCGTATTTCATGGTTGGTATAAGGTGGGATTTTTAGTAAAAGATGCTCAAAGAGCCACTCCTTCAACAGATTGTCTAGATATATTATCTAACTTATCTGGGATTTCAAACATCTATTGATCTTGGTACTTCATTTTCTTTACTGAAATTGATGATTTGATAAAGGCATTACACATAAGATCAGGATAGATGTAATTGAAGTTGTTCAACTTTAAGTGTTTTAACTTTCGTAAATTTTCGTTTCATTTTTGGATATTTTTGATAGATTTTGCATAATCTATTTCTTGTTGTATGAAACGATGCTATTTGTTTAAAGTTGACATGGTAAAGTGCTTACATACTTTTTCTGGATTTTATGTATTTTTCTTAATTTTTCTGGAGAAAAAGGTGTAGCCGATCCGGATCGGGCAAGTGATCCGGATCCCGAACGCAGGATTTTCCTGCGGGTAGCCGATCCGGATCACATTCTCGATCCGATCCGGATCGCGGCTAGGGTTTTTATAGAAACTTTCAGATTCAAGATTTCTTTACCCTAATTTCTGTTTCCAAGCTTCTAGAGTTTCTCTCTCTAGATTTCTTGCTTCTTGGAGCTTCAAAACTCAAAGTTCTTCGGATTCAAGTAAGTTTTCATGATCAAAACTCGGTTTTTCACAGTTTTTAGGTTTTTTCATCAAACGTGAGTTGAAAAGATGGATTTTTTCGTTTGTGAATGGTTTTTGATCAAATTTCTTTTGAAATAAGAACTCTGGGTCAATTAGTTTTGCTTTTATGCTGGGTTTTTCATGATTAACGAGTTTTTAGGCTTCGATTTCTAAAAATTCGGTTTTAGGGCATAAAAGAGGAATTTTTGTAAAATCATGGAATTGATCTATTTTTAAAATTCTTTTTGGAAAACTAATTTGATTCTTGGCTTCTCTACATGATTATGATTGTCTAGGTACAATGTTTTCAAATTTTTCAAAATTGACAATTTTTCATATGTTCTTGAGTTGGTTTTCACAGGACATTTCTTTAAACTCAAAGCACTAGAATCAATGGCATTCTCCTGGTTGATCATCTTTCTGGTCGCAATGGTGCCTGGGGGTTCATCTGTTAAAGAAGAACCAGGCGTCTCAACTGGAGACAAACCGGAAGGAGCCAATGAAGACAGCTCGGATTACAATAGTGAAGAATGGGACGAATTCTTCAAGGATGTTCAGCGAAAAATTGATGAAGAAGAAAGGAAGTTCACCAAAGGGAAGAGACTTATGAAATCTGCCTCCACGACCGTACAGTATACAAGAAGGAAAAGCGTTCAAAGAAGTACAAGTCAGCAGAGTGGGCCTCTAACCAGAGCACGCTCACTTTCAGGATTCTTGCAAACTGAATCACCATGGACTGCTGGACCTGATGCACCATCTGCATCTAGACAGCGTTCATCTTTTCCAAGAACGCAAACAACAGAGACAGAAACTTTGGAATCGATTCGTCGAGAACAACAGAGACTCTCGGCTACACATGAAAGGATATCGAGAGAACTTCAGAAATCTCTCTGAACACAAGAAGATCAAGAGGAAATACTCAAATCTTAAGAGCTTGATTAAAGGATTTTTAGCAAGCTGAGCTGTACTAGTTCAGACTCTTCAGACTGAAAAACAGAGTTGGACACTTTTGTTTGGGTTTTTAGATTTCAGGACATTACTTTTCTTTACTCATCTCTCAGTTTGTGCATATTCTTAGGTTAATTCTCTTTTTGTGCATATTGTTAGAAACTTATGAACTTTTTGTTTACTCTCCTTACATATTGTAGCTCATGCTACATTTTTGGCTTTATTTGTGACAAAAAGGGGGAGAGAATGAGAGTGAGAGAGTTGAAGAGTTATAAACTCTGAACAATGAAAAACAATGAACTGTGAATGAATCAAGGAATGAATCAAGGTAAGTATGAATCTCAACTCAACTTTGGTTTTCTTTTGTGATTGTGACATGCTCTATACTAACTATTTGACTAACTATTTGGGCATGTAATATGACTAACAAGTTGATGTTGGACTAACATACTTTGACATTTGGTTTTCAACTGCTTAGAAGATATGTTGGTTTTAACTATGTTCTTTCACATATCTGAATTCTTTCAAATGTCATGATGAGATAAACTCTATCTCTGTATTTGGTTTTGTATGTTTCAATTCTTGAGGTATCTAACGATTTTGTTTGTCAAGAATGTTTTCTGTGTGCAGAGTTACAGATGTCTAAGTCTAGAGTCTGTTCTAGGAGTTTATCTCATGTTTTTAATTTCTGGAACTCTTTTGTAAATTTTTGTTGTATGGTGATAGCAACAAAAATATCTTTTTGAATTTTCTTTGTGGATTTGTGTTTTGTCACGAAACCGCCAAAGGGGGAGATTGTTACGGAATTTGAGTTGGCGTATTTCGTGAATAGTTTAAGTCTTGAAGATTGAAGATGAAGAAACTTTGGATCATATACCTCAATCTCAAGAAAGAAGAATTCAAAAGGATCAGGTACGTTTAACTAAATAATTTTGATGATCCGAATACTTCTTATAGTGTAGAAACACCTGGAAGAGGTTTTAATTGCATATTCATCAAAAACTGGACATGGGACATGTTCAGGATCCGGATCGTGGCTTTCAATCCGGATCCCGAAGGGTGTTCGTTCATACACTGGTTCAATCCGGATCGCAGCATTTGATGATCCGGATCCCGAACATGAGTTTTACCTGTTGGCTTGAACGATCCGGATCAGGAATCTCAATCCGGATCCCGAACACATTGTTCTGGTAAAACTGTATGAACGATCCGGATCGGGGATTATGATCCGGATCCCGAACAGGCGGTTTTCTGGAAATTGCTCTCTGTGCGTCTGCGATCCGGATCGTGACTTCGCAATCCGGATCGCCGTCGGTAAAACTTTCCAGAAAAGTTTGTTTTTGATCCGAATATTCTTCCTAGGGTTTCTAACCTATAAATAGCCCTTCCTTTTCATTTCTAGGGCATCCACAATCGGAAAAAGAGCCGTCATTTTCAAATATCATTTTATACGGCCTTAGATCCACATATAGAGAAGAACGGAAATCATTAGATCTATTTAATGGTTCTTCATCTATATTGATTAGTTTGATTCTAGGTTTTCATACTCACATCTTGAGTTGAATCAAACTAATGAATACTTAGATGGTATTTCCGATCTACTCTTGATCTAAGTATTCGGCGGATCATCACCACCCAAACAAACAACGATTTACCCCAAAATCGGCGCGTGGACTCGCGTGGCCTTGTGGATTCAAGGTGTTATCGCTCTCGTGGATTCGGAGCGAGGTGCGTTCGTGGATTCGAAGCGTGCCATTGGGTGAAGACCGTGGATTCGGTCGGACGTCGTGGACTCGACGTTGGACGCTGTGGATTCAGCGTTGGGCGCGGATCGTGGATTCGAGAAGCGTCGTGGAGCGAGCGGAGAAGATCTACTAGGAGCGTATGGTAAAAGGTTGAGTCGTCTGTGAGTACGTTATATCACCTTGTACGTGTGTTAATTCTAGTGGATTTCGCCGTGTTATCGGTCCCGTGGTTTTTTACTCCGGTTTGGAGTTTTTCCACGTAAAAATCTTGTGTGTTCTTTTATTTTTCCGCATTGGGTTTTATCGCACAATGATTTTTGAGTGTTTATTGTTTACACCTATTCACCCCCCTCTAGGTGTTTTTTCCCCTATTTAGATCCTTATTAACCTAAACCCAACACAATTGACATATAAGGTGGAATTACAGTCGTTCGCCGCATCAGTATTGGAATTACACATGTGTGTGGACCAGCATATGTTTTTTTACCCTAAAATATTCGTATTTTGGGTACTGAAGCATGTAATCTCCAAGAACATTCCTCTACTAAGCATTTGACAGTGTACGTCATTTTTGTAGATTTCAATACTTTTATTTGTACATTATGCTCAATATGCCACCGGTCTAGTGCATCCAATAAAGATGGCTTATCTTGAAAGACACGTCCAGCCAACTCTCGTCGATGCTAGGTTCGACCATATTGATTTGTCGAATATTAAGATCTGTATGATCTACAGCATACTGATTAATCCAATTAGTATCGGAAAGAAAACGATCCGGATGATCAATAAATTCATTTTCCCGTCAGGATTGTCTACAATCATGCTGATTTGTGGTTGTCCACTTGAGTGTAAATTGCATTTGCAAGATCATTTAACCCTCCATCATGATTTTCATCTATATCTGGAAATGGAACATCCGTTTCGTCATCCTCACTACTATTCTGATCATCATGGATTGGTGAATCCTCATGATTAATATCACTATCACCACCCCTGTCAACATTATCACCTCCTTCCTCAACATTCGTATCAAATTCATTAATAGCAGGTGGATTCCAATGTTCATAGGAATTAGATAACCTGCAAATTTGGTAAACCTAAATTCCAACATTGCCATTAATTTAAAACTTAACATTTAATTTATATTTGTACTTACCCCCAATCAGAAGGTCTAGTTGTAAATGAGACATCCTTGGTTCAATACGGGAGGTCGTGCATTGTTCGCGTGATGTCTTGGCATGCCGTGCGGTGTCCGCGTGAGGTCGTGGCTTGCGTGTGTCCGCGTGAGGTCGTGGCTTGCGTGTGTCCGCGTGAGGTCGTGGCTTGCGTGTGTGTGGTCGTAGGTGCCACACATGTGGTCGTTGGTGGCACACTACTAAACGAGCAAGGTACAACACTCTCTCAAAAGGGTCATACTCACTTTCTCTGCAATATATACAATATTTAAGTCCATTAAAGAATATGCTAAATGACAAAATTATTAGGTTGTTGTTCTAACCTTGTCATTCTGACACCACCTTCGTGTGGCATATGTTGATCACTCATTACATTGGCGGAAGGACCCAAATCAATATAATTGTGGAGCATTTGGGTGTAATAACCTTGCGTTCAAAATTATCCGACGGTTGTAACTCTTTCTCAATGTATACCGTCACAACACCATGATGTTGACATAATCCTATCATTCCCCCCCAATGATTCATCATCTAGTACTTCGTGAGCTAAAAATCTACCACCGATCGTGGGACAACCAATAGTAAATTTTAGACGAAATTGTTCGCTTGTACAATTTACTAAACGATACATTCTCGTCTCAAACCTACTATATGTACAATCAGAAGGTATCGCGATTAGCTTTTTTGACCGCCGATATATCGTGGACCATTCCCATCGATAACTAACTGTCCATCCCAATGAACACTTATGGGCATGCGACGATTAGCCATTTCAACTACAAAACAAAATTTAACCACTTCAAATACTACTTTTAACTTCTCACTGTGAGGGGATCTCTCACAGTGAGCGATCTCTCACTACTGTGAGGGGAAGCTCTCTCACTGTGAGAGAGTGATGTTTACTCTCTCACAGTGAGTTCATAGTGAGTTCACAGTGCTTCTAGCCCTAAATTACAGTATTGTTTACAAAATTATAAGTTGTATTCTTATCGTTTAAATTTTTTTTTTTTTGGGGGGGGGGGGGGGGGGGGGGGGGGTTAATCACTGAGAGAGCTAATCTCTCTCACAGTGAGAGAGTGAAGCTCTCACAGTGAGAGATCAAGCTCTCTCACTGTGAGAGATCACTCTAATCTCTCACTGTGAGAGAGTGAAGCTCTCTCACAGTGAGAGATCAAGCTCTCTCACTGTGAGAGATCACTCTCACAGTGAGAGAGTGAAGCTCTCACAGTGAGAGATCAAGCCTCTCACTGTGAGAGATAACTCTAATCTCTCACTGTGAGAGAGTAAAGCTCTCTCACAGTGAGAGATCAAGCTGCTGCTAAGACTATTTTGTACTAGTAATTTTTGCTATTTATTGTAGCAGTTGTAGTTGTTTAGTAAAACTTGTGCATAAATTTCAATTTTGTTGGGTTTAGGTTAATAAGGATCTAATAGGGGAAAAACACCTAGAGGGGGGTGAATAGGTGTAAACAATAAACACTCAAAAAATCATTGTGCGATAAAACCCAATGCGGAAAAATAAAGAACACACAAGATTTTTACGTGGAAAAACTCCAAACCGGAGTAAAAAACCACGGGACCGATAACACGGCGAAATCCACTAGAATTAACACACGTACAAGGTGATATAACGTACTCACAGACGACTCAACCTTTTACCATACGCTCCTAGTAGATCTTCTCCCGCTCGCTCCACGACGCTTCTCGAATCCACGATCCGCGCCCAACGCTGAATCCACAGCGTCCAACGTCGAGTCCACGACGTCCAACCGAATCCACGGTCTTCACCCAATGGCACGCTTCGAATCCACGAACGCACCTCGCTCCGAATCCACGAAAGCGATAACACCTTGAATCCACAAGGCCACGCGAGTCCACGCGCCGATTTTGGGGTAAATCGTTGTTTGTTTGGGTGGTGATGATCCGCCGAATACTTAGATCAAGAGTAGATCGGAAATACCATCTAAGTATTCATTATTTGATTCTACTCAAAATGTGAGTATGAAAACCTAGAATCAAACTAATCAATATAGATGAAGAAACATAGAATCATTTCTATTGATTTCCTTTCTTCTCTATATGTGGATCTAAGGCCGTATAAAATGATATTGTGAAAATGACGGCTCTATTTGGATGCCCCTAGAAAAATGACCATAGGGTCTATTTATAGGTTAGAAACCCTAGGAAGAATATTCGGATCAAAAACAAACTTTTCTGGAAAGTTTTACCGACGGCGATCCGGATTGGATAAGCCACGATCCGGATCGCAGAAGCACAGAATGCAGTTTCCAGAAAATCACCTGTTCGGGATCCGGATCATAATCCCGATCCGGATCGTTCATACATTTTCACAAAACATCCCATTCGGGATCCGGATTGTACAAGCTGTGATCCGGATTGCAGCAATGTATGAACGAACACCTTTCGGGATCCGGATTGAAAGCCACGATCCGGATCCTGAACATGTCCCATGTCCAGTTTTTGATGAATAAGCAATTAAAACCTCTTCCAGGTGTTTCTACACTATAAGAAGTATTCGGATCATCAAAATTATTTAGTTAAACGTACCTGATCCTTTTGAATTCTTCTTTCTTGAGATTGAGGTATATGATCCAAAGTTTCTTCATCTTCAATCTTCAAGA
This sequence comes from Tillandsia fasciculata, assembly GCA_029168755.2. NCBI lineage: Eukaryota > Viridiplantae > Streptophyta > Magnoliopsida > Poales > Bromeliaceae > Tillandsia > Tillandsia fasciculata. Next base: position 24,223 of record JAQOTM010001886.1, read on the forward strand.
CTTAATACATTCACGAAATACGCCAACTCAAATTCCGTAACAAA
>JAQOTM010000214.1:0-103913 GCA_029168755.2 Tillandsia fasciculata
GACCATTGGAATAATTATTAGGGATAGTTAACATGCCGTATTAGCACATAAATCTTATGGAATTGGTTAAATGGACTAATTATCGGGACATGATGAATTATCTATGTGCGGGTGCCACCTGGGGATTTATTATGGATCAGGGATTATATACATGTGTAGTTGACTGATGATTTTAGCATGATGGTATAGCTATGTGGATTTATTACTTGTTACACATGTGAAACTGTTATTTGATATATTCCCTCTTTCATATTGCTGAGGACTTTTGCATGCTTATTTGGACATCTAGATAGGCCACTATTTTATTGCTACACTATCATATTGGGATTTGACTTAGGAGAAACCATGATTGCTTTCTTTCTTTTTATTTAGACTTTTGAGTCATGTTGCTCGGGTTCGAGCAGAGGTTTGGGATAGTGTAGCCGGGACCTGAGGGTCAGTGACAGGGTGTACCTGATGTTGGATTGTGGGTTATTGCGGCAACCGCGGACAGTAGGCGGTTGACCGGATCTTGATTATTTCACCCAATTGTGGGTTGTGGGTTATTGCGGTGACCGCGGACTTTGGGCGGTTGACCGGATGTTTACTATTGCATCAGATTGGGTATCAGATTTCTCTAGTGGATGGTATTTCCCACTTTTGAGTATTATTGTATCGGATCGGGGTTTCATTAGTGGACGGAGTTTCCCACTTTGATCATAGTCATGATCCAGTCCTGCTATTGTGAGATGTTGGTTACAGAGATGCTTGATACAGCGATACTTTACTCGTGTGGGTCGCTCCCCTCGAGTGCCACTCCGGAGTAGGCTTTAGACCGTGTTGGGTTCCGGTCAGTTGGTGAGGTGAGTGATGGCAGAGCAGGCAGTACCAGTTTACTGGTGGCACTAGATTGGGTCTATTTAGCCAGATGTTGTTTCCTGGTGCATTCATACCGTCATTTCCTTCGGTATTGCATTTAGAGGCATACTTGTTGTGGTTTCCCCTTTTATTCAGTAGTTCTGTTTACAGCTTTACTACCTGCCCTTTTCTTGCCTCTAGTAGACTTAGTGGGTACGCCGGAGCTTGAGGCTTTACCCACAGGGGGAGGCTACTGGTTTACTAGTGGTTCTCACCCCCATTGTTGTTTTTCCTTTCCTTTCTTCCCCCCTGTTTTGCAGAGTCCTCCTTGGGAGTTGCTGATCCTTGATCGTTGACCGGGCGAGGGAGTCGCGAGCTAGATCTGTACCACCCGATGTGTGCAGCTGTACCCCCTGGCTGGAGATTCCTGATAGCTGTCAGCTGATATTTTGTGATGATCCAGTTTCCATGCACCGTTTTCCCGTGAATCCAAGTGTGTGTAGCACCTATTGATGGTGTTTGATCCACTGTGTGTCAAGGGACAGCACAGATGGTCCGTGGCAGTATTTATTGTTAGTTTGGCTTTCGGCGGGATTTGCCGAATTTTAGAAAAGTTTCTAGGCCAAACGGATGGCGTATTTGGATTCAGCGCGGAAAAACGCTTGAAAACGGCTATTTATTCGCCGGATTGGAGTCCGGAAGCCCAAAAACGGACTCCCGGAAGTTTCTGGTGGTTTCTGGTGCATGGGGGGAGTCGTGGACCACCGGAGCGCCACGTGGCGGGCCATCATTGGCCGGTCCGCAGCAGCTGGTCCACGGAGCAGCGCGGCTGGGTGCATAAGCCCGGCGCAGGACACGTGGCAGGTGTTGATTAGCGGGCTTTCGGTGCGCGGTCCACCGAATTGTGGGCGGCCGGTGCAGGAATCCTAGCGGCGGTGCACGGCATCAGGCGGGAACCACGTGTCGTCTGTCAGTTGGTCCGTCCCAGGGGCGCGGTCCACGGAGCTCCCCGCGCGGGTGCACGGACCCGGCTCAGGGACGCGTGGCGGCGGTCCATTGGTGGGTCCACGGTCGCGGCGCACAGGGGGGCAGGGCCTGGCGCACGCCAGGCGACCGGTCAGGCTGCGCCTGCCCGCGCGCCTGACCGCACAGTAATGGGGCGCGTGTCGCGTCCCCATTGGCGGTCGCGCTGCGGGTTTGACCGCGCGGTCGGGACGCGCGTCGACTGCTGGCGCGCCCCGCACGGCTGTGCGCTGTGCGGATGCGCGCCGATCCCCTGTGTGGACACACGCGGCGCCATTTCATGGTTCCGCCGGTCGGACGGGGCGCGTCCGACCGGCCCTGGCGGATCCGGGCCCGGGCTGCGGCCCGAAACCCATTAGCCCTTTGTTTTCTTCATTTTGGCCTTTAAATAGGGCATTTGAAGCCCGATTTTCTTCTTTTCTGTTTTGAATCTCTCCGAGGTGCCTTATAGACATTTGTTCCTCCCTCAATCCCCCATCTACTGTAGCTTTCCCGAGAATTGTGGAGGTTCGGATCCCGAGGTTTGCAATTTTTCCGGCGCGGCGCGACGATTGTTCTTCGGCTACCTGATTCGTCGCTTCTCGGTGTTCAAGCTCCCCCGGTTCACCCCGACATCCTATTTTCACGATTTTTGCGCCATCGGATTCTAGACAGGTAGGGCTTCAATTCCTCTTTTATGAGTTTCTCCTGGTTCAGAGGTTTTGATGGTGATTTTGTGGCTTCTTTCTGACCCTTTTTCCGTCGCGGAGTTTTCGGACAGCACCATCTTGTTTTGGCGATAACTTCGCGCTCGAGCATCGAAACAGGGCGATTCAAAAGGGGATTTGCATCTACACATCGCGAGGAGTCTACTGGAATTTTCTTGGATTTCCGTGGATTTTCCCTGAGGGTGAGGAATCCCTTTTTACAGACTTTTATACTGCTGTTTTGGGATGAAGGTATTGTTGAGATAGTCCTCTTGTCGATTTTCGTTCTCAGCACAGAAAAATCGTGGGAAAACGTGCAGGTACTTGTTTCGACCGGATCGTCGCGTAGATCGCAGTGTTTTTTTCGGGGAATTTTGTCGGCACGATTCGCAGGTAAAAATAGCCGAACAGTGAATCTGATTTTTGAGGACAGATTACGGATTAAATTGAGATAGTAATTTGTGTGTATTCTTTGGGACCCATGGCACAGTTTTGCGGAGATTCTTGGAGATCGAGCGCGGACTTCGCCGTCGGAACTTGGATTTAGCGCTCGAGGTGGGTACCGTTGCTTAACCTCCCACTTATGATGTCCCCACTAGGCCTATTGGAGTTGCTTCACCATTATGTTGCTAAATGAACCGGAATAAGTTAAAATGGCATTTTTATTGAGAATTGGACTTATTGCTTGGGCTACATCTTAAAATGGACTAAGTATTAGTAAACGGATAATTCTTATTAAAATATGTCACTTAAACCTCACGGGGGGGGATCTTTGCTAATGGACTATATTACTCGTACATGTGGGACCTCAATATTGGGAAGGATAATAATATGTAAACCCTGTTTTTAAATAAAGGACTTTGCATGCTTAATTGGACATCTAGTTAGGCCACCTTTTTCTGCTACACTATCATGCTGGAATTGACTTAGGAGAAACCATGCTTTCCTCTCCTTTTATTTATATTTGGGGGATAGTGCGCTCGGGTTCGAGCAGGGGCTGGGATAGTGTAGTCAGACAGTTGTGGGTTCTGGGACAGGCAGGCTGTGAGGGCAGGGCATTGCGGCAACCGCGGATCTTCGGCGGTTGACCGGACAGTGGTTATTGCATCAGATTGGGATAGAGGCTTTGGGCTTTCTTTTAGTGGATGGGTTTTCCCACTATGGTCAGAGTCATGATCCAGTCCTGCTGATTTGGTACTTGTTACCCAGGCATTATTTTGGTACTTGTTACCCAGGCATTATACTCGTGTGGGTCGCTCCCCTCGAGTGCCACTCCGGAGTGTGCGTTTTACAGGCTTCGAGTCCTCGAGACTCTCTTTTCCTATCGGTGTTATGCGTAGGCTGGCATACCCGATTTGGCAGGCAGAGCAGGCAGTACCAGTGCTTACTGGTGTATCGATTGGGTCTAGACAGGCAGGCATTTACATTCTGATGCATACATATAGCTATTCTTTCAGTTAGCTCACTAGAGGCATGTAGTGGTAGCTCCATTCATCATCAGCAGTTTTATTTACAGCTTACCACCTTTGTTCATCTTTTCTGCCTCTTATAGTCCTAGTGGGCACATTTGAGTTGAGGTCTACCCACTAGGAGGAGGCTACTGTTTTATAGTAGTTCTCACTCCCCACTGCTTTTCTTCTTCTCTTCCCCTTTGTTTTGCAGAGTCGTCTGCGGCTATTGCAGGACCCTCCACTGCGGACCGAGGTAAGAGGATCGCGGATTAGATAGCGGTCCACCCAGGCACCAGTTCTATTATTAGATGTACCCCGATACTCTCAGATACTCTACTTTTCATTTCTTTTTGGGTCTGGCTTCGGCCAGCTGGTTGTATTTGATTAGTGAGCTGGGAGAGACATATGTATTATTGAGAGTTTACTTTCTGCACTTTACTTTCTGCTTTATCTGAGATGTATTAGTTACTGTTTAGCTCTGTTTATGCTCTTTTATTATATCATCTATATCTGAGCAGGTTACCAGCGCTTCGTATACACGGGAAATTCCGTGTATACGGCGGATCTGTGGACGGGCCCGGGTTCTGGTTTACACCCGGGGCGTGACAGATTAAGTTGGTATCAGAGCTTAGGGATAGGTCAATTGGGACTTAGGAAACCCTAGGCTTTTGGCAGACCCTAGGAAGGCAGGGCGTGAGTGACGTGACATTATGCGAAAGTCGGCAATTTGGTCATATATTATTTTGACTCTTCCAGTGAGTGAAGAGGGATTGGCATGTCCTATTTCTGGCGAACTATTATGTTGGCTGCAGACAACATAAGGTTACAGAAATAGGAGGATGCCTTTGACTTTCGCTAGATTGGGTCGAGTGTGGTTTCGTTACTGATCTGTGGTTCTTTGTGTGGCAGGATGCCTCCCAGGCGGCGGATTCCTACCCGGGGTACCCCTACACCCCCTGAGGGGCCGGAGCAGTCCGGACAGACAGAGATTGCTGAGCTGAGGGCCATGGTGGCCCAGCTGGCGGAGGGTCACCGCCGGCAGGAGGAGAGGTTTGAGCAGCTGCTTGCTCAGGTTAGGGCCCCTCCCCCTACTGTTACTACTGAGGCCCCCGCACCACCTGTTGTACCACCGACTATACCGCTTGTGCCTACGGCACCATCTTCGAGCAGCGGGGCCCCGGGAGCGATCCGACCTTTGACTCCCGAGGAGGAGCAGGAGTTTACTGATAAACTCACCCATTTCTGCAAGCGGGGACCGCCTAGATTTTCGGGGCGGAGCACTCACCCTTGGGAGGTTGGGACTTGGCTTTCAGCAATGGAGAAGTTGTTCCGAGACTTCTTCATCGATCAGAAGTACCAGGTACACATGGCTGTGCATTGTCTGGATGGAGATGCGGATACGTGGTGGCGTCGGGTGGAGCCCCTGGAGTTTCAGATCACCCGGCAGCTACCTTGGGCAGAGTTCAAGAGGATGGTCCTGGACACTTACTTTTCCACCAGCGTGAAGAAAAAGGTAGAGGATGACCTGAAGAATCTCCAGCAGGGCGAACGGTCGGCATGGGACTACTTCCAGGAGTTTTCGCGACTGCTCAGCTGCGTTCCCTATGTCGCGAGGGATGGACCACATCAGGTGGAGCTCTTCGAGTCGGGCCTGCGCCCGGAGCTCTATACCTTGGTGCATGCACAGAGACTACAGACCCTGGAGGAGGCGGCCGAGCATGCACAGTGGATCGAGAGAGGGGACCACGTTGTCGCCAGACGTGGGGGCCTGGTCGCTCAGGGATCTGACAGGAAGCGGCCAGCGCAGGATGATGGGGGACAGGCCAGCTCCTGGAGGCCGCCCCGACCCCCGCCGCCTCAGTTCTCAGGCCGCGGGCGTTCGGAGCGGCGAGGGCCTGGTGGATCCCAGAGGCCCCCACAGCACCAGCAGCAGCACTCACGACAGCAGCAGCATTCTCAGCAGCAGAGGTCGCAGTCCCGGCAGCAGGGATCTCAGCGGCAGAGGCAGCAGCAGCAGGGGAGGCAGCCCCAGACCCCAGCCAGGTGCATCTTCTGCCAGGGACAGCACTCTCCTGATACTTGTGACCTGAGGGTTGGCCGCTGTTACCGGTGCGGACAGTCGGGCCACATTCGAGCTACTTGCCCATATGCGTCAGCACCGGCTCCTTCCTCAGCATCAGCCCCACCGGCGCCCCAGCAGCGGTCCTATGCTCCAGCGAGCAGGGCCCCTTCTTCTCATCCGGCAGACCACCGACCACCGGCATCGAGCGGGCGGGTTTATGCCGCCCAGGTTGAGGACTCCCTGGCAGCCGACCACGTGGTGGCAGGTATCGTTTTACTTTCCGGCAGTAGAGCTCGCACTTTATTTGATACCGGTGCATCACATTCTTTCATCAGTAGAGCATTTGCATTATCCCATGGACTAGAGTTAGGTCGGTTGCCACGTGTGTTAGAGGTACGGGTTCCGGAGCATACTTTACTTGTAGAGGAGTGTTGTTGGTCTTGCCCTGTACAGATCGAGTCGTGGATCTTGCCAGCGGACCTGATGGTCCTGAGTCAGCTGCGGGACTTTGATATGGTACTTGGGATGGACTGGCTGACTCGCTATTATGCGACTATTGATTGTGCCGCGAGGACGGTGACTTTTAGCGAGCCAGGCCAGGAGATGATTGTGTACAGAGGATGCCAGAGTACTTTCTTCGCCGCGATAGTTTCGACTTCTCGTGCGAGGCAGATGATGCGCAGTGGATGCGTGGCCTTTTTGGCCAGTGTGGTTGAGGGGCCTGCGGCGGCACCGGGACTCGCGGATATCCCTATAGTCCACGAGTTCCCGGATGTTTTTCCACCAGAGCTGACTTGTATGCCGCCGGATAGGGAGATCGAGTTTTTGATTGACGTAGTTCCAGGAACTGCGCCAATCTCCAAGGCCCCTTACCGAATGGCACCGGCGGAGCTGCGTGAGTTGAAGGCGCAACTTCAGGATTTATTGGATAAGGGTTTTGTGAGGCCGAGTGTATCACCTTGGGGAGCACCGGTGCTATTCGTGAAGAAGAAGGATGGTTCACTTCGACTTTGTGTGGATTACCGGGAGCTGAATAAAGTGACCATCAAGAACAAGTACCCTTTGCCGCGCATCGATGACTTGTTTGATCAGCTGCAAGGGTCTTGTGTCTTCTCCAAGATTGATTTACAGTCTGGTTACCACCAACTGAAGGTGAAGGCCGAGGATGTCCCGAAGACAGCATTCAGGACTCGGTACGGGCATTATGAGTTCACCGTCATGCCTTTTGGATTGACTAATGCCCCTGCCGCATTTATGGACTTGATGAACAGGATCTTCCGACCTTATCTTGACCGGTTTGTGGTAGTGTTCATCGATGACATCCTGATTTACTCTCGGAGCGATGTGGAGCACGAGGAGCATCTGAGGATAGTGCTGCAACTTCTGAGGGAGAAGAAGTTGTATGCCAAGTTGTCTAAGTGCGAGTTTTGGCTTCGAGAGGTTGCCTTTTTGGGCCATGTGATTTCAGCCGCAGGAGTGGCGGTAGACCCGGCGAAGATTGAGGCAGTCCGAGATTGGCCCCGACCGACGACGGTAGCAGAGGTTCGCAGTTTTATGGGCTTGGCAGGGTATTACCGTCGGTTTGTGGAAGGTTTTGCGAAACTTTCCGCCCCACTCACTCGTCTGACGCGCAAAGGAATTAAGTTCATCTGGAGTGAGGATTGCCAGAGAAGCTTCGAGGAACTGAAGAGCAGATTGATGTCAGCTCCTATCCTTTCCCTCCCTGTTATGGGGAAAGGATACGTGATCTACAGTGATGCATCGCACAGTGGACTTGGTTGCGTGCTGATGCAGGAGGGTAAGGTAATCGCTTATGCTTCGCGGCAACTCAAGGATTATGAGAAGAATTACCCTACCCATGACTTGGAGCTAGCGGCTGTGATCTTTGCACTGAAGTTGTGGCGCCACTATCTGTATGGGGAGCACTGCGAGATTTACACCGACCACAAGAGCCTGAAATATCTGTTCACACAGAAGGAGCTCAATTTGAGGCAGCGCAGATGGTTGGAGCTGTTAAAGGACTACGATGTGGACATACTCTACCATCCCGGCAAGGCAAACGTGGTCGCTGATGCCCTGAGCAGGAGAGCAGTGCAGAGCTTATCTATGATGATCACCGATCAGGCACCATTACTGGAGCAGATGAGGCGGTTAGAGCTTGAGGTGGTGTCCCCTGGGGTTTCTGCTAGACTGTTGTCCTTGGTCGTGCAGCCCACTCTGTTGGACAGGATTCGGGAGAAACAGAGTGAGGACCCCCATCTGATGAGGATTCGAGAGCAGATTCAGGCTGGCGAGACAGGGGATTTCTCAGTTGATGCTTCGGGAGTACTACGGTACAGGGACCGAGCTTGCGTGCCTATGGACTCAGAGATTCGAGAGCAGATCTTGCGGGAGGCTCATTATACACCTTATACCATCCATCCTGGTGGGACTAAGATGTATAAGGACCTCAAGGCACAGTTCTGGTGGAGCGGCATGAAGAGAGACATTGGCAGATTTGTGGCGCACTGCTTAACTTGTCAGCAAGTGAAGGCCGAGCATCGTGTACCTGCTGGCAAGTTGCAGAGTCTCCCAATCCCTGAATGGAAGTGGGATCATATCACTATGGATTTTGTCACTGGATTGCCGAGAGCTCAGACTGGAGCGGATGCGATCTGGGTGGTCGTGGATAGACTCACCAAATCCGCTCACTTCTTACCGGTTCAGATGACTTGGCCATTGGATCGACTGGCACAGATGTACTTGGCCGAGGTGGTCAGATTGCACGGGATACCCATTTCCATTGTATCGGATAGGGACTCGAGGTTTGTCTCACACTTTTGGAGGAGTTTACAGACGGCCCTAGGGACACGGCTTCGCTTCAGCACAGCCTTTCACCCACAGACGGACGGACAGTCAGAGCGCACCATTCAGACTCTCGAGGATATGCTGCGAGCATGTGTCCTGGATTTTGGGGGCGGGTGGCACCGACATCTCGGATTGGTTGAGTTTGCGTACAACAACAGCTATCAAGCGAGCATCCAGATGGCTCCGTTTGAAGCGTTGTACGGGCGCAAGTGTCGGTCACCCCTATATTGGAGTGATGTGGGTGAGAAGAAGACTTTGGGTCCTGGTCTACTGTTGGAAGCAGAGGAGAAGGTCAGACTGATTCGACGACATCTGGAGACAGCTCAGAGCCGGCAGAAGAGTTATGCTGACACCCGACGACGAGACTTGGAGTTTCAGGTGGGCGATCATGTCTTTTTGAAAGTCTCGCCGTCGAAAGGGATTCGGAGATTTGGGATTCGTGGAAAACTGAGCCCTCGTTATATCGGACCTTTTGAGGTATTGGAGCGCATCGGGCCAGTTGCCTACCGGCTTGCACTTCCTCCCAGATTGGCTAGTGTTCACGACGTGTTCCATGTATCCACCCTGAGGAGATATGTTCATGACCCGTCGCACATCATTGATTTCGCCCCACTGGAGGTTGCGGAGGACTTGAGCTATGTCGAGCGGCCACTGCGGATTTTGGACCGCGAGGTTAGAGAGCTGCGCAGCCGGGCCATCCCTTATGTGAAGGTTCAGTGGAGCAACCAGGACGAGCGCGAGGCTACTTGGGAGCTGGAGTCAGCGATGATGGATGCCCACCCCCACCTGTTCGAGGCCCCAGCTTGAGGTATGATTTTAGTTTCGAGGACGAAACTTTCTTTTAGTGGGGGAGGATGTGATGATCCTGGTTTCCATGCACTGTTTTTCCCGTGAATCCAATGTGTGTAGCACCTATTGATGGTGTTTGGTCCACAGTGTGTCAAAGGGACAGCACAGATGGGTCCGTGGCAGTATTTATGGTTAGTTTGGCCTTCGGCGGGGTTTGCCGAATTTTAGAAAAGTTTCTAGGCCAAACGGATGGCGTATTTGGATTCAGCGCGGAAAAACGCTTGAAAACGGCTATTTATTCGCCGGATTTGGAGTCCGGATGCCCAAAAACGGACTCCCGGAAGTTTCTGTTGGTTTCTGGTGCATGGGAGAAGTCGTGGACCGCCGGAGCGCCACGTGGCGGGCCCTCATTGGCCGGTCCGCAGCAGCTGGTCCACGGAACGGCGCGGCCGGGTGCATGAACCGGCGCTTGGACACGTGGCAGGCGTTGATTAGCGGGCTTTCGGTGCGCGGTCCACCGAATTTTGGGCGGCCGGTGCAGGAATCCTAGCGGCGGTGCACGGCATCAGGCGGGAACCACGTGTCGGCTGTCAGTTGGTCCGTCCCAGGGGCGCGGTCCACGGAGCTCCCCGCGCGGGTGCACGGACCCGGCTCAGGGACACGTGGCGGCGGTCCATTGGTGGGTCCACGGTCGCGGCGCACAGGGGGGCAGGGCCTGGCGCACGCCAGGCGACCGGTCAGGCTGCGCCTGCCCGCGCGCCTGACCGCACAGTAATGGGGCGCGTGTCGCGTCCCCATTGGCGGTCGCGCTGCGGGTTTGACCGCGCGGTCGGGACGCGCGTCGACTGCTGGCGCGCCCCGCACGGCTGTGCGCTGTGCGGATGCGCGCCGATCCCCTGTGTGGACACACGGCGCCATTTCGATGGTTCCGCTCGGTCGGACGGGGCGCGTCCGACCCGCCCTGGCGGATCCGGGCCCAAGCTGCGGCCCGAATCCGATAAGGGCCAATTCTTCATTTTTGGCCTTTAAATAGGGCATTTGAAGCCCGATTTTCTTCTTTTCTGTTTTGAATCTCTCCGAGGTGCCTTATAGACATTTGTTCCTCCCTCAATCCTCTATCTACTGTAGCATTCCCGAGAATTGTGGAGGTTCGGATCCCGAGGTTTGCAATTTTTCCGGCGCGGCGCGACGATTGTTCTTCAGCTACCTGATTCGTCGCTTCTCGGTGTTCAAGCTCCCCCGGTTCACCCCGACATCCTATTTTCACGATTTTTGCGCCATCGGATTCTAGACAGGTAGGGCTTCAATTCCTCTTTTATGAGTTTCTCCTGGTTCAGAGGTTTTGATGGTGATTTTGTGGCTTCTTTCTGACCCTTTTTCCGTCGCGGAGTTTTCGGACAGCACCATCTTGTTTTGGCGATAACTTCGCGCTCGAGCATCGAAACAGGGCGATTCAAAAGGGGATTTGCATCTACACATCGCGAGGAGTCTACTGGAATTTTCTTGGATTTTCGTGGATTTTCCCTGAGGGTGAGGAATCCCTTTTTACAGACTTTTATACTGCTGTTTTGGGATGAAGGTATTGTTGAGATAGTCCTCTTGTCGATTTTCGTTCTCAGCACAGAAAAATCGTGGGAAAACGTGCAGGTACTTGTTTCGACCGGATCGTCGCGTAGATCGCAGTGTATTTTTCGGGGAATTTTGTCGGCACGATTCGCAGGTAAAAATAACTGAACAGTGAATCTGATTTTTGAGGACAGATTTTGGATTAAATTGAGATAGTAATTTGTGTGTAATCTTTGGGACCCATGGCACAGTATTGCGGAGATTCTTGGAGATCGAGCGCGGACTTCGCCGTCGGAACTTGGATTTAGCGCTCGAGGTGGGTACCGTTGCTTAACCTCCCACTTATGATGTCCCCACTAGGCCTATTGGAGTTGCTTCACCATTATGTTGCTAAATGAACCGGAATAAGTTAAAATGGCATTTTTATTGAGAATTGGACTTATTGCTTGGGCTACATCTTAAAATGGACTAAGTATTAGTAAACGGATAATTCTTATTAAAATATGTCACTTAAACCTCACGGGGGGGGGATCTTTGCTAATGGACTATATTACTCGTACATGTGGGACCTCAATATTGGGAAGGATAATAATATGTAAACCCTGTTCTTAAATAATGGACTTTGCATGCTTAAATGGACATCTAGTTAGGCCACCTTTTTCTGCTACACTATCATGCTGGAATTGACTTAGGAGAAACCATGCTTTCCTCTTTTAATTATATTTGGGGGATAGTGCGCTCGGGTTCGAGCAGGGGCTGGGATAGTGTAGTCAGACAGTTGTGGGTTCTGGGACAGGCAGGCTGTGAGGGCAGGGCATTGCGGCAACCGCGGATCTTCGGCGGTTGACCGGACAGTGGTTATTGCATCAGATTGGGATAGAGGCTTTGGGCTTTCTTTTAGTGGATGGGTTTTCCCACTTTGATCAGAGTCATGATCCAGTCCTGCTGATTTGGTACTTGTTACCCAGGCATTATTTGGTACTTGTTACCCAGGCATTATACTCGTGTGGGTCGCTCCCCTCGAGTGCCACTCCGGAGTGTGCGTTTTACAGGCTTCGAGTCTTCGAGACTCTCTTCTCCTATCGGTGTTATGCGTAGGCTGGCATACCCGATTTGGCAGGCAGAGCAGGCAGTACCAGTGCTTACTGGTGTATCGATTGGGTCTAGACAGGCAGGCATTTACATTCTGATGCATACATATAGCTATTCTATCAGTTAGCTCACTAGAGGCATGTAGTGGTAGCTCTATTCATCATCAGCAGTTTTATTTACAGCTTACCACCTTTGTTCATCTTTTCTGCCTCTTATAGTCCTAGTGGGCACATTTGAGTTGAGGTCTACCCACTAGGAGGAGGCTACTGTTTTATAGTAGTTCTCACTCCCCACTGCTTTTCTTCTTCTCTTCCCCTTTGTTTTGCAGAGTCGTCTGCGGCTATTGCAGGACCCTCCACTGCGGACCGAGGTAAGAGGATCGCGGATTAGATAGCGGTCCACCCAGGCACCAGTTCTATTATTAGCTGTACCCCGATACTCTCAGATACTCTACTTTTCATTTCTTTTTGGGTCTGGCTTCGGCCAGCTGGTTGTATTCGATTAGTGAGCTGGGAGAGACATATGTATTATTGAGAGTTTACTTTCCGCACTCTACTTTCTGCTTTATCTGAGATGTATTAGTTACTGTTTAGCTCTGTTTATGCTCTTTTATTATATCATCTATATCTGAGCAGGTTACCAGCGCTTCGTATACACGGGAAATTCCGTGTATACGGCGGATCTGTGGACGGGCCCGGGTTCTGGTTTACACCCGGGGCGTGACATACCTGATCCTTTTGAATTCTTCTTTCTTGAGATTGAGGTATATGATCCAAAGTTCTTTCATCTTCAATCTTCAAGACTTAACACTTTTCACGAAATACGCCAACTCAAATTCCGTAACACAACTCACTGACTTGACTCACGAAATATGCCAACACCAAAATGCCGTAACATATACAATATCTACCAAAACCACAGGGGAGATAGCTAAGACTAGAAAATCAATACATGATCAACTCCCACAGTCCGGGATGGTACATCTACCTCACTCTAAAGTAATAATGCTGGTAGGAAACTATCACGCGACTCCCTGTCCTCGGTCCGTCAAGCCAGCTCGGGCAGGAACGGAAGAAAGCCTCAGCAACCTGTCACCGACAGAGGGTGTGAGAACTACATCCTACAGTAGTTCTCAGTGGGTACCGTCTCCAAGAACCACGGTCTGCCCACTAAGTCTACTAGAGGCATAAGATAACAGAATGAAACTGAAATAATGAAAGAATAAGCTGGAAAATATCTACAGCTATCATGCCTCTATCTACTATGCTCAACGAGAAAGAACACAGATGATGGTATGCATCCACTCAATACTGACACTATGTCATAAGTACTATGCTCAAAGGTATAACCGATCTATGACACATGATATGCATACTCTCTCACATAACACCCAATCTCTATGACTGCCACATAGGGTCCAGTCAAGCCTGCGCCTGTCGACTAGGATCGCACCTACCCACCACCACACATCCACATGAGGACGGGATTTACGTGGGGCGTCCTGTCCGACTATCTCAAGCGAACTCTAGTGTATCAACTAGTCGCATCATCGCAGCCTCGTCAGGCTCGGTATCATCATCGCACCCGGGGCGTAGCTCGAGGGGAGCGACCCCACCGAACTCAAGTAACTCAAGTATCTCATAACTGGCAAAAAGCCAGGCTCAGCAGGCTATAGTCCACGATCAAACCGATCGGTATCACGATGCTCGAAGCACAACCCAAACCCACAACACTGACTCTCTCAAAGCAAGTACCACATAGCTGGACCGCCGCCACTCCCAACGGCTCCCACAACGACACCCCACTCATAGGCGAGAGGAACCGACTGACGCGGCAAAGGTCCGAGAATCCCGATAGACCGGTGCCTAAAACCCCAATCAAACAAGAACAGACTCTAGGCTCAGCCTATCGAAGTTCTCGATCTTTTACCGTTCAGGGATTTCGGCCCCTCACGGTTAAAGTGGGAAACTATCTCAGCTCAAACTCATAACTCACGGCTGGAGATGCTCCACAGCAAGAACTGCACAGAGTCCGAAAACCCCGGGAGTCTATCACCTACGACCCCAATCAAACAAGAGCAGGCTATAGGTGTAGCCTCCCGTTGTTTTCGGCCCAAGACGAAATCAGCCCTTAGAACCCAGATCCCTCGCCCTTGGCGGGTGAGGGAATTTAGCAAAAAGATGACCTTTATAAAGATATATCATTTCTCCTCATCCCCTTGGGGTGAGGGTAAAATTTATCCTTTTGAAAACTATCTTAAATTGAGAAAAATCAGCTTTTATGGATTTTAGTTCTTGAGAAAATTAGTTGAAAACGAGTTTATTTCCCGAACTTCCAAGGGTGGCACCTTCGCCCAATCAAACAAGAACAAGCTCCGGCGACCCACCTTAGGAATACGGGAGGAAAACACTGGTTTACTGAAAACATGAGAGTTCAAAAGCATTCTGGGTTCAAGGTCCTGATAGCAAACGGACTCCACTATCACAACGGGGTAATGACGAGAAAACGACGTCACCACAAGAAACCCGGGACCACCGTTTACTCTAAACGGTTCCCAAATCACCAACACTGGCCTAACACAGCCACCAGACCCCACTCGGCCCCCAGGCCCGAGTGTATCACACGTCCCACACAACTCTGACCACTCGGCCCACTACCCGGGCGAGGAACCCTACGTCCAGAAGGAAATGCATGGTGTGGGATGTCTAAAGCATAAGAAAACCTAGCCCAGATTAGAATTCTCTATTGGTCTGGTTGAATACATGCAACATATGACGGGGGTGCTAGTCAAGTTCCAAGAAACACTTAAACTAGCATGCAATCCTATCATAATAGAATTAGAAGGAAGTCCGTAGACTTGGAGAGAAAACCAACCCACCTCAGATCGCCACCAATTGCTTGTCGACACTTGCAATTGGGCTCAGCGGGTTTACCTTGTCTCCACGTGGCCCACACGCAACTCGAAGCACGACGCCGGAACCCGCACGCAAAACGGAGTCACAAGGTCCCGTCCCAGACAGAAGCTAAAACTGCACAGAAAATTGCCAGGAAAAGAGAAATCGCAAAATCAGTAAAGATCGATCGAAATCGAGCACCCGGCGGCGAAAAACGGCCTCCGCCGGCAAAACAGCCTCCACGGCGAAAAATCGCGACCGACGGCGAAAAACAACGACCGACGGCGAAAAACAGCACGCGGCGGCGAAAACAGCGGTCGACGGCGAAAAACAGCGGTCGACGGCGAAAAACAGCTCGCGGCGGTGAACACTGCGGTCGACGGTGAAAAACAGCGGTCGACGGCGAAAAACAGCTCGCGGCGGCGAAAACAGCGGTCGACGGCGAAAAACAGCTGTCGACGGCGAAAAACAGCGGTCGACGGCGAAAAACAGTTCGCGGCGGCGAACACTGCGGTCGACGGCGAAAAACAGCGGTCGACGGCGAAAAACAGCTCGCGGCGGCGAAAACAGCGGTCGACGGCGAAAAACAGCGGTCGACGGCGAAAAACAGCTCGCGGCGGCGAAAACAGCGGTCGACGGCGAAAAACAGCGGTCGACGGCGAAAAACAGCGGTCGACGGCGAAAAACAGTTCGCGGCGGCGAAAACAGCGGTCGACGGCGAAAAACAGCGGTCGACGGCGAAAAACAGCCTCCGACGGCGGAAAAACGGCCTCCGTCGGCGAAAAACAGCATCCGACGGCGAAACCGGCCTCCGTCGGCGGAAAAACGGCCTCCGTCGGCGGAAAACAGCATCCGACGGCGAAACCGGCCTCCGTCGGCGGAAAAACGGGGCCGGCACGCAAACCGAGGCGCCGACGAAGTCCCGGGGCACGCCAAGCGACGAAGACGGAAACCGCGCGACCCAAGGAACCGGCCGCGAGGAGCAGGGGCCCGCCACGCGGTGCCGGAGCGCGCCGCGCGGTGCCCCTGCGGTGCTGCGCGCGGCGCCCAGCGGCGCTCCGCGCAGCGCCCAGCATTGCTGCGCGCGCGCGCGGCAGCGCTGCGCGCGCCCCGCGCGCAGCCCGCCCCGCGCGCGGCCCGCTGCGCGCGGGCACGCACCCGCGCAGGCGCGCGCGCGCGTGCGCGCGGGCCCGCGCGCGGCCCACGCGGCCCGCGCGGCCCGCGGGCCCCGCGCGCGGCCCTGCCGCGCGCGCGCCCGCGCGCGGCCAGGCAGCGCCGCGCGCGCGGCCAGGCAGCGCCGCGCGTGCGCGCGGCCGCCGGCGACGCCAAAAAAATTCAAAAAAAAATTTAAAAAAATCAGAAAAAATTCAGAAAATTAAGAAAAATCTTTTGTTCTAGCTCCAAAAATCCCACAGAATTTTTATGCTCATAAAATAAATTCCGAAAGAAATTCCCAAGCTCTAAAAAGCTTTAACATTCGTTTTCAAGAAGCAAAACCCCAAAAAAACTCCTCTCCATGCTTTAGAAAGTCCAACAAAAAAAAACCCCATCCACGTTCTAAAGCTCCAAATCAAAATCCGAAAAATTCCCCAAGCTCAAATCAACTCAAAAATTCACATTCAAAGAAGAACAAAAATCCAAAATTACTAACCTCAAATGAGAACCACTCCAAATCCACCAAGATTCAATCTCCCAAACCTTCCACTTTCTTCCTTGCCTTGCCCTCTTTCATTCTTTCTTTCTTTTCTTTCTTTCTGTTTCGTGAAGCATCAGAGGAGGTGGTGGTGGGAGGTAGGTGAAGGAGGTGATGCTATCTCAAGGTAAGGTCACCTCCCTCAAGAGGATTAACCCATTTTAATTAATTAAGCAAACTACTAAGTGCAAAATTAATTAAAAACCAAGTTTAAAACTTAAAAACTCACATTTAAATTCAAAACCCCTCAACCTGCCACAAAGCAAGTGAGTTAAAATTAATTAACATGACTATTAAAAATAATAATAAAATAATGCAAAAAGCCCCAACTTCAACTCACTTTTTGCCTTCGGGCCCTCCGCCGCTGTCCGGAACCTCCCGAACTCCGCTGTAAATCGAAAGTACACGCGCTCACAGCTTTTTCTCTTCAAAAAGCTCATCCGTTGAGTCGGGGTGCTCAATTCAAAAACCGGCTCCGAAACTGTCAGTTCTGACTCACTTTTTGCCCACGGATCCTCCGCGTCAGTCCGGAACCTCCCGAACTTCGCTGTAAACTGAATATATACCTGTTCCAAGTGTTCCCAAATTTCCGGCGCTCCACTGTGAAGTCGGTAATTCCCAAATCTCATCCACAATCGGCATACAAAGCCCGGAAAAATCCCGAATCGAGCTGGAGCTTCTGCGTTGATCCAAATCAACCCGGCATCAACTGTAAACTCAGATGCAACATGTCCGAGGCAATCTCACCACTCCAGGCCATCATATGTGGTCGGCGCGCTGTCCGAAGTCCCAGTACTCTACAGGCGCAGGCTTGACTGGACTAGATTTGGCAGTCAGAGAGATTGGGTTGATGCGAGCACCTGGTGAGTGAGTGGATGCATTACATGTTCATAGTTTGAGTATTTTTCCTTTGAGTATGATTCTTGAGGCTTGACTTGACCAGATTTGGCAGTCAGAGAGATTGGGTTGAAAGTGAGCACCTCGTGAGCGAGTGGATGCATCACATGTTCTTAGTTGAATTTTTTCTTTGAGCATGATACTTGAGGCATATTAGCTATAGTTTCATTTCAGCTTTCATTTTATCTATCTGTATACCTATTGTCTTGCCTCCAGTAGACTTAGTGTGATGACAGGTTTTCCTGAGGTAGCTGTTCCGGCACCGGTTCGGGCGGAGGCAGCAGATCGAGGTAAGCGTGGCCGAATAGTTTCTCACCAGCTTATTTGAGAGTCAGAGGTAGATGTACCCTGTATATGAGATTTTATTTTGTACTGGACAGTCTGAGAGATTTATTATATCATGTTCATAGTGGGAGATGACTATGTATTTTGGATTTTTTATGTTCAGATGTCCAGTTTTTGATTCTGTAGCTACATATTCTTATTCTGCTCTGATACATGTTTAGCTATAGATCTGACTTGCAGGGTAGACGCTTCGTCTGTGCGGAGATTTCCGTACAGATGGCGGATCTGTTGGCGACCCCGGGTCGCAGTTTCGACCGCGGGGCGTGACAGATTAGAGTGGTATCAGAGCCTAGGTTGTAGGTCGTTAAGGACTTAGAAACCCTAGGCTTGTGGTTGGACACTAGGATGACTGTCGACAGAGACGTGACTTTGGCGAGAGTCCTGATTGGGTCTTGACTCCCCCAGAGGATTGGGGTGAGAGATTTTGCATGTTATTTCTCTAAAGTGGTTATGTTGGCTGCAGACAACATAATGCTTTAGAATGGGTAACATGTTTTAGACTTTCGCTTGATTGGGTCGAGTGGTTGTTGTGTCCTAATGTTTGTTACTGTGCAGCGGACTACGACACCTCTGAAGCGTCGTGTGGCGACGAGGGCACATCCTGCTTCAGATGAGGAGCATCGAAAGGCTGAGCCGACAGAGCATAGTGAGGTCCGGGAGTTGCGGGCCCAGGTAGTCTAAATGTTAGAGGCGATGAGACGCCAGGTGGAGGCGATCAAGCGCCAAGAAGAGAATATGGAGCGCATGATGCGCATGCTGGAGCGGAGAGCATCCCCTGCAGCACCGCCAGTGTACCTCATGTAGCACGGGATGAGGCCCAGCGAGTTGATATTTTTGAGAGAGGATTGCATCGGGACTGTTATCTATTTGTTCACTCCCGGCGATCGCCGACTCTGGATGTGGCGATTGAGCATGCTCGATGGATTGATCGAGGAGCGGTGGTTATGAATGAGAGGGACGGAGCGCCAGGGACCAGCTACGGAGGGAAGCGTCCAGCACCGCCTGATTTGGGACAGCCTAGCAGATCAAGAACTCCGAGGCCACCACGATTTCAGTTTCAGGGTCGTGGGACTCAGAGGAGACAGATCAGGAGGTTTGCGACCACCGAGACAGCAGCAGCAGCAGCCACAGCATCATGGGCGTCCTGACGGATGTGTCATCTGCCCAGCAGTGCGACCAGAGGCAGGGCCGGTGTTTTCGATGCGGTCAGACAGGGTATCGACCGTCAGCATCGAGCATATGAGTTGAGTAGCTGGTTAAGGGCGCCTCGTAGCGGATCGCGTCTCACCAGGTGAGGTTTTCTTATAGTCGCCGGAGTTAGAGCAGGTTTGAGGCCGACACCACTTGCGTATGTTTCAATGGAGCATTGGCAGCTTCGTGCGGGCTAGAGAAAGGACTGTTAGCTTGTGTACGTGAGGATTAGGTTCCAGATCACGTACAGCACAGGGATGAGTGTTGCCAGTCCTGCCCAGTGCAGTTAGGACCTTGGATTTGATTCATTGATTTGATTGGTCCTACCTTAGCTCCGAGCTTTAGTTGTGGTATGGGATAGGGATTGGTTATCCCAGTTTTACGCTACCCTGGATCGTCGAGGGAGGACAGTGACCCTCCGTGGACCTGGTCAGGAGGAGTGTGTTTATAGAGGATGCCAGAGCACGACAGATGTTGAGTCGTGGATGTACCGCTATCCTAGCGATTATAGAGGAGGCGCCTACGGCGGCACCGGGAATTAACAAAATATCTTTATCGTCGAGAGATCCCGGGTGTGAGTTCACCTGAGTTGATGTTGATGCCGCCAGTTAGAGAGATTAAGTTTGAGATTGTGATTGATGTGGTTTTGGAAACCGCGCTAACCTTGGTAGCGCTTTATGGAGTATCACCGGTAAGCTGAGAGAGCTGATAGCGCAATTGTGAGATCTGGTGGATCGAGAGGTCTGTTGACCCAGTGCCACGTCGTAGAGATACGATGGTGAAGATCCGAGAGTTGGATACCTGAGTATGCTTCCACGCCGTTGATACACAGTGGTGATGCCACGCCGTTGATACACGGTGGTGATGCTATGCCGTTGATACACGGTAGTGATGCCCCGTTGTTGATACACAACGGAGAGAGTTTTATTGTGGTTCGAGCACAGACAGGTTTGGGTTGTATTCCGGCAGTTGCTTTTTTGTGAGGCCGGTATCTGTATGGAACTATACAACCGAGGATTGTGCCCAGATAGTGTTCAGGACCGAGTAGAGACATTATGAGCTTACAGCGAGGTCAAGTGGATTGACTAATGCCCCAGCGGCATTCATGGATCTGGTGAACCGGATATTTCAATCGCACTTGGACCGGTTTGTCATGGTGTTTATTGATGATATTTTGATTTACTCCCGAAGTAATGAGGAGCATTTGAGGATAGTGCTGCAGCTTCTGAGAGAAAAGAAGTTGTATGCCAAACTTAAGAAGTGTGAATTCTGGCTTCGGGAAGTTGCATTTTTAGGCCATTTGGTTTCAGCCGCTGGAGTGGCAGTGGACCCGACGAAGATTGATGCTGTTCGGGATTGGCCTAGACCGACGACGGTTACTGAGGTCCGGAGTTTCTTGGGCTTAGCAGGGTATTACCGTCGGTTTGTTGAGGGCTTTGCGAAGCTCTCTACTCTCCTTACCCGATTGACTAGGAAGGGAATCAGATTTACTTGGACTGAGCAATGCCAGCAGAGCTTTGATGAGCTGAAGATGAGATTAATATTTGCACCGATCTTAGCATTGCCTGTGATGGGAGAGGGATTTGTGATTTATAGTGATGCCTCCCACAGAAGATTGGGTTGTGTATTGATACAGCATGGTAGGGTAATTGCTTACGCTTCGCGGCAACTGAAGGATTATGAGAAGAATTACCCTACACATGACTTGGAGTTAGCCGCTGTAGTGTTTGCATTGAAACTGTGGCGACATTACCTTTGTGGTGAGCACTGTGAGATATTTACTGACCATAAGAGTCTGAAGTACTTGTTTACTCAGAAGGAGTTAAACTTGAGACAACACCGGTGGTTGGAACTGTTAAAGGACTATGACTTGAGTATTCAATATCACCCCGGCAAGGCTAATGTCGTCGCAGATTCCTTGAGTAGGCGGGCAATGCAGACCTTGAGTATTTTGATCACTCATCAGATGCCATTGAGAGAGCAGCTGAGGAGACTCGAGATTGAGGTCGTGTCCCCTGGAGATTCTGCAAGGCTTATGTCTTTGATCATCCAACCCACTCTGTTGGACAAGATTAAAGAGAAACAGAGTGTGGACCCCTATCTGGAGAGGATTAGGGACCAAGTGCAGTATGGTTGTGGTGGGGACTTTTCAATTGATGCAGCAGGAGTACTGAGGTACAAGGATCGCTTTTGTGTGCCCATGGATTCTGAGATTCGGGAGCTAATTTTGAGAGAGGCTGGAGGAACTAAGATGTATAGGGACTTAAGGGCACAGTTTTGGTGGAATGGCATGAATAGAAATATTGGAAGGTTTGTCGCTCACTGTCTAACTTGTCAGCAAGTTAAAGCTGAGCACCAGGTACCGGCTAGCAAGTTACAGAACCTTCCAATTCCTGAATGGAAATGGGATCATGTGACCATGGACTTTATTGTTGGATTACCAAGGTCACAGAGTGGAGCTGATGCTATTTGGGTGATTGTGGATCGATTGACTAAATCTGCCCATTTTCTGTCTATGAAGTCGAGTTGGATTCTAGAGAGGTTAGCACGGCTGTATTTGGATGAGATTGTAAGGCTGCATGGTGTGCCAGCCTCGATTGTGTCTGATAGGGACCCGAGATTCACATCGCATTTCTGGAAGTGTAATACTCGGGAAAATTGTGTTAGTGGAAAGAGTGTTTTTCAGGTGCGAATGTGTGCGAGGAAACAAAATTTAACCTTAGTGGTGTGTACCGGTGTACGGATGGCACAGTTGCCGAAGCGCAAATTCCGTCTTTCCGATCCGAGTCTGATCTCGGAAATCTGATGTCGCCAGTTCGACCGTCTTATCGAATCGAGTGGAAATGGTATAGACCGTTTGCTGATCCGACGGTCGGATCATCCGAAAATCAGCGAAGAAGCGGGCGGGACCCGCGACTTAAGTGAATAGTAAAATGAATAGTAACCGCTGATTTCGGTCCCCTCTCGATCGGTCGTTTGCCATTTCACTGTCCAAAATCCAAACCTAGCAGTATGAGTAGACGATTCTAGCTAATTTTGACGTTCTGAGCGCAATGGCGCTGACAGAATTTTTGTTTGACGACCCTAGAGTCTCGAGAAGCGTGCCATACTGTATAGTTGTACAGTAATTGTGGACCGAGAATTTATCCGGGCATCTCGTCGAAAAACAAAAATCGCTACCTGATAGGTTTTGTCGAGCCGGACGTCGTGGCGAAGTCCGTTTTTCGATTCGACGACAGAAATGCCTCGAAAAGCGTGAAAAATGGTGAAAAATGCGGTATTTTGCGCAAAACACCCTACATTTTATGCTCCGTTTTGCATGCTGCTCTTGGGTGAGGGACTAAAATGTGGAAGAGAGCTGCTGTGAAGGACTGGGCTCCAAATATGAGGAATTGAGGGACCAGGAGGCAATTGTGCATATACTATATATATATGCATGTTTGGGTTAGGGTTTCTCTTAAACGCTAACCCCGTAGCCTACCCCCAGCCGCCAAGTTCCAACTACTCCCTCCTCTCTGCCGAACTCCACGGGGGGTTGCGCGCCAGCCGTCGCCTCCTCGTCGCCGGAGAAGAAGGAGAAGAAAACACCTTCTTCATCTCGGGTTCAAGGTGGGTGGTCAGCTCCCAGAGACCCAGGGAGGCCCGGGCTGCAACTGAGGACTCCCCCGTGTCTGAGAAGCCGAGCTGAGGTGAACCCGGTGACAGCCGCCGCCGTGCGCCGCCGCGGGATCATCTTTTCTCCTTCAACTTTCCGGCGAGGTGAGTTTATGTAACTTATCGCTTTAAACTCCCCCAAGAACCTATGCAGTCACCTACTGACATCCAGAAGGTCACCCTCGTGCAGCCCCGGGGCCTGCGGGTTAACCGGCCGGGACAACCAAGTCGCCGGAATTATTATTCTTGGCCGATCGCGAGCGCCGCCGTCATCCGGCCGTCAAGCTCAAGATCAAGACCGGTAGATCTCGCCCTCTCGTCGACTGCAGCATCCCCACGAAGTTGGGGGACCATCGGGTGAGGATCGGACCCGATCGGACGTGCCCTAGATCCGGTCTTCTTCTCCCATTGGCCGATCTTTGCCGCCCGGCGCCGCCGCTCACCCGCGCCGCCGGCCGTCGCCACCAGAAGCTTCCTGGCACCGAGTGGGACCTTCTGGTCCAAGTTGCGTCGGCCCAGAGGCACTCGGCCGGAATCCGCCATTAAAGCCCTTTAAGGTTTCCCGAGCTCGGTTGGGTTGGCCGCCGGTGACCGCCGCCGCACCCAGCCGCCGCGCCGCGACCCAGGTAAGCTTGTTTGAGCACTTTGAGATGTTACATAGGGTTGCATGCAGGTTCTAACGTGAGTGCTGTAACCTCTGTAGTTGTACCCGTTTTTGCCATCAAGCTTGACCTCCGGCCATCTCCGACGCCCCGGGCTCCGGCCACCTGCCCAGGTAGGACCTAAACACCATTTATATGATCCCTATCATTTTGTTTTGGGCCGAGAGACCCCTGTAATTGAGCTATAATCTTGCACCCGAATTATCCATTTCGGGCTTTGCCTCCGGCCGCCGCCGCCTCCGGCCGCCCGCGGTGGACCCAGCATGGACCAACCATCTTCTGGGAAGGTAATGTAACCTGTGCTCACCTTGGTTTCAGGTCTGAACTCGGTTTGTCTAAGACTTGGCCAAACCGAGCCTTGGCTTTTTGGTGGTGCTGCTCCGGCGACTTCTCCGGCCACTCTCCGGCGCACCACAGGTGAGCACCACTGTTCTATGTCCCTGCTTAATGCCATGCTCCAGTTAGCTTCTTATTTGGTCAAGTAAACATCAAATTGTAGCATAGTGCAAATTGAGCCAAATTAGTTTATGGGCCAACTTTGTAAATGGACCTGATGTCGGCCCAAGCTTGTGAGCACGAGCTTCGTCTTGTCGAAACGAACGCGCTGAAACTTACGGCGCTGTTTTTGGTTTCCCGGATTGCAAGAACGAGTCGAAACAAGTAATAATGTAGTGTTTTTATGCGAAATTAATATGTACCATGGACCCAGATGTTGTCGGGACACGCTGGCTGTCTTTAGACCGTACTTTCATGTCTACTGGGCTTTTTGTTAGAGTCCCGTGGGCTCTCGTTGATCGGGAATCGGATTTTGTTCCGTAAATCGGCTTCATTGTCCCGTGTTAGCGTTGCGCTACTGTAGTGTCGTCGGGATGGGTATGTGTGAGTCTGTTACTGATTATAGCTTTTATTCAGGGCCCAGTTGTTCAGCACCAGCCTCCCAGTAGCCGAGCGGGAGTTCGGGGATCTGCCTACATTCAGGTGGGTTTTTATTTGGAGACTTAGCATGGCATTTCCGACACTTGTAACTAACTATATTTGTGCGTTTAACTATGGTATTGTGGATAGTCTCTATGGTTCTTGTTATTTGTCATATGTGGATGATAGTCTCTATGGTTCTCGCTTCGTGATTATGTACGGTATTCTCGGTTACTATGCTCGAGGCTGCAGCACGCGCACCCGCGGTTTGGCCACCGCAAAGGGTGCGCTTTTCCGGAAAAGTGGTCTATGACCCGTGTATACCCACGAGGTGACGTAGTGGGGCCCCTGTAGGTGTGGGGTTTGGATGCGCCAAGGTGTGAGCGGTGCGACCCGTCGGTGTAGGTGTCCGACGTGGTCAGGTGTTACAGGTGTTCGTGGCTCTTCGTGAGCGGTGCGACCCGTCGACGTAGATGCTCGACGTGGTCAGGTGTTACAGGTGTTCGTGGCTCTTCGTGAGCGGTGCGACCCATCGACGTAGATGCTCGACGTGGTCAGGTTTTACAGGTGTTCGTGTTTCTTTTTCCCTCTTGGGAGGGTGGTTGCTCCGGATCGTTTGACGGTTGACATTTACTACATTTTCCTACTTTATTATTATGTTATCGTGTCGCTGACTTCCCACTGCATGACAGGTTCCTTCAGGGGTGAGAGCTAGGCGACTGTGAGGCCGAGCCAGGAGCTTTCGGGTCCTATGAGATCCCAGACTGTATTTTCCCTTTTCTGTTGCATTTTATTTACTACTTGTAGACTGTTGTGTGGTTCTCGATACCCTCGTGGGGTCGGTGTGGATGTCGGAACTTTGCTCTTTCGTTGTGTGGATGTTTGAGTTCTTATCTCCGTTCGGCCGTTTTTCAAAAGGAAAGAAAGAAAAAGAAAAGAAAAGAAAAAGATTTGCGAAAACCGTTTTCAAAACTGGGGTGTCGTGTGGGCACCGTTTTCAAAACCCTGTGGATTTATGGATTTTAGAAAACGGATTTCAAAACCTGAGTGTCGTGTGGGCACTGTTTTAAAAACTCTGTGGATTTATGATTTTCGAACTGTTTTAGAAATCTGGGTGCCGGGTGGGCACCGCTTTTAAAATTGTGGATTCATCCTTTCAAATTGGTCGGCCTTGAGAACGGTTCAGTTGTGTGAGTGTTGAGAACTGTTGTGATTAAATGAGCTACTATGTTTGCATGTTGTACTAGCCGCGACGCCGTGCATATACAGAGAGACTCTGTCCGTTTGTAGGGTGATTCTGTGTATGCGGCGGGTCTAGGCACGCACCGGGGAAGAAGGAATTTGGCAAAAAAATTTATAGGCAAAATACATACCTTTTTGTGACTCGTTTCCGCTGAAAGAAACCCCCGAGGCGTGACAGGAAGAGTCTACAGACAGCTTTGGGGACCCAGCTTCGTTTCAGCACGGCCTTTCACCCACAGACTGATGGACAGTCTGAGAGGACCATTCACACTCTCGAGGATCTGTTGAGAGCGTGTCCTGAGCTTTAGTGGCAGTTGGGATCGACATTTGAGATTGGCTGAGTTCGCGTACAACAATAGTTTCCAGGCGAGCATTCAAATGGCGCCCTATGAAGCCATCATTTTGGAGTGACGTGGGTGAAAGAAAAACCTTGGGACCCGACTGGCTATTAGAAGCTGAAGAAAAGGTCTAGATTATTCGGCGATATTTGGAGACCGCCCAGAGCCGACAGAGGAGTTGTGCCGATAGGAGGCGGCGTGACTTAGAGTTCCAGATTGGTGATCATATTTTCCTGAAAGTCTCGCCATCCAGAGGGATATGCCGATTTGGAGTACGCGGAAAGCTTAGTCCGCGATTTATTGGGCCCTTCGAGGTGCTCGAGAGGATTGGCCCAGTGGCTTACAGAGTTGCACTTTCCCCACGCCTAGCAAGAGTTCATGATGTTTTTCACGTCTCAGCTTTGAGGAGATATGTTTATGATCCTACGCACGTGATTGACTTCACTCCACTTGAGATCGGTGAGGATCTAGGGTACGAGGAGCGCCCATTGCGGATTCTGACTCGTGAGGTGAGAGAATTGCACAATCGGGCTATACCGTACGTGAAGGTGTTGTGGAGTAATCACGAGGAGCGGGAGGCCACTTGGGAGCTGGAGACGATGATGATGGATGCTTATCCCCACCTGTTTGAAACTCCTGGATGAGGTATGTTTAGTTTCAAGGACGAAACTTTCTTTTAGAGGGGGAGGATGTGAAGATCCGGATATCTGGGATGGTTTTGCAGGACGAGCAATGACTTCTGGAGGCCTATGTTGTGTGATAGAGTTGGTTGTTCATGAATCGGATTCTAGATTTAGAACCGGCGCAAAAATCGAATCAAGTTTGCTTTTGCGGGGGCTTCCGGCAAAATTTAGAAAGAAAATTTGGCGAAAAGGACAGCGGATTTGGACTCAGCGTGCGAAAACGATGAAAATGGGCTATTTACTTGCATTTTTCGGAATTTGGAACAGTGAGTTACTGTTCACTGCCGGGGCAGTGAACAGTGATTCCGGCAGCCGGCGGCGACCGGCAGGCGGCGGAGCAAGGCGGAGCGCGGCGGCGCAGCGGCGGAACGCGACCACGGGCAGCGCGGGCAGGCGCGGCGGGTCCACGAGCAGGCGCGTGCACCGGGAGCATAGAGAATTAGTGATGCCACGTGGCAGCACCCTATTGGTTGGACGGCGTCAAAGGAAGCGGCGGCGGCTATGACACGTGGCGTCGTATGATTGGCCGACAAGATCCGGAAGACCGGGCTCGTAGACCGGGCGCGTGCGCCGCGTGAACCACGTGGGGACACGTGGCACTGTGCCATTGGCGGGCGCACGCCGCCCACATGCTTGAGGCGTGCGGAACGTGGGCGGCAGGACACGTGGCACGACCAGGCGGATTCGGGCGGGACACGTGGCATCATCCTGTGGTTTCGGGTGGCTACAGTAGAATTCGGGTGCCCGGTTTTTGGGCCCGAATCCGACAAGCCCAATAGTGTTTTTTTTGGCTATAAATAGGCCATTGAGGGCTTCATTTCTGGACTTTCCGAGATCCTTTTTGAGTGCTGTTTTCGACAGCGAGTTTCTACTTCGAGTCTTCTACACTTTTTGGGGTTTTGGAGAAATTTTCGAGATTGTTTGATATTTTTCCTCCCAGATATCGCGAGCTTCGACGCTGTTCCGATATCGATCGTTTCGTCGACTTTTCGTCCGCGGACTCCCCCGAGTTGAGTTCTTGGTCTTCTTCGCCGATTTTTGCGGCAGCGTTTTCACGACAGGTTCGACTTCGGTATTCATCACTTGGCACTGTTTTGAGTTTTTATGGGAGTGCGTGCAGCATCTTTAGACCCTTTTTTTGCTGTTGCATGTTCTGGACAGCGGAGGAGTAATCTTGTAATTTCTCGGCCTACGATAGGCGGAATTTGGTGTTTAAGGACTCGATTTCTATCTACACTTCGCGAGGATCGCCGTTGTATTTTTTTTGGAATTTTTGGAGGGCATCTCGCAGGAGGTAATTCCCTGTTTTGTGGACAGATGTGCGATAAAATTACTGTTTTGAGTGATTTGAGCTTACCACGATGTTCGGCTTATATCTCAGCGACCGGGTGGAATTTTCAGCCGATTTTTGGTGCGTTGGAATCGTGAGAACCTGAGGATCGCACTTGTTAAATTTCAGCTCGTTTGGACTCAGGACTAACGCGCACATCCAGGTGGGTTGGATTTCTTCCAAACTTTATGGAATGCCTTCTAATTCTGTTGAAAGCATGTTAGCATGCCTAGTTTAGCTATTTGTATAGCTGGTATAATCTGATAGATGTCTAGATTATTTTTGAATGACAGACCTGAACCCCATTTATCATCTGTATGATCTTGAGACTGTTTGACACTAGATTGCATGATTAGTTGACTTCCGAACTGCATCTGATCCGTTTTAAAATCATTGAACCCGTTTTAATATAAAAAGTGGCTTCAAAAATAGTTTTAAACATTGTGATCACCCAGAGGGGTTGGATAGGTTCAGGATGCATGAACTCTCGCGCTTGGGGGCCGAGGGGATTTTCATTGACTCAGTGGATGGGTTTCCTAGTGTCTTGGGGGTTTGTATGCACTATCAGATTGAGTCGTGGAGAGTTCTCCGACCTGTTTATGGGTTAGTTGGCATTTCGAGTTTTCGATCTGTTCGATCGTAGTTTATAGCCTGCAGATGCCACTTATTGAGCCAGATGAGACACGCTTATTCCTCGGTGGGGTAGCGCCCTTCGAGAGCCGCTCCGGATGCGATGATGATGATGCGCCTGATGAGGCTGCTTTGCGTGATATTCCGACTGGACCGGGTTGGTGTACCGGGCGACCAGATCGAGTTATGGACCGGGTTGGAGTAGCGATAGAACCCTACGTTGATACACTAGGGAGGCGCAAGCTTGACTGGACCAGATTTGGCAGTCAGAGAGATTGGGTTGATGCGAGCACCTGGTGAGTGAGTGGATGCATTACATGTTCATAGTTTGAGTATTTTTCCTTTGAGTATGATTCTTGAGGCTTGACTGGACCAGATTTGGCAGTCAGAGAGATTGGGTTGAAAGTGAGCACCTCGTGAGCGAGTGGATGCATTACATGTTCTTAGTTGAGTTTTTTCTTTGAGCATGATACTTGAGGCATATTAGCTATAGTTTCATTTCAGCTTTCATATTATCTATCTGTATACCTATTGTCTTGCCTCCAGTAGACTTAGTGGGCATATCGTCGATATGGGTGACGGTACCCACTGGGAACTACATTCTGCAGTAGTTCTCACACCCGCTGTGGTGACAGGTTTTCCTGAGGTAGCTGTTCCGGCACCGGTTCGGGCGGAGGCAGCAGATCGAGGTAAGCGTGGCCGAATAGTTTCTTACCAGCTTATTTGAGAGTCAGAGGTAGATGTACCCTGTATATGAGATTTTATTTTGTATTGGACAGTCTGAGAGATTTATTATATCATGTTCATAGTGGGAGATGACTATGTATTTTGGATTTTTTATGTTCAGATGTCCAGTTTTTGATTCTGTAGCTACTTATTCTTATTCTGCTCTGATACATGTTTAGCTATAGATCTGACTTGCAGGGTAGACGCTTCGTCTGTGCGGAGATGTAGTGATTCGGCCCTTAGGGGTATTTTTGACTCACATGTAAGCTATTTAAGCCTTTAGGTGAAATAAAATTATTTAATTTTTAAAAGTCGGTCGGTGCGTGGTGCTGGTATTTTTCTGCGATAGAGCACGGAAAATGATGACCGACGGTGCGATCGAATCTGAAATCCGATGTCGGGATCTCCCGGAACGGAATTCTTAGTGATGCGGTGATTAGTCATGCATCGGAATCCGTGCAAAATATCTTGCACCCGTTGGAGATAAGGTGGGTTATCTCGTAGGGGATAATTAATTAATTAATTAATTATCCGGTGACGGAAAATAGAATTTTCTTACGTACGAATTAAAGAGGAAATTAATTAAATATACGTAATCAAATAATACGGATTATATAAGTGATTCCGGGTATCTTGAGGGAAAGAAAGAAAAATAAAACCCTAACCGGTGAGAAGAGAAAGAAAGAGGAAAGGAAAAGACGGAACCCTAGCCGGAAGGAAGGAAAAGGAAAAAGAGAAAGAGCCCGATCTTCTCGGACATCGAACCGAAGGCAAGAACGCGACCGGGCGACCGTCCCGTCGATCTTCGGTTAGTAAAATAATTTTTATAATTTTTCGGGATTTTTCCGTCGTTCTCTTGTAGGGTTTTCGGGTTTCCCCGTCGTCTCTATCACCGTCGCCGTCATCGTCATCGTGCTAGGGCACGGAACGGGCGACGGAGACGCGCGATGCCGTTAGGGCATCGCGCGGAAGGTCCCCGCGGACGGCCGGCCGCCGCCGCGAGCGGAGACGGGGGAGGGGAAACCGCGCGGGCTCTGCGCGGGCCGTACCCGCGCGGCCGCCGCGCGGGCCGCACCCGCGCGGGCACCGCGCGGGCACCGCGCGGCACCGCGCGGGCGCCGCGCGGGCACCGCGCGGGCGCCGCGCGGGCGCCGCGCCGGCACCGCGCGGGCCCGCAACCGCGCGGGGCGCCGCGCGGCGCCGCGCGGGCCCGCAACCGCGCGGGGCGCCGCGCGGGCAACCCCCGCGCGGGCACCGCCCGGCGGGCGCCACGCGGGCTAACCGCCGCGCGGGCACCGCCCGGGCGCCGCGCGGGGCCGCACCCGCGCGGGCGCCGCGCGGCCGACGCGCGGGCGCCGCGCGGGCAGCGCTTGCGCGGGCGCCGCGCAAGGGGCCGCGCCGCGGGGGGCGCCGCCCGCGGAGCCACACCACGCGGTCCCGAGTCGCGCGGGGCTCCGACGGGCGGCGACGACGGCGCGGGAGTCCGGTTTTCGGCAAACCGGACGGTGCTGGACTTTTCCGTCAAAAGAGTAAATTGGGGTTTTCTGTTTTGAGATGTTAGTATGTGTTTCTGACCATAGTTTATCCTTTCGGACTTTTCCTAGGTCCGGGTGCACAGCGGGAGTGTGTGAAAGATCCGAGTGCTCCGATCTTCCCGCAACAAGGTGGGTACAGTTGCTATAAGTGCAACAAGTGCAGTAAGTGCATCTATCATCGTAAAAAGTGTTCTTAATATGTCTAACAAAGTAGATGGACTGTTTAACCTTTCGCATGATTGTTTTTCATCTTATATAATGACTGTTGCGGCTGCGGTCGCGGTGCTTAATACACGCCGATTTGGCAAATCCGGTTTTCGGATGCTGCACATACACAGGCGGATTGGCCTCCGCATGGGTGTACTTTTCCGGAGAAGTGGTCTATACGACCCGTGTGCCCCACGCAGCGTGGGGACCTCCTCACGGCTGCTACAGGTACCGCACTAGCCCCGTGAAGAGGTTGTAAGCATCAATAGTCTCGAGGGGAGAAGCGTTGACTACCCCTGGGACGGTGGCACTAAAGTAAATAAAGTGAGTAAAGTAAGTTGCAGGGTTTTAGCGAAAGGTTCCGGTGTATTCGGTTTGCTCTTCTTTCCTTGTTGTTATTTATACATCTACTTTGTTTGTCACTGACTTTACCCACTCCGTGACAGGTGATACTAGGTGCGTTAGCCGGGATGGCGGTGAGACTGCGTCGCGAGGACCGTAGTCAGAACTCTTGGATATATCTCATTTTCCTTTATGCTTTTATTAGTTAATTTGCTTGTGGACTATATTAGTTGTGGACATGTATTAGTTAGCGCTGTGGATGAGATGTACTTTTATGTTTAGATACTATTAGTGATGTTTCATATGCGGCACGTTTTCATGAAAAACCAATTGATTGCGAAAATGTTTTCCCAAACGAAGTGCCGTGTGGGCACGGGTTTTACAACCGCGGGTTTTATCCTTTCCAAATGGTGACGCCGCTTTAATAGTTTACTTGGAAAAAATAAGGTGTCGAGTGGACACCGGTCTTTTAAAACAGTAGCTAAATCTATGTACTCTGATTGGTGATGTATGTCTACTGTATGGTTGATGGTTGATGGATGATGTTGTAAATAAGACACCGTGCATATACAGAGGAGACTCTGTCCGCGGACAGAGAGAATTTGTGTATGTGGCGGTCTGGCACGCACCGGGGATGAGGTTTATGTTACTATATTAAGGAAAAAAAAAAAAATATTCACGCAATCTTCCGCATTGCTTGACTCAAAAACCCCCGGGGGCGTGACAGGAGATTTCCATACAGATGGCGGATCTGTTGGCGACCCCGGGTCGCAGTTTCGACCGCGGGGCGTGACAGAATAGAGTGGTATCAGAGCCTAGGTTGTAGGTCATTGAGGACTTAGAAACCCTAGGCTTGTGGTTGGACACTAGGATGAGTGTCGACAGAGACGTGACTTTGGCGAGAGTCCTGATTGGGTCTTGACTCCCCCAGAGGATTGGGGTGAGAGATTTTGCATGTTATTTCTCTAAAGTGGTTATGTTGGCTGCAGACAACATAATGCTTTAGAATGGGTAACATGTTTTAGACTTTCGCGTGATTGGGTCGAGTGGTTGTTGTGTCCTAATGTTTGTTACTGTGCAGCGGACTACGACACCTCCGAAGCATCGTGTGGCGACGAGGGCACATCCTGCTTCAGATGAGGAGCATCGAAAGGCTGAGCACCACTGTTCTATGTCCCTGCTTAATGCCATGCTCCAGTTAGCTTCTTATTTGGTCAAGTAAACATCAAATTGTAGCATAGTGCAAATTGAGCCAAATTAGTTTATGGGCCAACTTTGTAAATGGACCTGGTGTCGGCCCAAGCTTGTGAGCACGAGCTTCGTCTTGTCGAAACGAACGCGCTGAAACTTACGGCGCTGTTTTTGGTTTCCCGGATTGCAAGAACGAGTCGAAACAAGTAATAATGTAGTGTTTTTATGCGAAATTAATATGTACCATGGACCCAGATGTTGTCGGGACACGCTGGCTGTCTTTAGACCGTACTTTCATGTCTACTGGGCTTTTTGTTAGAGTCCCGTGGGCTCTCGTTGATCGGGAATCGGATTTTGTTCCGTAAATCGGCTTCATTGTCCCGTGTTAGCGTTGCGCTACTGTAGTGTCGTCGGGATGGGTATGTGTGAGTCTGTTACTGATTATAGCTTTTATTCAGGGCCCAGTTGTTCAGCACCAGGCCTCCCAGTAGCCGAGCGGGAGTTCGGGGATCTGCCTACATTCAGGTGGGTTTTTATTTGGAGACTTAGCATGGCATTTCCGACACTTGTAACTAACTATATTTGTGCGTTTAACTATGGTATTGTGGATAGTCTCTATGGTTCTTGTTATTTGTCATATGTGGATGATAGTCTATGGTTCTCGCTTCGTGATTATGTACGTATTCTTGGTTACTATGCTCGAGGCTGCAGCACGCGCACCCGCGGTTTGGCCACCGCAAAGGGTGCGCTTTTCCGGAAAAGTGGTCTATGACCCGTGTATACCCACGAGGTGACGTAGTGGGGCCCCTGTAGGTGTGGGGTTTGGATGCGCCAAGGTGTGAGCGGTGCGACCCGTCGGTGTAGGTGTCCGACGTGGTCAGGTGTTACAGGTGTTCGTGGCTCTTCGTGAGCGGTGCGACCCGTCGACGTAGATGCTCGACGTGGTCAGGTGTTACAGGTGTTCGTGGCTCTTCGTGAGCGGTGCGACCCATCGACGTAGATGCTCGACGTGGTCAGGTTTTACAGGTGTTCGTGTTTCTTTTTCCCTCTTGGGAGGGTGGTTGCTCCGGATCGTTTTGTTGGGTTTAGGTTAATAAGGATCTAATAGGGGAAAAAACACCTAGAGGGGGGGTGAATAGATGTAAACAATAAACACTCAAAAAATCATTGTGCGATAAACCCAATGCGGAAAAATAAAAGAACACACAAGATTTTTACGTGGAAAACTCCAAACCGGAGTAAAAAACCACGGGACCGATAACACGGCGAAATCCACTAGAGTTAACACACGTACAAGGTGATATAACGTACTCACAGACGACTCAACCTTTTACCATACGCCCCTAGTCGATCTTCCCGCTCGCTCCACGACGCTTCTCGAATCCACGATCCGCGCCCAACGCTGAATCCACAGCGTCCAACGTCGAGTCCACGACGTCCAACCGAATCCACGGTCTTCACCCAATGGTACGCTTCGAATCCACGAACGCACCTCGCTCCGAATCCACGAAAGCGATAACACCTTGAATCCACAAGGCCACGCGAGTCCACGCGCCGATTTTGGGGTAAATCGTTGTTTGTTTGGGTGGTGATGATCCGCCGAATACTTAGATCAAGAGTAGATCGGAAATACCATCTAAGTATTCATTAGTTTGATTCAACTCAAGATGTGAGTATGAAAACCTAGAATCAAACTAATCAATATAGATGAAGAAAACATAGAATCATTTCTATTGATTTCCTTTCTTCTCTATATGTGGATCTAAGGCCGTATAAAATGATATGTGAAAATGACGGCTCTATTTGGATTCACCCTAGAAAAATGACCATAGGGTTTATTTATAGGTTAGAAACCCTAGGAAGAATATTCGGATCAAAAACAAACTTTTCTGGAAAGTTTTACCGACGGCGATCCGGATTGTATAAGCCACGATCCGGATCGCAGACGCACAGAATGCAGTTTCCAGAAAATCACCTGTTCGGGATCCGGATCATAATCCACGATCCGGATCGTTCATACATTTTCACAAAACATCCCATTCGGGATCCGGATTGTACAAGCTGTGATCCGGATTGCAGCAATGTATGAACGAACACCTTTCGGGATCCGGATTGAAAGTCCACGATCCGGATCCTGAACATGTCCCATGTCCAGTTTTTGATGAATAAGCAGTTAAAACCTCTTCCAGGTGTTTCTACACTATAAGAAGTATTCGGATCATCAAAATTATTTAGTTAAACGTACCTGATCCTTTTGAATTCTTCTTTCTTGAGATTGAGGTATACGATCCGAAGTTTCTTCATCTTCAATCTTCAAGACTTAATACAATCACGAAATACGCCAACTCAAATTCCGTAACAATCTCCCCCTTTGGCGGTTTCGTGACAAAACACAGATCCACAAAGAAAATTCAAAAAGATATTTTTGTTGCTATCACCATACAACAAAAATTTACAAAAGAGTTCCAGAAATTAAAAACATGAGATAAACTCCTAAGACAGACTCTAGACTTAGACATCTGTAACCTCTGCACACAGAAAACATTCTTGACAAACAAAATCGTTAGATACCTCAAGAATTGGAACATAGAAAAACCAAGTGCAGAGATAGAGTTTGATCTCACCATGACATTTAAAAGAATCAGATATGTGAAAGAAACATAGTTAAAACCAACATATCTTCTAAGCAGTCGAAAACCAAATGTCAAAGTATGTTAGTCCAACATCAACTTGTTAGTCATATTACATGCCCAAATAGTTAGTCGAATAGTTAGTATAGAAGCATGTCACAAATCACAAAAGAAAACCAAAGTTGAGTTGAGATTCATACTTACCTTGATATCATCGATATTCACAATCATTGTTCAAAGTTCATCATTGTTCATTGTTTTCGCTAACTCTCTCCCCCTTTTTGTCACAAAACAAAGCCAAATAATTACAACAAAAGGAGAGTTAACAACATAAACACACATCATAAACCTGCAAAACAGAACAAAAAGCAAAGTCAGAGGAAAATGATTATAACATAGATTTACTCCTGAGAGTCGGAGTCATCCGAGGTCGTGCAACCCATTTTCGCAAACAACTTCTTCACAAGTTTCTTTACTGAAGAGACTGACTTGGTCAAAGTGACTTGAGAAGCTGTGATAATTTCCATCTCATTTTTCATAACATGAAGATCGCCTTTCATTTCAGAAAATTCAGCGGACATACGTTCCTGTTCATTTGAAAGCCGCTGTTGTTCTTTGAAGATGGATGTCACCGAGGCATCATCGTCAGAAGTAGATGCAGGTGCCTTCTGTTTCGGAGGAACGGGGGCAGTGGAAGAAGTTGCATGCGTTCGAACTCGTTGGCCAATTGGAGGAGAAGGGGGATCATCCTGCTTTGTTGTCAAAGACTTGACAATGGTTGTCTCATTTATTGTCCCCAAACTATACAAATACGAACTCGCGCTCGTATCCACCTTAAATCTCCTAAGGATGCGCATTATAATCATTGGATATGGTAGTCGCTCAGAGGGATGTGAGTGTTCGACATACCGCGTCATCCTATTCCAAATGAGGTAGGGGATGTTCAGGTTTGCTCCCATTGCTGCAGTTGGGTTTCCAAGAAGATAAAGAAATAGCAACCTATCCCATCGGACGATTTTCGTGTTCATGTTGGGAAGAATGTTGTAGCAAATAATGAAGTTTAAGTACTTGTACTCCTTCTTGAGTTCCCTGGAGTAAACTGAATTTCCGGCAGACGTAGTATCCGGAGAGCAGGTTCCATTGACTACTATTCTCCAAGAGTTGGCTGTGAAGACCTGAGTCTTCAAATAATGAACTCCGTCTGAGATGGCTGTCATACCGAGCACCTCTCCAATCAGTTGGGGAGTGACTTTGATCTTGATACCTTTTACAAAGGTATGAAATTCTCGGCGTCCATCAACTTCATCAATAAGACCTGCTGCATTCTGATAGAAGATCCGAACTGAGTGTGGACAGTACCCAGTTTTCTCAGGAAAGTTGCAGATCGGACCAAGACCAACTTGATCAAACAGAGCTCCAAACTCTGCAGATCTATTCCTCATCTGTTGTACATTGACATGTCGTTCTCCTATGCATTCCCTCTTTTCAAATTCTTTGATTCGTGTGGAGCTGACGAATCCCTGAAATGGTGGCAGGTTGTCCATAGGTTCATTGATTGAAATACCTTGGGCACCACTTCTTTTCCTTGCCGAGGTTTTCACTCTTTTTCCGGTAGGCTCCATTGGCGCCTTTCCTTTCTCAGCTGCAGTAGGAGGAGGTTTAGATTTGGGAGCTTCAGCAGGAGCCTTCCCCTTTGCAGAAGTTGGGACAGCCCCTTCAACTTCAATTGTGTCCCAGTCAATCGATTCAGTTTCCGATTCAGTATCGGAGTCAGCTTTTGCTCTTTTTGTCCTCTTGCTTCTCTTCGGCTTTGCAGAGTCCTTCACATGAACCATGGCAGTGAGCAGGAAAATGATCCAGGTGATCACCATTTTGTCAGTGCTTTGAGTTTTTAGAAAATGTCCTGTGAAAACCAACTCAAGAACATATGAAAAATTGTCAATTTTGAAAAATTTGAAACATTGTACCTAGACACTCATAATCATATAGAGAAGCCAAGAATCAAATTAGTTTTCCAAAAAGAATTTTAAAAATTCATCAAATCCATGATTTACAGAAATTCCTCTTTTATGCCCTAAAACCGAATTTTTAGAAATCGAAGCCTAAAAATACGTTAATCAAGTGAAATCCCAGCATAAAAGTAAAACTAATTGACCCAGAGTTCTTATTTCAAAAGAAATTTGATCAAAAACCATTCACAAACGAAGAAATTCCAACTTTTCAACTCACGTTTGGTGAAAAACCATAAAAACTGAGAAAAACCGAGTTTTGATCATGAAAACTTACTTGAATCCGAAGAACTTTGAGTTTTGAAGCACCAGGAAGCAAGAAATCTAGAGAGAGAAACTCTAGAAGCTTGAAAACCAGAAATTAGGGTAAAGAAATCTCGAATCTGAAAGTTTCTATATAGAACCCTAGCCGTGATCCGGATCGGCCGAGAATGTGATCCGGATCGGCCACACGCGGGAAAAATCCTGCGTTCGGGATCCGGATCACTTGCCACGATCCGGATCGGCTACACCTTTTTCTTCAGAAAAATTAAGAAAAATACAATAAAATCCAGAAAAAGTATGTAAGCACATTATCATGTCAACTTTAAACAAATGACATCGTTTCACACAACAAGAAATAGATTATGAAAAATCTATCAATAATATCCAAAAATGAAACGAAGATTTACGATAGTTAAAACACTTAAAGTTGAACAACTTCAATTACATCTATCTTGATCCTATGTGTAATGTCTTTATCAAATCATCAATTTCAGTAAAGAAAATGAAGTACCAAGATCAATAGATGTTTGAAATCCCAGATAAGTTAAATAATATATCTAGACAATCTGTTGAAGGAGTGGCTCTTTGAGCATCTTAAATCAAAAATCCCACCTTATACCAACCATGAAATACGACTGAGTCAAGTATTTCAATATGAGTTTTATCAACAATTTTTCAAACAAAAGTTTGCTTTTCATTCATGGAGTATCTTTTTCTTTCATTTTCTCCATGTGGTGGTAGTTTTCACACTCCTCATTGGGATGTAACTCTTTCCACATCTTTTGAGCATTTCACATTTCATTGACTCCCCCTCAATTGGCTATCAATTATTTAATATATAAAGTATTCAACCAAACCATTGATCTCGAATTCATACTCGACTAAGCAATCAAATATGATAATGACTATACCAAGAGATCATTGAGAGAGAAATTGACTTTGATCACAGAAAGATGGTTTAATTAACGTAAATGATCATTGCAACATTGAAACATTATGACATCAAAAACATAATAAATTTCTAAATGCATAAAAGGATGCAATTAAAGTCAATTATGATATATGCTCAATTAGTGTGCTATGTACAGAACATAGATAAAGAACAAAACAAAAACAAGAACAAAAACAAAACCTAATCTAAGCAAAGGTTTCAAAAGAGTTTATTTCAAGGAAAGCATGCCAATTGCTTTTCGCAAGTGAATGAAACGTTTTTGATCCAACGGTTTTGTTAAGATGTCGGCTAATTGATCTTCAGTTGAAATATATGACAGTTGAAGAATGTTTGATTCAACTAGCTCTCTAAGAAAATGATATCTAAGTTCAATATGTTTTGTTCTAGAGTGCAACACAGGGTTTTTAGAAATGTTAATGGCACTAGTGTTGTCACATAAAATGGTTACCGAAGATGTTGAAATTCGGAAATCACTCAACACGCTCTTCATCCAAATCAATTGGGTTGAGCAACTTCCTGCAGAAATGTACTCCGCTTCGGCAGTCGAGAGTGCTATGCAGTTCTGTTTCTTACTGTGCCATGCAACAAGGCAGTGGCCGAGATAGAAGCATGCACCACTCGTGCTTTTCCGGTCATCCACCGATCCAGCCCAATCGGCATCTGAGTATCCAACAATATCCAAAGTCGTTCCCATAGGATACCAAATTCCGAAATTGATTGTACCTTTGATATACCGGATGATCCGTTTCACCGCTTTCAGGTGAACCTCCTTCGGTGCTGATTGATATCTCGCACAAATCCCAACACTGAAGGATATATCCGGGCGACTAGCCGTGAGATATAGTAGACTTCCAATCATACTGCGGTACAGTTTCTCGTCTACATTCTCACTTTGTGATTCACTTCCAAGTCCCTTATGGCTAGTTCCCATTGGAGTTGGAAAATCTTTCGAATTTTCAAGGTCAAACTTTTTGACCAACTCCAGTGCATACTTGGATTGACACAAGTGAATTCCTTCATCGTTCTGCTTAACTTGTAATCCAAGAAAATAATTCAATTCGCCCATCATGGACATCTCAAATTCGCTTTCCATG
The DNA here is from genome assembly GCA_029168755.2 of Tillandsia fasciculata. Lineage (NCBI taxonomy): Eukaryota > Viridiplantae > Streptophyta > Magnoliopsida > Poales > Bromeliaceae > Tillandsia > Tillandsia fasciculata. The sequence continues at coordinate 39,778 of JAQOTM010000214.1, forward strand.
GTCTCCGCGAATTTAGAAGCATCAGTATTTCTCGTTGCTCCAAAAACAATGTCATCAACATAGATTTGAGCAACTATGAAATTGTTTTGATAATGCTTCACAAAGAGAGTCCTGTCAGCTCCCCCTCGAGTGTAGCCCTTTTCCAAAAGGTGCTTTGTCAACCTTTCGTACCATGCTCGCGGTGCTTGTTTCAGACCGTAAAGAGCCTTTTTCAGTCGAAAAACATGGTTAGGTAGTTTATGATCCACAAAACCTTTCGGTTGAGCTACATAAACTTCCTCATTTAAAAATCCATTTAAAAAGGCGCTCTTAACGTCCATTTGAAATAATCTGATTTTGAAATGACAAGCGATCGCAAACAATATACGAATGGACTCGAGTCTAGCTACAGGGGCGAAGGTTTCATCAAAGTCTATACCTTCTACTTGAGAATAGCCTTGAGCAACTAACCTTGCTTTGTTCCGGATGATAGTACCTTCTTCGTTTTTCTTGTTCTTGAAGATCCATTTGGTACCTATCACATTGTGTTGCTTCGGAGGCTTCGTCAGTTCCCAGACTTTGTTTCGCTCGAATTGATGGAGCTCTTCCTGCATTGCTTTAATCCAATAATCATCTTGGAGAGCTTCATCAATATTCCTTGGTTCGATTTGTGATACATAACATGCAAATCCGCAAACCAATTGTCTCCGTGTTCTAACTCCTTCTTGTGGATCTCCAATTATGTTCGATTCAGGGTGATCCTTGGAGATGCGTAACGTTTGAGGTAAAGGAGTAGGCGGAGGTACACGAGATGATTCCTGCACATCACATGAGCTTGAAGAACCGTTAGATGCATCAACATTATTATCGAAAGAATTGTTAGAAGAAGATGCATTAGCAGGTGTATCATCATCAAGAGAGATATCGAGGGTAGATTTTTCAGATTCAAAATGAAAAGCTTCATCTACCTTAACATTTATCGATTCTACAATCGTCTTAGATTCCAAGTTAAAAACTCGATATGCTCTACTGTTTGTAGAATAACCTAAGAAAATCCCTTCGTCACTTCGAGAGTCAAATTTACCAAGATTTTCGCGATCACGCAAAATGAAACACCGACTCCCGAAAATGCGAAAATATTTGATATTAGGTTTTCTACTAAACCATAGTTCATATGGTGTATTAAAAGTCCCCGGGCGCAAGTACACTCGATTGATAACATAGACAGCCGTGTTCACCGCTTCAGCCCAAAAATATAAAGGAAGGTTCCGGCTATGAAGCATAACACGAGCCATCTCCTGTACGACCCTGTTCTTGCGCTCGACTACACCATTTTGTTGAGGTGTGTAAGGTGCAGAGAATTCATGTTTAATGCCGTTAGAAGAGCAAAAATCAATGAATTTGGAATTTATGAATTCCCCACCTCTATCACTCCTTACTCGAGTAATCCTTTCATTCTTTTCAATCATAATACGATTGCAAATTTCGAGAAAAGAATCAAAAGTATCAGCTTTTTCTTTTAGAAAGGCTACCCAAGTATATCTAGAAAAGTCATCAACCAACAAAAAATATACCATTTACCTCCCAGAGATGGTTGACGAGTTGGCCCCATTAAGTCCATATGCAAAAGTTCCAAAGGCCGTTTTGTACCTATGTGGTTCAAATTCTTGTGTGCAGTCCTAGACTGTTTTCCCTTTTGGCAACCGCCACACACAAGGTTTTGTTCAAAAGAAAGTTTCGGAACCCCTTTGACCACATCTTTATTTGAAATTCTAGCAAGTTCCTTAAAGTTTATGTGACCTAGCCTTTCATGCCAAAGAGTTTCGTTTTTAAAGATGCTAGGTTACATTTTTCAGAAATCTTAGAAGGAACTACATAACAGTTGTTTTCTGATCTAACCCCCTTTAAAAAGAAAGCATGGTTCAAGTCAGTTACAGTGCATTTATCAGATGAAAAATTAACTGAATAACCATTATCACACAGTTGACTTATGCTTATGAGGTTAGTCTTTAGGCCATGAACAAATAATACATTATCTAGAACCGGGCCATCTGGAATAGCTACCGTTCCCTTTCCAACAATTTTGGAAGACCGGCCATCTCCGAAAACAACAAGTCCTCCGGAGTTTTTCTCAAATGTTTGAAAACAGTTTTTATCGCCGGTCATATGACGGGAACACCCGCTATCCAGGTACCAAGACGAACCATCATATGCATGCAAAGAAACATTGGTAGCAAGACAGGGAAAGATTTCACCTTTGCGCACCCAAACCTTTTTGGAGTACGTCGGTAATGGTCGTGAAGTTGATTTCCTAGGTGAGAGCGTCTTGCATGAAGAATTGCTGCTCCTTGATGCTGTCGTCTTGAGAGGTGTACTACCAAGGCTCTTTTCCGTCAATTTGATTGGAGTTGTTTCCCGAGGAATAGCCCTTTTGGTAGTTGTTGCAAGATGTTCTTGAGGTGTGCGTTTGGCTCCAGTCTTGCAGTTTCTTCTGATGTGCCCTGAAATGCCACAACGAAAACATACCTTGGATCTTGTCGATTCCGAAGAAGATGTAGTAGGTTCGTTGTCGTTGCTTGGCGTGAACACCGGTGTCGGAGGAGGAGATACCGACGGAGGCACAAATACCGTACCACTCGAACTTGGAATGTCTCCAGTTTGAGTGTATCCGAGGCCGAACTTGTTTCTTTGACCGAGACCAAGAAGTCTGTCCAACTTACTCCTTCCAGAAGAAAATCTCTGTAAGTCATCCTTTAGTTGGCGTATGGTCTCCGTCATTTCCAATTTTTCCTGTCGGGCCTCGCCGTTGAGCTTCAAGAAGTAATTCGCTTTGTTCACCATGTCTACATAACTCTTCTCGAAATGCTCATTGGACTCTTGAAGGGAAACATTTGTCTTAATCAGATTGTCCCTTTCCACTTCAAGATCGGTTGAGAAAGAGGTTACTCTTTTTACTTCATCTTCAAGATCCAGTAATCTCTCTTTCAACCCCTTGTTTTGTTTAGCCAATTTCTTTGAATCCCTCAAAAGCTTATGGTAGGCTAAAACAAAATCTTCACCTTCCGAATTATCTGACTCATCGTCCGTTGCAATCTTTTCCACAGTGGAGTTGGACAATGACTCGGATGTACTCGCCATTAAGCACATGAAGGGAGAAGATGTAGTGGACGCGTGGAAAGCTGTCGCGTTGTCTTCTTCATCACTTGACGATGACTCATTTGACGTGGAGTTGTCATCCCAAGTAACTACTTGCATCGCCTTCTTCTTTGCCGGATTCTTGTTGGGACATTCCGTTGCTATGTGGCCGTAGCCTCGACATTTGAAACACTGGACTTGTCCCTCAGAACTTTTCTTATCCTTTGAGAAGTTCTCCTGGCTTCTTGACTTGTAACTTGAAGGACCCTTGCCTTTCTTTGACTTTCCGAAGGATTGAGTTTTGCTTGAATTTCCCCTTCGAAAGTTGCGGCGAAACTTCCTTGTCAAGAGAGCGAGCTGCTTCTCAAAGTCCTCCATAGAAATGTTCTCGTCGTCGTCCGAGGAGGATGAATCCGCGTCTTCTTCTTTAGTTGATTTCAATGCGTAACCTGAAGACTTAGAAGAGGATGCCTTTCCAGAAGAATAGTTAGTAGGAAAAGTCATTTCATAAGTTTGTAAAGCACCTACTAATTCTTCTACACGCATTTCGTCCGGGTGTTTAATTGTTTCAATGGCTGCAACCTTCGGGCGAAATCGTTCAGGAAGAGTTCTTAGAATTTTTCTTACAACTTTAAATTCTGGAATCTTCTCTCCCAAGTTAGCACATGAGTTCACGATGTCTTGCAATCGTGTGTAATAGTCAGTGAAGGATTCATTCTCTGCCATAGAGATAGAGTCAAACTTGCTCGTGAGCATTTGCAGTTTCTGAATCTTCACTAAGTTAGTTCCCTCATGCGTAACTTGCAGAACATTCCAGATTTCTTTCGCAGTCTCACATGCCGAGACGCGAGAGAACTCAGTTTGTGACAAAGCATTAAATAGAGCATTAATCCCTTTGCCATTGTAAGAAGATAAGTCTATCTCTTCCTTGGTCCATTTCGACCTAGGTTTTAAGGTGCGAACATCATCTAAAATTTCAGTTGGATTAGACCATCCTAATTCAATTGATTGCCACACCCTTTCGTCGATGGAAATTAAGAAAGCTTTCATCCGTACTTTCCAGTACGCATAATTAGTTCCATCAAAGAAAGGGGGTCGATTGATGTTTCCACCTTCAACCATTGTTTACAACCCTATTCCCGCTCTGATACCACTTGTTGGGTTTAGGTTAATAAGGATCTAATAGGGGAAAAAACACCTAGAGGGGGGTGAATAGGTGTAAACAATAAACACTCAAAAAATCATTGTGCGATAAAACCCAATGCGGAAAAATAAAAGAACACACAAGATTTTTACGTGGAAAACTCCAAACCGGAGTAAAAAACCACGGGACCGATAACACGGCGAAATCCACTAGAGTTAACACACGTACAAGGTGATATAACGTACTCACAGACGACTCAACCTTTTACCATACGCCCCTAGTCGATCTTCCCGCTCGCTCCACGACGCTTCTCGAATCCACGATCCGCGCCCAACGCTGAATCCACAGCGTCCAACGTCGAGTCCACGACGTCCAACCGAATCCACGGTCTTCACCCAATGGTACGCTTCGAATCCACGAACGCACCTCGCTCCGAATCCACGAAAGCGATAACACCTTGAATCCACAAGGCCACGCGAGTCCACGCGCCGATTTTGGGGTAAATCGTTGTTTGTTTGGGTGGTGATGATCCGCCGAATACTTAGATCAAGAGTAGATCGGAAATACCATCTAAGTATTCATTAGTTTGATTCAACTCAAGATGTGAGTATGAAAACCTAGAATCAAACTAATCAATATAGATGAAGAAACATAGAATAGATCTATTGATTTCCTTTCTTCTCTATATGTGGATCTAAGGCCGTATAAAATGATATGTGAAAATGACGGCTCTATTTGGATTCACCCTAGAAAAATGACCATAGGGTTTATTTATAGGTTAGAAACCCTAGGAAGAATATTCGGATCAAAAACAAACTTTTCTGGAAAGTTTTACCGACGGCGATCCGGATTGTATAAGCCACGATCCGGATCGCAGACGCACAGAATGCAGTTTCCAGAAAATCACCTGTTCGGGATCCGGATCATAATCCACGATCCGGATCGTTCATACATTTTCACAAAACATCCCATTCGGGATCCGGATTGTACAAGCTGTGATCCGGATTGCAGCAATATATGAACGAACACCTTTCGGGATCCGGATTGAAAGTCCACGATCCGGATCCTGAACATGTCCCATGTCCAGTTTTTGATGAATAAGCAGTTAAAACCTCTTCCAGGTGTTTCTACACTATAAGAAGTATTCGGATCATCAAAATTATTTAGTTAAACGTACCTGATCCTTTTGAATTCTTCTTTCTTGAGATTGAGGTATACGATCCGAAGTTTCTTCATCTTCAATCTTCAAGACTTAATACAATCACGAAATACGCCAACTCAAATTCCGTAACACGTTTGACGGTTGACATTTACTATATTTTCCTACTTTATTATTATGTTATCGTGTCGCTGACTTCCCACTGCATGACAGGTTCCTTCAGGGGTGAGAGCTAGGCGACTGTGAGGCCGAGCCAGGAGCTTTCGGGTCCTATGAGATCCCAGACTGTATTTTCCCTTTTCTGTTGCATTTTATTTACTACTTGTAGACTGTTGTGTGGTTCTCGATACCCTCGTGGCGTCGGTGTGGATGTCGGAACTTTGCTCTTTCGTTGTGTGGATGTTTGAGTTCTTATCTCCGTTCGGCCGTTTTTCAAAAGGAAAGAAAGAAAAAGAAAAGAAAAGAAAAAGATTTGCGAAAACCGTTTTCAAAACTGGGGTGTCGTGTGGGCACCGTTTTCAAAACCCTGTGGATTTATGGATTTTAGAAAACGAATTTCAAAACCTGAGTGTCGTGTGGGCACTGTTTTAAAAACTCTGTGGATTTATGATTTTCGAACTGTTTTAGAAATCTGGGTGCCGGGTGGGCACCGCTTTTAAAATTGTGGATTCATCCTTTCAAATTGGTCGGCCTTGAGAACGGTTCAGTTGTGTGAGTGTTGAGAACTGTTGTGATTAAATGAGCTACTATGTTTGCATGTTGTACTAGCCGCGACGCCATGCATATGCAGAGAAGACTCTGTCCGTTTGTAGGGTGATTCTGTGTATGCGGCGGGTCTAGGCACGCACCGGGGAAGAAGGAATTTGGCAAAAAAATTTATAGGCAAAATACATACCTTTTTGTGACTCGTTTCCGCTGAAAGAAACCCCCGAGGCGTGACAGGAAGAGTCTACAGACAGCTTTGGGGACCCAGCTTCGTTTCAGCACGGCCTTTCACCCACAGACTGATGGACAGTCTGAGAGGACCATTCACACTCTCGAGGATCTGTTGAGAGCGTGTCCTGAGCTTTAGTGGCAGTTGGGATCGACATTTGAGATTGGCTGAGTTCGCGTACAACAATAGTTTCCAGGCGAGCATTCAAATGGCGCCCTATGAAGCCATCATTTTGGAGTGACGTGGGTGAAAGAAAAACCTTGGGACCCGACTGGCTATTAGAAGCTGAAGAAAAGGTCTAGATTATTCGGCGATATTTGGAGACCGCCCAGAGCCGACAGAGGAGTTGTGCCGATAGGAGGCAGCGTGACTTAGAGTTCCAGATTGGTGATCATATTTTCCTGAAAGTCTCGCCATCCAGAGGGATATGCCGATTTGGAGTATGCGGAAAGCTTAGTCCGCGATTTATTGGGCCCTTCGAGGTGCTCGAGAGGATTGGCCCAGTGGCTTACAGAGTTGCACTTTCCCCACGCCTAGCAAGAGTTCATGATGTTTTTCACATCTCAGCTTTGAGGAGATATGTTTATGATCCTACGCACGTGATTGACTTCACTCCACTTGAGATCGGTGAGGATCTAGGGTACGAGGAGCGCCCATTGCGGATTCTGACTCGTGAGGTGAGAGAATTGCACAATCGGGCTATACCGTACGTGAAGGTGTTGTGGAGTAATCACGAGGAGCGGGAGGCCACTTGGGAGCTGGAGACGATGATGATGGATGCTTATCCCCACCTGTTTGAAACTCCTGGATGAGGTATGTTTAGTTTCAAGGACGAAACTTTCTTTTAGAGGGGGAGGATGTGAAGATCCGGATATCTGGGATGGTTTTGCAGGACGAGCAATGACTTCTGGAGGCCTATGTTGTGTGATAGAGTTGGTTGTTCATGAATCGGATTCGAGATTTAGAACCGGCGCAAAAATCGAATCAAGTTTGCTTTTGCGGGGGCTTCCGGCAAAATTTAGAAAGAAATTTGGCGAAAAGGATAGCGGATTTGGACTCAGCGTGCGAAAACGATGAAAATGGGCTATTTACTTGCATTTTTCGGAATTTGGAACAGTGAGTTACTGTTCACCGCCGGGGCAGTGAACAGTGATTCCGGCAGCCGGCGGCGACCGGCAGGCGGCGGAGCAAGGCGGAGCGCGGCGGCGCAGCGGCGGAACGCGACCACGGGCAGCGCGGGCAGGTGCGGCGGGTCCACGAGCAGGCGCGTGCACCGGGAGCATCGAGAATTAGTGATGCCACGTGGCAGCACCCTATTGGTTGGACGGCGTCAAAGGAAGCGGCGGCGGCTATGACACGTGGCGTCGTATGATTGGCCGACAAGATCCGGAAGACCGGGCTCGTAGACCGGGCGCGTGCGCCGCGTGAACCACGTGGGGACACGTGGCACTGTGCCATTGGCGGGCGTACGCCGCCCACATGCTTGAGGCGTGCGGAACGTGGGCGGCAGGACACGTGGCACGACCAGGCGGATTCGGGCGGGACACGTGGCATCATCCTGTGGTTTCGGGTGGCTACAGTAGAATTCGGGTGCCCGGTTTTTGGGCCCGAATCCGACAAGCCCAATAGTGTTTTTTTTGGTTATAAATAGGCCATTGAGGGCTTCATTTCTGGACTTTCCGAGATCCTTTTTGAGTGCTGTTTTCGACAGCGAGTTTCTACTTCGAGTCTTCTACACTTTTTGGGGTTTTGGAGAAATTTTCGAGATTGTTTGATATTTTTCCTCCCAGATCTCGCGAGCTTCGACGCTGTTCCGATATCGATCGTTTTCGTCGACTTTTCGTCCGCGGACTCCCCCGAGTTGAGTTCTTGGTCTTCTTCGCCGATTTTTGCGGCAGCGTTTTCACGACAGGTTCGACTTCGGTATTCATCACTTGGCACTGTTTTGAGTTTTTATGGGAGTGCGTGCAGCATCTTTAGACCCTTTTTTTGCTGTTGCATGTTCTGGACAGCGGAGGAGTAATCTTGTAATTTCTCGGCCTACGATAGGCGGAATTTGGTGTTTAAGGACTCGATTTCTATCTACACTTCGCGAGGATCGCCGTTGTATTTTTTTTGGAATTTTTGGAGGGCATCTCGCAGGAGGTAATTCCCTGTTTTGTGGACAGATGTGCGATAAAATTACTGTTTTGAGTGATTTGAGCTTACCACGATGTTCGGCTTATATCTCAGCGACCGGGTGGAATTTTCAGCCGATTTTTGGTGCGTTGGAATCGTGAGAACCTGAGGATCGCACTTGTTAAATTTCAGCTCGTTTGGACTCAGGACTAACGCGCACATCCAGGTGGGTTGGATTTCTTCCAAACTTTATGGAATGCCTTCTAATTCTGTTGAAAGCATGTTAGCATGCCTAGTTTAGCTATTTGTATAGCTGGTATAATCTGATAGATGTCTAGATTATTTTTGAATGACAGACCTGAACCCCATTTATCATCTGTATGATCTTGAGACTGTTTGACACTAGATTGCATGATTAGTTGACTTCCGAACTGCATCTGATCCGTTTTAAAATCATTGAACCCGTTTTAATATAAAAAGTGGCTTCAAAAATAGTTTTAAACATTGTGATCACCCAGAGGGGTTGGATAGGTTCAGGATGCATGAACTCTCGCGCTTGGGGGCCGAGGGGATTTTCATTGACTCAGTGGATGGGTTTCGAACCCCGGGGCGTGACAGATGTAATACTCGGGAAAACTGTGTTAGTGTAAAGAGTGTTTTTCAGGTGCGAATGTGTGCGAGGAAACAAAAATTAACCTTAGTGGGGTGTACCGGTGTACGGTTGGCACAGTTGCCGAAGCACAAATTCCGCCTTTCCGATCCGAGTCTGATCTCGGAAATCTGAGGTAGCCAGTGCGACCGTCTCGTCGAATCGAGTGGAAATGGTGTAGACCGTTTGCTGATCCGACGGTCGGATCGTCCGGAAATCAGCAAGAGAACTAGTGGGACCCACGACTTAAGTGAATAGTAACCCCTGATTTGGTCCCCTCTCGATCGGTCGTTGGCCATTCCACTGTCCAAAATCCAAACCTAGCAGTATGAGTAGACGATTCTAGCTAATTTTGACATTCTGAGCGCAATGGCACTGATAGAATTTTCGTTTGACGACCCTAGAACCTCGAAAAGCGTGCTGAACTGTAGAAATCGCAGTATTTTATGGATTTCCGATTTAGCAGGATTTTTTAGTCGACGAACAAAAATCGCTACCTGATAGGATTCGTCGAGCCGGACGTCGTGGCGAAGTCCGTTTCTCGATCCGACAACCGGAAGATCTCGAAAAGCGTGAAAAAGAGGAAAAATGCAGTTTTTGCTATCAAACCTCGACCGAGTTCACAACGTGTTCCACGTCTCGATGCTTCGGAAGTATCTTCCCGACCCGTCACACGTGCTGGACACCTCAGCACTCGAACTTAAGGAGGACCTAAGCTTCGAGGAAACCCCGGTGAGAATCCTGGCAAGGGAAAACAAATCACTGCGAAACCGAACTATCCCCTACGTGAAAGTACTATGGAACAACCATGAGGAGCGGGAAGCAACTTGGGAACTGGAGTCCAAGATGAGGGAGTGCTACCCGACCTTTTCACTCCCACCCGGGCTTGAGTTTCGAAGACGAAACTCGTTTTTAGAGGTGAGTGGTGTAGTAACCGCGGGTTTATTTTCCCTTTTTGGTCTTACCTGTGAATTTATTTCGAACCGCTTTTCGGCTAAGGGGTCCGGGGTACGATTTTTCTCGCGTTGTTTTGGGCAGGCCGTCGGGGCTCGCGGGTATTTTTAGAGAATAAAGCCCGCGAAACGAAGACCGGCGGCGCAATCGGATCAGTTTTCCGACCCAGGAATCTCCCGGAATAAATTCCTGAAGTCGTTGATGTTCGGGGGGGGGGGGGGTCAACACGTCTTCGCAGAGGTAAACCAGACCCGGGTTTAATTAAGCTTGATTTAATTTAATTTAATTGGATTTATTTCAGTTTAACTCGACTCAACTTAATTTTTATTTAATCGATGTTAATCTAATTTAATTGGGTTTAATTTAGGGGTTTGGGGAACCAAATCCCCGTCGGCTGCACCCAAACAACTGACTTAAACTCCAAAGGGGGGGGAGAAATTAGGGTTCCCCGCTCCTTTCTTTTCCCCTTTCGTACGCGTGAAAACCCCAAGCCCTTCCCCCACCCGTACCGAGGCGACGCGAGAGCCGGAATCTTGGCGAGGAGAAGAAGGACATTGATCGCCTCCCCGCAAGATCCGACGAGCACGAAAAGGACGATCCCTCTCCTTCGCCCGGCGCCGACGGAAACAAGGTGAGCCGTGCTTTCGTTTTCTTGTTTCGTTTCTTGTTTCGTTTCTTGTGTCGGTTCTTGTTCGGGCAAGGGGAGGAAAATCCCTTGAATTGTCGGGGGGGGGGGGGGGTTTCCTTCGTCTCGTGCCGCGTGCGAGGCGATTTCGGGGACCAAACGGGAGGCCGCCGCCGCCGTCACCGTGTTCACGGGGTCATCGCCGAAGCCGCCGTGATCGCGGGGTCGCGATCGGAGCCGAAAACGAACGCACCGTTGGGGTTTTCTGGCCGCGGTCCACCTGCCCGGGTGCACCCGGCGCACGCCGCTCCGGCCCGAGACCGCAGACCCGGCGCACAAATCTGTGCGCCAGGCCGCGCGGTCCACCGGGCCGGCGTGCACCCGGCGCACGCCCTCGCGGCCCGGGGACGCGGACCCGGTGCACGGGCCGGTGCGCCAGGCCGCACGGTGCACGCCCGGGCGTGCACCCGGCGTGCGCCACAGCGGCAGCGGGGCCATGGACCCGGTGCGCGCCCGCACCCGTGCGCGGCCCGGCCCAAGACGGCGCTGGTCCACCGCGACGCGTGCTCCCGGCCCACGCCTTTGCTGCCCGCCGTCGTGGACCCGGTCCACGCAGGGACCCGTACACCCACTTTCAGAAAAAAGGCCCAGGAGCTCCGTTTTTAGCCCGGTTCGCCCCGTTTTTGAGTGTTTTAAACCGCGACGATGTTTTTGACGAATGAATTTTTGTTACAGCTGTTCGGGCGCGCGGTGAGGGTTTTTCTGTCGGAATTTCCACACGTCCCTTTCTTCGTGTTTGAGGTGGGTTGTTGTTCTAAGTCCTTGCATTTAATTCTACTAAATTGGGTGGGGTCAATCTTGTGCGTACTTGGGTCAAAGATCGAAGGGTGATAGACATTACTTGTTTGATTGTGCTAACGTTTAAAACAAAGAGAAAAAGAAAATATAGAAAAAGAAGGGATGTTCTAAACTTTATATGGATCTCGTGCTTGGATTAAAACAGTGTGGGTTTGATTTTGAAAGTTCTAGCATTTAGTTCTATCATGTTGGACGGGGACAAGCAAGTGCGTACGTGGGTTGAGTGGGGTGTTTAGCGTCGATCCCCGAGGACCGTTTACTTTAAATATTACATATTATCGTTTCACTTTAAATGCTACCGGTTATCGTTTCTTTAGATGTTGCATGTTACCGCCTCACTCTAGTCGTTACATGTTACCGCTTTACTTCGATTATACTTGTTAGTAGGGTACTTTGATTACACATGCTACTATCTTGCTCTTGTTCATACATCATGGTTACTTGGCTCGAGGCTGCAGCACGCGCACCCGCGGTTTGGCCACCGCAAAGGGTGCGCTTTTCCGGAAAAGTGGTCTATGACCCGTGTATACCCACGAGGTGACGTAGTGGGGCCCCTTACTAGTTGTGGGGTTGAGGCGCCGAGGTGCGAGCGATGCGACCCGTCGGTTTAGTTGCCCGACGTGGTCGGGTTTTGCAGGTACGGTACGGCCGTCGGTTTAGTTGTCCGACGTGGTCGGGTATAGCAGGACACAGGTGTACAGGTTATCGTTTCCCTCTTGAGAGGGTGGTTGCTCCGGTTGGCTCCACGGTTTGTTTTACTATATTTTCCTGCTCTACTATTATTTGTCACTGACTTCCCACTTTGTGACAGGGTCCAGACGGGGGGAGGGGTAGGCGACGGTGAGGACGGGGCAGGAGCTTCTGGGTTGCTGGGAATCCCTGGATCGTATTGTTTCTTTCATCTTTACACTTCATTTACTTTGTAGTTATGTGTGAGGTTCTCGATACCCTCGTGGGGTCGACGTGGATGTCGGTATGGGTTGCATTTAGTTATCCTTTTATGCATTACTATTCCTTATATTTCTGTTGGCCATTGGAAAAAAAAGAAAAAGAAAACTAAACCAAAGAAAAGATTGCGAAAACCGTTTTTAAAATCTAAGTGTCGTGTGGGCACTGGTTTCAAAACCCTGTAGATTTATGGATTGCGAAATGGATTTCAAAACTTGGGTGTCGTGTGGGCACCGTTTTCAAAACCTTGTGGATTTATGCTGATTGTGAAACTCGTTTTCAAAACATAAGCGCCGGGTGGGCGCTCTTTTAAATCTGTGGATTTATCCTTTTCAAATTGATCGGCCATGCGCTTTAACAAACTTGAATGCTAGTTGTATGTTAGTAACCGTTGTGATTGAATGGTTGTGAATGTTTGGGAGATGTACTAAACGCTACGCCGTGCACATACAGGGGGGACTCTGTCCGTTTGCAGAGAGATCCTGTATGTGCGGCGGATCTGGGCACGCGCCGGGGAAGAGAAGTCTCTTTTGAAAAAAAAAAAAAAAAAAAAAAAAAAAAAAAAAAAAAAACGAACCGTTTCCGCTAAAACAAACCCCCGGGGCGTGACAGATGTAATACTCGGGAAAACTGTGTTAGTGTAAAGAGTGTTTTTCAGGTGCGAATGTGTGCGAGGAAACAAAAATTAACCTTAGTGGGGTGTACCGGTGTACGGTTGGCACAGTTGCCGAAGCACAAATTCCGCCTTTCCGATCCGAGTCTGATCTCGGAAATCTGAGGTAGCCAGTGCGACCGTCTCGTCGAATCGAGTGGAAATGGTGTAGACCGTTTGCTGATCCGACGGTCGGATCGTCCGGAAATCAGCAAGAGAACTAGTGGGACCCACGACTTAAGTGAATAGTAACCCCTAATTTGGGTCCCCTCTCGATCGGTCGTTGGCCATTCCACTGTCCAAAATCCAAACCTAGCAGTATGAGTAGACGATTCTAGCTAATTTTGACATTCTGAGCGCAATGGCACTGATAGAATTTCCGTTTGACGACCCTAGAACCTCGAAATGCGTGCTGAACTGTAGAAATCGCAGTATTTTATGGATTTGCGATTTAGCAGGATTTTTTAGTCGACGAACAAAAATCGCTACCTGATAGGATTCGTCGAGCCGGACGTCGTGGCGAAGTCCGTTTCTCGATCCGACAACCGGAAGATCTCGAAAAGCGTGAAAAAGAGGAAAAATGCAGTTTTTGCTATCAAACCTCGACCGAGTTCACGACGTGTTCCACGTCTCGATGCTTCGGAAGTATCTTCCGACCCGTCACACGTGCTGGACGCCTCAGCACTCGAACTTAAGGAGGACCTAAGCTTCGAGGAAACCCCGGTGAGAATCCTGGCAAGGGAAAACAAATCACTGCGAAACCGAACTATCCCCTACGTGAAAGTACTATGGAACAACCATGAGGAGCGGGAAGCAACTTGGGAACTGGAGTCCAAGATGAGGGAGTGCTACCCGACCTTTTCACTCCCACCCGGGCTTGAGTTTCGAGGACGAAACTCGTTTTTAGAGGTGAGTGGTGTAGTAACCGCGGGTTTATTTTCCCTTTTTGGTCTTACCTGTGAATTTATTTCGAACCGCTTTTCGGCTAAGGGGTCCGGGGTACGATTTTTCTCGCGTTGTTTTGGGCAGGCCGTCGGGGCTCGCGGGTATTTTTAGAGAATAAAGCCCGCGAAACGAAGACCGGCGGCGCGATCGGATCAGTTTTCCGACCCCGGAATCTCCCGGAATAAATTCCTGAAGTCGTTGATGTTCGGGGGGGGGGGGGGGGGGGGGGGGGTCAACACGTCTTCGCAGAGGTAAACCAGACCCGGGTTTAATTAAGCTTGATTTAATTTAATTTAATTGGATTTATTTCAGTTTAACTCGACTCAACTTAATTTTTATTTAATCGATGTTAATCTAATTTAATTGGGTTTAATTTAGGGGTTTGGGCAACCAAATCCCCGTCGGCTGCACCCAAACAACTGACTTAAACTCCAAAGGGGGGGGAGAAATTAGGGTTCCCCGCTCCTTTCTTTTCCCCTTTCGTACGCGTGAAAACCCCAAGCCCTTCCCCCACCCGTACCGAGGCGACGCGAGAGCCGGAATCTTGGCGAGGAGAAGGAGTAGATTGATCGCCTCCCCGCAAGATCCGACGAGCGCGAAAAGGACGATCCCTCTCCTTCGCCCGGCGCCGACGGAAACAAGGTGAGCCGTGCTTTCGCTTTCTTGTTTCGTTTCTTGTGTCGGTTCTTGTTCGGGCAAGGGGAGGGAAATCCGTTGAATTGTCGGGGGGGTTTCCTTCGTCTCGTGCCGCATGCGAGGCGATTTCGGGGACCAAATGGGAGGCCGCCGCCGCCGTCACCGTGTTCACGGGGTCATCGCCGAAGCCGCCGTGATCGCGGGGTCGCGATCGGAGCCGAAAACGAACGCACCGTTGGGGTTTTCTGGCCGCGGTCCACCTGCCCGGGTGCACCCGGCGCACGCCGCTCCGGCCCGAGACCGCAGACCCGGCGCACAAATCTGTGCGCCAGGCCGCGCGGTCCACCGGGCCGGCGTGCACCCGGCGCACGCCCTCGCGGCCCGGGGATGCGGACCCGGTGCACGGGCCGGTGCGCCAGGCCGCACGGTGCACGCCCGGGCGTGCACCCGGCGTGCGCCACAGCGGCAGCGGGGCCATGGACCCGGTGCGCGCCCGCACCCGTGCGCGGCCCGGCCCAAGACGGCGCTGGTCCACCGCGCCGCGTGCTCCCGGCCCACGCCTTTGCTGCCCGCCGTCGTGGACCCGGTCCACGCAGGGACCCGTACACCCACTTTCAGAAAAAAGGCCCAGGAGCTCCGTTTTTAGCCCGGTTCGCCCCGTTTTTGAGTGTTTTAAACCGCGACGATGTTTTTGACGAATGAATTTTTGTTACAGCTGTTCGGGCGCGCGGTGAGGGTTTTTCTGTCGGAATTTCCACACGTCCCTTTCTTCGTGTTTGAGGTGGGTTGTTGTTCTAAGTCCTTGCATTTAATTCTACTAAATTGGGTGGGGTCAATCTTGTGCGTACTTGGGTCAAAGATCGAAGGGTGATAGACATTACTTGTTTGATTGTGCTAACGTTTAAAACAAAGAGAAAAAGAAAATATAGAAAAAGAAGGGATGTTCTAAACTTTATATGGATCTCGTGCTTGGATTAAAACAGTGTGGGTTTGATTTTGAAAGTTCTAGCATTTAGTTCTATCATGTTGGACGGGGACAAGCAAGTGCGTACGTGGGTTGAGTGGGGTGTTTAGCGTCGATCCCCGAGGACCGTTTACTTTAAATATTACATATTATCGTTTCACTTTAAATGCTACCGGTTATCGTTTCTTTAGATGTTGCATGTTACCGCCTCACTCTAGTCGTTACATGTTACCGCTTTACTTCGATTATACTTGTTAGTAGGGTACTTTGATTACACATGCTACTATCTTGCTCTTGTTCATACATCATGGTTACTTGGCTCGAGGCTGCAGCACGCGCATCCGCGGTTTGGCCACCGTAAAGGGTGCGCTTTTCCGGAAAAGTGGTCTATGACCCGTGTATACCCACGAGGTGACGTAGTGGGGCCCCTTACTAGTTGTGGGGTTGAGGCGCCGAGGTGCGAGCGATGCGACCCGTCGGTTTAGTTGCCCGACGTGGTCGGGTTTTGCAGGTACGGTACGGCCGTCGGTTTAGTTGTCCGACGTGGTCGGGTATAGCAGGACACAGGTGTACAGGTTATCGTTTCCCTCTTGAGAGGGTGGTTGCTCCGGTTGGCTCCACGGTTTGTTTTACTATATTTTCCTGCTCTACTATTATTCGTCACTGACTTCCCACTTTGTGACAGGGTCCAGACGGGGGGAGGGGTAGGCGACGGTGAGGACGGGGCAGGAGCTTCTGGGTTGCTGGGAATCCCTGGATCGTATTGTTTCTTTCATCTTTACACTTCATTTACTTTGTAGTTATGTGTGAGGTTCTCGATACCCTCGTGGGGTCGACGTGGATGTCGGTATGGGTTGCATTTAGTTATCCTTTTATGCATTACTATTCCTTATATTTCTGTTGGCCATTGGAAAAAAAAGAAAAAGAAAACTAAACCAAAGAAAAAATTGCGAAAACCGTTTTCAAAATCTAAGTGTCGTGTGGGCACTGGTTTCAAAACCCTGTGGATTTATGGATTGCGAAATGGATTTCAAAACTTGGGTGTCGTGTGGGCACCGTTTTCAAAACCTTGTGGATTTATGCTGATTGTGAAACTCGTTTTCAAAACATAAGCGCCGGGTGGGCGCTCTTTTAAATCTGTGGATTTATCCTTTTCAAATTGATCGGCCATGCGCTTTAACAAACTTGAATGCTAGTTGTATGTTAGTAACCGTTGTGATTGAATGGTTGTGAATGTTTGGGAGATGTACTAAACGCTACGCCGTGCACATACAGGGGGGACTCTGTCCGTTTGCAGAGAGATCCTGTATGTGCGGCGGATCTGGGCACGCGCCGGGGAAGAGAAGTCTCTTTTGAAAAAAAAAAACGAACCGTTTCCGCTAAAACAAACCCCCGGGGCGTGACAGTCGTACAGGAGATGGCTCGTGTTATGCTTCATAGCTGGAACCTACCGTTATATTTTTGGGCTGAAGCGGTGAACACGGCCGTCTATGTAATCAATCGAGTGTATTTGCGCCCGGGGACTTTAAATACACCATATGAGCTATGGTTTTGTAGAAAACCGAACATCAAATATTTTCGTATCTTCGAGAGTCGGTGTTTTATTTTGCGTGACCGCGAGAATCTTGGAAAATTTGACTCTCGAAGTGACGAAGGGATTTTCTTAGGTTATTCTACAAACAGTAGAGCATATCGAGTTTTTAACTTAGAATCTAAGACGATCGTAGAATCGATAAATGTTAAAGTAGATGAAGCTTTTCACTTTGAATCTGAAAAATCTACCCTCGATATCTCTCTTGATGATGATACACCTGCTAATGCATCTTCTTCTAACAATTCTTTCGATAATAATGATGCATCTAACGGTTCTTCAAGTTTATCTGATGTGCAGGAATCATCTCGTGTACCTCCGACTACTCCTCTACCTCAAACGTTACGCATCTCCAAGGATCACCCTGAATCGAACATCATTGGAGATCCACAAGAAGGAGTTAGAACACGGAGACAATTGGTTTGCGGATTTGCATGCTATGTATCTCAAATCGAACCAAAGAATGTTGATGAAGCTCTCCAAGATGACTACTGGATTAAAGCAATGCAGGAAGAGCTCCATCAATTTGAGCGAAACAAAGTCTGGGAATTAACGAAGCCTCCGAAGCAACACAATGTGATAGGTACCAAATGGATCTTCAAGAACAAGAAAAATGAAGATGGTACTATCATCAGGAACAAAGCAAGGTTAGTTGCTCAAGGCTACTCTCAAGTAGAAGGTATAGACTTTGATGAAACCTTCGCCCCTGTAGCTAGACTCGAGTCCATTCGTATCTTATTTGCGATAGCTTGTCATTTTAAAATCAAATTATTTCAAATGGACGTTAAGAGCGCATTTTTAAATGGATTTTTAAATGAGGAAGTTTATGTGGCTCAACCGAAAGGTTTTGTAGATCATAAACTACCTAACCATGTTTTTCGTCTGAAAAAGGCTCTTTACGGTCTGAAACAAGCACCGCGAGCATGGTACGAAAGGTTGACAAAGCACCTTTTGGAAAAGGGCTATACTCGAGGGGGAGCTGACAGGACTCTCTTTGTGAAGCATTATCAAAACAATTTCATTGTAGCTCAAATCTATGTCGATGACATTATATTTGGCGCAACAAGAGATAATGATGCTTCTAAATTCGTGGAGACCATGGAAAGCGAATTTGAGATGTCCATGATGGGCGAATTGACTTATTTTCTTGGATTACAAGTTAAACAAAATGATGAAGGTATTCACTTGTGTCAATCCAAGTATGCAATGGAGTTGGTCAAAAAGTTTGATCTAGAAAATTCTAAGGATTTTCCGACTCCAATGGGAACTAGCCATAAGGGACTTGGAAGTGAATCACATAGTGAGAATGTAGACGAGAAACTGTATCGCAGTATGATTGGAAGTCTACTATATCTCACGGCTAGTGTAGAGTATCGAGATTTCGGATGGCGCACCGACCTCGTGAGATGGCGTGGTGTGGATTAATCGCTCGAGCGTATTCCATATTGGATTACAGATGAGTTCGGGTCGACTCGGTTTAACGCGGAAGCCCTAGGTTGATTCGGGGTTTTCCGGGCATTGTCCGTCGTTAGAGGACTGGTTTCGGGGGAAGCATCGACCCCACAGTGGAGTGCAGAAAATTTGGAAATACTTGGAACAGGTATACTTTGAGTTTACAGCGGACTTTGGGAGTTTCCGGACTGATGCGGAAGATCCGAGGGCGAAAAGTGAGTCGGAACGGGCAGTTTTGGAGCTGTTTTTTGGATTGAGCACACCGACTCCACGGTTGAGCTTTTTGAGGAGAAAAATCTTTGAGCATGTGTATTTTCAGATTACAGCGGGGTTCGGGAGGTTCCGGGCCGATGCGGAGACCCCGAAGTCAAAAAGTGACTTGGAGTTGGCTAATATGAAATTAATTAATTAATTTATTCATTAATTTGAATTTTAGTCTGTGGAGTAAAGGCTTAAGAGAGAGAGGGAGTTAGTGAAAGAAAAGAATGAATTAGGGATGTTAATTGGATAAGGGAGTGGATTAATGTGATTTGGGTTAAAGTGCGAGTTGATTTTTTTGGGGTGCAATAAATGCTCCCAACCACCCCCACCTCCTCCCCTTAATTAGCCGTAGCTAATTAATTAGGCCACACCACCACTTCTTCTCCTGTTAGCAGAGAAATGGAGTGGAAACAGAGGAACGAAGAAGAGTGAAAGGGAGAAAAGAAGGAGAAGAAGAAGAAAGGAAAAAAAAAAAAAAAAAAAAAAAAGAAAGTGAAGGGTTGGAGGAGCTTTGATGGTGAGGACTTCTTGCAAGGAACCACGGCGCCAAGCGGAGCGAAGCGCGCGCACGAGGAGCCTATTTAAGGTATGTACAGATTTTTTGTTTCTTTAGAGGCTCCTTTTTTTTTTGATCTTTTGGTGGTTTTGGGTGTTGGGGTCTCGGTTGGTGCGGCGTGGGGACGCACGCAGCAGGCGCCGCGCAAAGGCGGGCGCCGCGCTGCGAAGGCACGCGGCCGGGCTCCGCGCAGCGCGTCTTGGCGCTGCGCGGCAGGGCGCAGCGCATGCAGGCGCGCGCTGCTGGGTGGCTCGCAGCGCGTGCGGGCGCCGCGCTGCGGGCGCAAGGGCGCCGCGCAGCGCGGGCGCGCGCAGCGGGCCTGGGCCCGCGCGCAGCTGCGCGGGCGGGCCCAGGCGCCGCGCGGGGCTGGCCAGGCGCCGCGCGGCGGGCCTGGTGCCCCGCGGCTGGTGTCCTGGCGGCGCGCGGCTGGCACCGGTTGCCGCGCGGCTTGCGCCTGGGCAGCGCGCGAGTACTGCGCGAGCGGCAGCAGCGCGCGCGGATGCCGCGGCTGCTGCATGCGGCCATCGGACTAGCGGGGGGTCGCGTGGATGTTTTATGGACCGTTTTTGACGCGGCTTTTGTCTCTTTTGCTTTCACAGGACGGCGCCAATTGTGGCGGTTTTCGGCTTGGGGTCGCGCGGAGCTCGGATCAAGTGCGCGGTAGGGTGTTGACGGCTGTTGGCTCGAGGCAATGGAACGAGAAAGGGAAATATTTTATGTGAGCTGGCAATTTAATTGTGAGGTGAGCTTGGAGTTTGTGTATATGTGGACTTAATTAATTGTGTGCATTTGGAGCTATTTGAGTGTATAAATGGAGATTACAGAATAATTTTGTGAGTGTATGTGTTTGATTTGGGGTGGTTTTTGTGAAAGAATTTATGGACAATCAGTGTGTGTGTGCTGTGTGTATGTGAGCAGGAGACTTGGTGAACGAATTGGAGATTGTAATTTTTGTGTGCTGAGAGCCTAGTGTGTGAGGGATTGATGTAAGTGGGCTTTTTGAGTGTATTTTAGAAGATAGTTTTATGTATTCCTATTTGTGCTGCTCGTGGGTTGTGAATTAGCAAAGGTGTTGTGGATTGGAATGTAAGAGGGTGGACTTATGCAATTGAGGGACATGGAAGCGAATGTTTTTATTTGTGCTGAAGCTTAGTGTTTAAGTGCTGTAGAGGACTTGTGGGGGGGTTGCAGATGTTGGTAATTAAGTGATTTCCTTATGTGGACTTTAATTATGGGTATGCATTGGAGCTTCTTGAGGGTGCTGTACACTTAATATTTGCAGGTATGTATTTTAACGTGTACTGTGGGTTACCTTTATGCGGGTGGACTTGGACTTATGTATTTAATTTGTGCTCGAGCTTCCAGGGATTTTTCGTAGTACGCGGCAGGGTGCGCGCGCGCGGCGCGTTTTTCAGAACTTCTTCTGTTCGAGGTTTCAGCACTGCACCAGCTTCAGCGTTGCCTACGGAATGCGTTCCAGGTGGGTTGGATTTTCTCCAAAATGTGTGGAATGCCCTCTAATGCTTCTGTAAGCATATTGATCATGCTTAGTTATCTGTTTTATGCTTATTAAATCTGATAATTGTCTAGAAAATTATAGAAATATTTTCCTGAGCCCCTGTTATTTTTTAGCATGATCTAGAAACCTTCCGACACTAGATGGCATATTTTCTTGGGATCCAGGACCTATCTGGACCTTCATAATAATTTAGTAACCGGTTTTAAGTGAAACCCAAATTTAAAAAAAAAGGTTTTTAAATATTTAGAGTATTATGAATGGTCCAGGTAGTCCGAGGTGCATGTATACTCGTGCCGGGAGGCCGAGTAAATTTTTAGAGCATTGTGAGATGACTTTCTAGTGTCGTGAGAGAGTTTTAGCATTTTTCCAGTTCGGGGGCGGAAACTATGGGCGGCTACGCCTGTAGCCTGTTCTTGTTTGATAGGGTTGTAGGTGGCAGTCATTCAGAATTTCCAGGCCTCCCGTGTGAGAGATTGAGAACTTATTTTCCCTGTTTGGATTACTCTAGATCTTGGGTTGTGTTCATGATTAGTGGTGGAGGTAGTTCTCCCACTTAGCTTTGAGGATATTTAGGGTTCTGACAGATCGAGTCGCGGAGGTTTCCGACTCAGCCATGGTCGTGCATTATCAGATTGAGTCGTTGAGGGTTCTCCGAAATAGCTGTGAGAGCGTTTGGGCTATTCATGTTTGAGTCGAGGTTCTTTTTCCGACTGAGTTGTGTTTTGAGCTTTGAGATACCGATCTGTTTGATCGAGGATTATAGCCTGCTGAGCCTGGCATTTTATGCCAGTTATGAGATACTTGAGATACTTGAGTTCGCGGGGTCGCTCCCCGCGGGCTACGCTCCGGATGCGATGATGATACCGAGCCTGACGAGGCTGCGATGTGATTACTGAGATGTCCTTGAGGGACGCCCTACGTAAGACCAAGTCCTGTTTGGGCGTAGTGGCAGTAGATGAGCGCAGGCTTGACTTTGACTGGTCCAAAGAGGGACAGTCATTGAGATTTGGGTGATTTGTGTGAGTGAGTTTCATTGCATGCTCATAGATGAGATTTCCTTTGAGCATAGTACTTGAGGCATTTTATTAGCAGTGGTAGTGTATGCATAGCAGGGTCAGAGTAGAGTTTCTTCAGCATGATGTCGTTACTTATTAGCTGTAGTTCTTTTCCTGCTTCCCTTTATCTATCTATCTATCTATCTGCATACCTATCTGTTTTGCCTCCAGTAGACTTAGTGGGCATACCGTGGATATTGGGACGGTACCCACTGAGATCTGCCTTCTGCAGTAGATCTCACACCCGCTGCGGTGACAGGTTTGAGGCAGCTGTTCCGGCTTGGTTCGTGCGGAGACAGCAGTTCGAGGTGAGGACGCGGCCGATTAGTTCCTTACCAGCATTGAGAGTCTGAGGTAGTTGTACCCGGTGTATTTTTATGTTTCCACTTTTGTACCGGACATTCTGTGAGACTTGTGAGGATAATACTTGTTTTATTCTTGTGGAACTGTGTACCTTGAGGATTTGTGTACTAGTGGAGATTTTTTTATTCTAGATGTTCAGTTTTTTTTTCTATAGCGTTTGGTTTTAGTTTCAACTCTGATCCATATTTTTAGCTATAGATCTGACTTGAAGGGTAGACGCTTCGTCTGTGCGCTAGTTTCCGTACAGATGGCGGATCTGTTGGCGAGCCCGGGTCACAGTTTCGACCCCGGGGCGTGACAGATTTAGGTGGTATCAGAGCCTAGGTGTATAGGTCATTGAGGACTTAGAGACCCAAGGCTATTGGTTGGACAGTAGGATGACTGTCGTGAGAGACGAGACTTTAGCGAGAGTCCTGATTGAGTTTGTGCCTCCCCCCTAGAGGATTGGGGTGAGTGACCTTACATGTTATTGCTCTAATGATGATTATGTTGGCTGCAGACAACATAATACTTTAGAAATGTTAACATGTCTAGACTTTCGCTTGATTGGGTCGAGAGAGTTTTGGTCCTAATGTTTGTTTTGTTGCAGTGGCTTCAATGCTTCCGAGACGCCGTGCGGCGGCGAGGGCGTGTTTAACCCTGGGTGAGGAGCCCGAACAGCGGGAGGCTGAGCGGATAGAGCAGAGTGAGGTCTGAGAGTTACAAGCCCAGGTAGCCCTGATGTTTGAGGCGATGCGGTGCCAGGAAGAGAACATGGAGCGCGTGATGCACATGTTTGGATCGGGAGCATCTCCCGGGGTACCGCCAGTAGTACCTCCGACA
This sequence comes from Tillandsia fasciculata, assembly GCA_029168755.2. Classification (NCBI taxonomy): domain Eukaryota; kingdom Viridiplantae; phylum Streptophyta; class Magnoliopsida; order Poales; family Bromeliaceae; genus Tillandsia; species Tillandsia fasciculata. The sequence goes on from JAQOTM010000214.1 coordinate 63,097, forward strand.
GCGACATCGTCGACTTCGACCCAGGTCGCACTGTGAATAGTGCGGGAGCAGCAGGTGATTGCCGATCGGTTGTTTCACTTCATCCAATTCCATCCCCTGCGGATTTCGGGACCGAGTTTGGAGCCTTAGGAGGCTGAGAACTGGATTGTTGCTTTGGAAAAGTTATCTGAAGATTGTTCGCCCAGGAGAAGCATCAAGCGCACGTGATTGTGCAGGCTCGTTGGATTGACCGGGGATCACTGATCACGTCCAGGAGGGACGATGAGCGAGGGACCAGCTCCGGTGAGAGACGTCCAGCATTGTCGGATTTTGGAATAGTGAGTGGATCAGGTTGCCATGATTCCAGTCTCAGGATCATGTGTCTCAGAGGAGACAGAGACCTGGAGGTTCTCGGCAGTTGAAGCACCGGTAGCAGTGTCAGGACATTTCAGGCAGAGTGTCCCTACGTAGTGCGCTTGGATTTGCCGCTTGCGACGGCACTCCCACTACCCCTTCTGGATGAAGAGGTTCATCCGACTTATCGGTAGGCTGACCGAGCAGCGACGTCGAGACAGATAGAGCGATGGCCACCAGCATCTAGTGAATGAGTTTGTACTGCCGGCTGGGGGGGCACCAGGATAACGAATCGTGTTCTACCAAGCGTGGACTTTCTTATAGTCGTCGGAGTTAGAGCATGTTGATGCCGATACCGCTTGTGTGTGTTCAGTAGAGCAGGGGTAGCTTCATATGAGCCAGAGATGGACTATTGGTCTGTACACGTGAGGATCAGGTTCCAGATTACGTTTAGCACATGGATGAGTGTTGTCAGTCCCGCCAGAGTAAGTAGGACATTCGATTTGATTCCTTGAGTTTTAGTCCTACATCAGTTTTGAGGTGTTGTTATGGGTTTGGATAGAGTTTGGTTATCCCAATGCTATGCTACTATGGATGGCCGAGAGAGGACTTGACCCATCGTGGACCTGGTCAGGAGGAGTGTGTTGTAGAGGGAGTTAGACCACGGCAGGGTTGAGTCGTGGTCGTATCACGTTGCTAGCAACTGTAGAGGAAGTGCTTACGGCGGCATCGGGACTAAGGAATACCGTTATCGCCCGTGTGATCCCGGGTAAAAGTCTACCTGATCTGTTATTGAAGCCGCCGCTTAGTGAGATTGAGTTAGTGATTGATGTGGTTTTGGAAACTGCCCGATTATGGTAGCACCTATTGGAGTATCACCTGCGAGACAGAGAGTGAGAGCTGATAGTGCAGCTGCAGGATTTGATGGATCGAGAGGTCTGTGTGACCCAGTACCACGTCGTGGGAATACGACAGTGAGGATCTGAGAGATGGATGTTTGAGTATGATGCCACACCGTGGATACACGGTGGTGATGCCACACCGTTGGTGCACGGCAGTGATGCCACGTTGTGAGTACACAACGGTGAGAGTTCTTTGATGGTTCGAGTACAGATAGACTCGAAATGTGTTGCAGCAGATGCTCATTTGTGAGGAAGGTATCTCTTTGGAACCATTCAGCCGAGGGCTGTGCCCTGTGAGTGATCAGAACCCAGTAGGGGCATTATGAGCTTGCAGCGCGGCCAAGTGGATTGACTAAGGCCCTGCCGCCCTTAGAATTTGAGAAATGCTGTGTTCCAGCTGAGGATGATGCCAGCGTCGATGTGGATGATTGCCGGTGGTCAGAGATTACCCGAGATATAGGATTGATCTTGTAGTTTTATCCCGGCGGGGACTTTATGGTCAAGCACCCCTTGTTTGGGCAAATAATGCAACCTTGGGTTGAAGTAACTGTTTGGTGGATGCCACCGTTGGAATTTTGGAATATGGAGTGTTAGTGGTAGCAGGAACGACTCCAATGCCCTCTCTCTTCTTCTCTTTATGCCGAGCCTTGACGAACTGATCGACGATTTCGGAAGGCTACTCCAGAAATGGAAAAGAGTGCCGGAGCCAGTTCTTGTTTGATTGGGGTGAAGGCACTCGCCATTCAGGATTTTCGAACTTTTCGCCATTGCCGGCTGATTTTCAAAAATCGAGAGTTAGGGGTTGGGGAATGTTCCTGATGTTTGGTTCTTTCTTATTGATGGATACGAGAGTGTATTTCCGAGTTTGAGCCGTGGTGTTGGGTTATAAGTAATTGGATCTAAATAGGGGAAAAAACACCTAGAGGGGGGTGAATAGGTGTAAACAATAAACACTCAAAAAATCATTGCGCAAATAAACCCAATGCGGAAAAATAAAAGAACACGCAAGATTTTTACGTGGAAAAACTCCAAACCGGAGTAAAAAACCACGGGACCGATAACACGGCGAAATCCACTAGAATTAACACACGTACAAGGTGATATAACGTACTCACTGACGACTCAACCTTTTACCATACGCTCCTAGTAGATCTTCCCGCTCGCTCCACGACGCTTCTCGAATCCACGATCCGCGCCCAACGCTGAATCCACAGCGTCCAACGTCGAGTCCACGACGTCCGACCGAATCCACGGTCTTCACCCAGTGGCACGCTTCGAATCCACGAACGTACCTCGCTCCGAATCCACGAGAGCGGTTGCACCTTGAATCCACAAGGCCACGCGAGTCCACGCGCCGATTTTGGGGTAAATCGTTGTTTGTTTGGGTGGTGATGATCCGCCGAATACTTAGATTAAAGATAGATCGGAAATACCATCTAAGTATTCATTGATTTGATTCTACTCAAAATGTGAGTATGGAAAACCTAGAATCAAATCAATCAATATAGATGAAGAAACATAGAATAAATCTATTGATTTCCTTTCTTCTCTATATATGTGGATTTTTTCTTTTCGGCTATTTTCTTCTGTAATAGCGGATGCCCTAGAAATGAATACAGGGCCTATTTATAGGTTAGAAACCCTAGGAAGAATATACGGATCAAAAACAGCCTTTTCTGGAAAGTTTTACCGACGGCGATCCGGATTGGATTTGGCGATCCGGATTGCAGAAGCACAAAAGACGGTTTCCAGAAAATTGCTTGTTCGGGATCCGGATCGTAGTCCCCGATCCGGATCGTTCATACAGTTTTACCAAAACATCATGTTCGGGATCCGGATTGCAATTCCTGATCCGGATCGAGGAAGCAACAGGTAAAACTAGTGTTCGGGATCCGGATCAGAGGATGCTGCGATCCGGATTGAACCAGTGTATGAACCAACACCCTTCGGGATCCGGATTGCCGAGCACGATCCGGATCCTGAACATGTCCCATGTCCAGTTTTTGATGTTTAAGCAATTAAAACCTCTTCCAGGTGTTTCTACACTATAAGAAGTATTCGGATCATCAAAATTCTTTAGTTAAACGTACCTGATCCTTTTGAATTCTTCTTTCTTGAGATTGAGGTATACGATCCAAAGTTTCTTCATCTTCAATCTTCAAGACTTAATACATTCACGAAATACGCCAACTCAAATTCCGTAACAATCTCCCCCTTTGGCGGTTTCGTGACAAAACACAAATCCACAAAAGAAAATTCAAAAAGATATTTTTGTTGCTATCACCATACAACAAAAATTTACAAAAGAGATCCAGAAATTAAAAACATGAGATAAACTCCTAGAACAGACTCTAGACTTAGACATCTGTAATCTCTGCACACAGAAAGCATTCTTGACAAACAAAATCGTTAGATACCTCAAGAATTGAAACATACAAAACCAACTACAGAGATAGAGTTTATTCTCATCATGACATTTGAAAAATTCAGATATGTAAGAGAATCATAGTTAAAACCAACATATCTTCTAAGCAGTCGAAAACCAAATGTCAAAGTATGTTAGTCCAACATCAACTTGTTAGTCATATTACATGCCCAAATAGTTAGTCGAATAGTTAGTATAGAGGCATGTCACAAATCACAAAGAAAAACCAAAGTTGAGTTGAAGTCATACTTACCTTGATATTCACAATTGATATTCACAATCATTGTTCATTGTTCAAAGTTCTCTCTAACTCTCTCCCCCTTTTTGTCACAAAACAAAGCCAAAACGTAGCAAGAGCTACAATATGTAAGGAGAGTAGAAAAAAGTTCTATTAATATGCACAAACTGAGAACTAAACTAAAAGTAACAATAAGACTAAAACCTAAAAATCCTGCACAAAAAGAAATGAGTCAAAGATAGTCAGTTGTCAGAATCTGAATCTTCAGAACTTGTGCAACCCATCGTAGACATTATCTTTCGCATCCGCTTGTCCATTGAATTTATCTTCTTCGTGATGGTAATGTGAGCTGCTGTTGTTATCTCAAGCTCATTGGCAATCCTTTGTTGTTCTTTCAAGATCTGTTCTTGCTTGACAGATAGTTGTTGTTGCAACTTGAAGATCGAAGTCAATGATGCTTCATCATCCGTGCCAGGTTCTTGTTGAGACGGTGGGGCCGAGGTGCCGTCACAAGGTTTCTTTCCAATAACATGAGGTAATTTGTGAAGTGACTTCACAATTGTTGATTCATCTATCATCCCGCAACTGTGCTGATATGATGTTGAGCTTACATCAATGTCAAACTTTTGTAAGATCCTCATGATGATTAGAGGGAACGGAAGTCGCTCAGAGGGATGAGGATGCACAATGTACCTTGACATTCTATTCCAAATTATATAGGGAATATTCATGTTTAATCCAATAGCCTCAGAGGGATGTCCTATGAGATATAGGAATAGCAGTCGCTCCCATCTCACAACCTTGGTCTGCATGTTGGGCAGGATGTTATAGCACGTTATGAAGTTTAAAAATCGGTACTCCAGTCGTAGATGTTTGGATCTGACACTTTTGCCATCAACTGATTGAGTCCCCTCCAAACAGATCCTGTCGACCACAGTTTGCCACAATGCACTTGTCAAACTTTTTCCTTTCAAAAAGTTAACCCCCGATGTGCTAGATTCCATTCCAAGCACTTCACCAATTAACTGCGGTGTGATCTTAATCTTCATTCCTTGGACGTTTGTATAGAAATGCATAGACCCATTTTCATCCTCTTGAAGATGTCTCGCATTCGTGTAGAAGGTTCTCACACGATACAAACAATATCCTAGAAGTTCAGGGAATCGGCAGACTTGAAGAAGAGAAGCTTGTTCAATTAAGGTTCCAAATTCTGGTGAATGATTGCGAAGGGCTTCAATGTTGACATGACGTTCTCCGATGCATTCACGTCGTTCAAAGGCTCGAAGACGGTCAGTATTAACGACTACCTCTTCAACACGTGGCGGAGAGTCAGGAGCTATTGGTGTGTCAATATTAGTGTCTCGTCTTAATCCATAACGTCGAGCAAGTCGTTTCCGTTTCACAGAGATAGTTGGAGCAGACATAGGAGCTTTCCCAGTGTCCATGGGTGCTTTTCCTTTTTGTTTAGATTTAGTAGGCAATACCTCATCATCATCATCATCAGTCAACATATCCCAGTGTACTTCATCAGGGTTTTCTTCAAGTTCTGTGTCACTTATAACTTCCACTTCACCTTTTCGTTGGAGTTTCTTGGCTCGTTTCAGTTTGTTGGTTGCTCGAGTATGTACCATCGTGACCAGTAGCAGGATTAACCAGGAGAGTGCCATTGACGTTAGTGCTTTGAGTTTAGAGAAAGTGTCCTGTGAAACCAACTCAAGAACATATGAAAAATCGTCAATTTTGAAAAATTTGAAAAATTGTACCTAGACAATCATAATCATGTAGAGAAGCCAAGAATCAAATTAGTTTTCCAAAAAGAATTTTAAAAATAGATCAATTCCATGATTTTCAAAAATTCCTCTTTTATGCCCTAAACCAGAATTTTTAGAAATCGAAGCCTAAAAACTCGTTTATCTTGAGAAAACCCAGCATAAAAGCAAAACTAATTGACCCAGAGTCCTTATTTCAAAAGAAATTTGATCAAAAACCATTCACAAACGAAAAAGTTTCAAGATTTCAACACACGTTTGATGAAAAACCGTAAAACCGAGTTTTGATCAATAAAACTTACTTGAATCCGAAGAACTTTGAGTTTGGAAGCTCCAAAATGCAAGAAATCTAGAGAGAGAAGCTCTAGAGATTTTAGAACAAAAGATTAGGGTAAAAGAAATCAAATCCTCTTTGTTCTTATAAAAACCCTAGCCGTGATCCGGATCGGATCGAGAATGTGATCCGGATCGGCTACCCGCAGGAAGAATCCTGCGTTCGGGATCCGGATCACTTACCCCGATCCGGATCGGCTTCAACTTTTTCTCCAGAAAAATTCAGAAAAATTCCATAAAATCCAGAAAAAGTATGTAAGCACTTTACCATGTCAACTTTAAACAAAAGACATCGTTTCATACAACAAGAAATAGATTATGCAAAATCTATCAACAATACCCAAAAATGAAACGAAAATTTACGAAAGTTAAAACACTTAAAGTTGAACAACTTCAATTACATCTATCCTGATCCTATGTGTAATGCCTTTATCAAATCATCAATTTTAGTAAAGAAAATGAAGTACCAAGATCAATAGATGTTTGAAATCCCAGATAAGTTAGATAATATATCTAGACAATCTGTTGAAGGAGTGGCTCTTTGAGCATCTTTTACTAAAAATCCCACCTTATACCAACCATGAAATACGACTGAGTCAAGTATTTCAATATGAATTTCATCAACAATTTTCAAAACAAAAATTTGCTTTTCATTCATGGAGTATTTTTTTTTTATTTTCTCCATGTGGTGGTAGTTTTCACACTCCTCATGGGATGTAACTCTTTCCACATCTTTTGAGCATTTTACATTTCATTGACTCCCCCTCAATTGGCTATCAATTATTTAATATATAAGTATTCAACCAAACCATTGATCTCGAATTCATACTCGACTAAGCAATCAAATATGATAATGACTATACCAAGAGATCATTGAGAGAGAAATTGACTTTGATCACTTAAAAGATGGTTTAATTAACGTAAATGATCATTGCAACATTGAAATATTATGACATCAAAAGCATAATAAATTTCTAAATGCATAAAAGGATGCAATTAAAGTCAATTATGATTTATGCTCAATTAATGTCCTATGTACAAAACATAGATAAAGAACAAAACAAAAACAAAAACAAAACCTAACCTAAGCAAAGGTTTCAAAAGAGTTTATTTCAAGGAAAGCATGCCAATTGCTTTACGCAAGTGAATAAAACGTTTTTGATCCAAAGGTTTTGTTAAGATATCAGCTAATTGATCCTCAGTTGAAATATATGACAGTTGAAGAATGTTTGATTCAACTAGCTCTCTAAGAAAATGATATCTAAGTTCAATATGTTTTGTTCTAGAGTGCAACACAGGGTTTTTAGAAATGTTAATAGCACTAGTGTTGTCACATAAAATGGTTACCGAAGATGTTGAAATCCGGAAATCGCTCAACACGCTTTTCATCCAAATCAATTGGGTTGAACAACTTCCTGCAGAAATGTACTCCGCTTCGGCAGTCGAGAGTGCTATGCAGTTCTGCTTTTTACTGTGCCATGCAACAAGGCAGTGGCCAAGATAGAAGCATGCACCACTCGTGCTTTTCCGGTCATCCACTGATCCAGCCCAATCGGCATCTGAGTATCCAACAATATCCAAAGTCGTTCCCATAGGATACCAAATTCCGAAATTGATTGTACCTTTGATATATCGGATGATCCGTTTCACCGCTTTCAGGTGAACCTCCTTCGGTGCTGATTGATATCTCGCACAAATCCCAACACTGAAGGATATATCCGGGCGACTAGCCGTGAGATATAGTAGACTTCCAATCATACTGCGGTACAGTTTCTCGTCTACATTCTCACTTTGTGATTCACTTCCAAGTCCCTTATGGCTAGTTCCCATTGGAGTCGGAAAATCCTTAGAATTTTCAAGATCAAACTTTTTGACCAACTCCAGTGCATACTTGGATTGACACAAGTGAATTCCTTCATCGTTTTGTTTAACTTGTAATCCAAGAAAATAAGTCAATTCGCCCATCATGGACATCTCAAATTCGCTTTCCATGGTCTCCGCGAATTTGGAAGCATCATTATCTCTTGTTGCGCCAAAAACAATGTCATCGACATAGATTTGAGCAACTATGAAATTGTTTTGATAATGCTTCACAAAGAGAGTCCTGTCAGCTCCCCCTCGAGTGTAGCCCTTTTCCAAAAGGTGCTTTGTCAACCTTTCGTACCATGCTCGCGGTGCTTGTTTCAGACCGTAAAGAGCCTTTTTCAGACGAAAAACATGGTTAGGTAGTTTATGATCCACAAAACCTTTCGGTTGAGCCACATAAACTTCCTCATTTAAAAACCCATTTAAAAAGGCGCTCTTAACGTCCATTTGAAATAATTTGATTTTAAAATGACAAGCAATCGCAAACAATATACGAATGGACTCGAGTCTAGCTACAGGGGCGAAAGTTTCATCAAAGTCTATACCTTCTACTTGAGAGTAGCCTTGAGCAACTAACCTTGCTTTGTTCCTGATGATAGTACCTTCTTCATTTTTCTTGTTCTTGAAGATCCATTTGGTACCTATCACATTGTGTTGCTTCGGAGGCTTCGTTAATTCCCAGACTTTGTTTCGCTCGAATTGATGGAGCTCTTCCTGCATTGCTTTAATCCAGTAGTCATCTTGGAGAGCTTCATCAACATTCCTTGGTTCGATTTGAGATACATAGCATGCAAATCCGCAAACCAATTGTCTCCGTGTTCTAACTCCTTCTTGTGGATCTCCAATGATGTTCGATTCAGGGTGATCCTTGGAGATGCGTAACGTTTGAGGTAGAGGAGTAGACGGAGGTACACGAGATGATTCCTGCACATCAGATAAACTTGAAGAACCGTTAGATGCATCATTATTATCGAAAGAATTGTTAGAAGAAGATGCATTAGCAGGTGTATCATCATCAAGAGAGATATCGAGGGTAGATTTTTCAGATTCAAAGTGAAAAGCTTCATCTACCTTAACATTTATCGATTCTACGATCGTCTTAGATTCTAAGTTAAAAACTCGATATGCTCTGCTGTTTGTAGAATAACCTAAGAAAATCCCTTCGTCACTTCGAGAGTCAAATTTTCCAAGATTCTCACGATCACGTAAAATAAAACACCGACTCCCAAAGATGCGAAAATATTTGATGTTAGGTTTTCTACAAAACCAAAGTTCATATGGTGTATTCAATGTCCCCGGGCGCAAATACACGCGATTAATAACATAAACAGCAGTGTTCACCGCTTCAGCCCAAAAATAAAAAGGTAAGTTCCGGCTGTGAAGCATAACACGTGCCATTTCCTGTACGACCCTGTTTTTGCGCTCGACTACACCATTTTGTTGAGGTGTGTAAGGTGCAGAGAATTCATGTTTAATGCCATTAGAAGTGCAAAAATCAATGAATTTGGAATTTATGAATTCCCCACCTCTATCACTCCTAACTCGAGTAATCCTATCATTCTTTTCAGTCATAATACGATTGCAGATTTCGAGAAAAGAATCAAAGGTATCAGCTTTTTCTTTTAAGAATGCTACCCAAGTATATCTAGAAAAATCATCAACCAATAAGAAAATATACCATTTACCTCCCAGAGATGGTTGACGAGTTGGCCCCATTAAGTCCATATGCAAAAGTTCCAAAGGCCGTTTTGTACCTATGTGGTTCAAGTTCTTGTGTGCAGTCCTAGACTGTTTTCCTTTTTGGCAACCGCCACACACAAGGTTTTGTTCAAAAGAAAGTTTCGGAACCCCCTTGACCACATCTTTGTTCGAAATTCTAGCAAGTTCCTTAAAGTTTATGTGACCTAGCCTTTCATGCCAAAGTGTTTCATTTTTCAAAGATGCTAGGTTACATTTTTCAGAAATCTTAGTAGGAACTACATAACAATTGTTTTCTGATCTAACCCCCTTTAAAAAGAAAGCATGGTTCATGTCAGTTACAGTGCATTTATCAGATGAAAAATTAACTGAATAACCACTATCACAAAGTTGACTTATGCTTATGAGGTTAGTCTTAAGGCCATGAACAAATAACACATTATCTAGAACCGGGCCATCTGGAATAGCTACCGTTCCCTTTCCAACAATTTTGGAAGACCGACCATCTCCGAAAACAACAAGTCCTCCGGAGTTTTTCTCAAATGTTTGAAAACAGTTTTTGTCACCGGTCATATGACGGGAACACCCGCTATCCAGGTACCAAGACGAACTATCATATGCATGCAAGGAAACATTGGTAGCAAGACAGGGAAAATTTCACCTTTGCGCACCCAAACCTTTTTGGAGTGCGTCGGTAATGATCGTGAAGTTGATTTCCTAGGTGAGAGCGTCTTGCTTGAAGAATTGCTGCTCCTTGATGATGTCGTCTTGAGCGGTGTACTACCAAGGCTCTTTTCCTTCAATGAATTGCAGTTGATTTCGAGGAATAGCCCTTTTGGTAGTCATTGCAAGAGGTGCTTGAGGTGTGCGTTTGGCTTCCGTCTTGCAATTTCTCCTTATGTGCCCTGAAATGCCACAACGAAAACATACCTTGATCTTGTCGATTCCGAGGAGGATGTAGTAGGCTTGTTGTCGTTGCTTGTCGTGAATTCCGGTGTCGGAGGAGGAGATACCGACTGAGGCACAAATACTGTACCACTCGAACTTGGAATGTCTCCAGTTTGAGTGTATCCGAGGCCGAACTTATTTCTTTGACCAAGACCAAGAAGTCTGTCCAACTTACTCCTTCCAGAAGAAAATCTCTTTAAGTCATCCTTCAGTTGGCGTATGGTCTCCGTCATTTCCAATTTTTCCTGTCGAGCCTCGCCGTTGAGCTTCAAGAAGTAATTCGCTTTGTTCACCATATCCATATAATTCTTCTCGAGTTGCTCATTGGACTCTTGAAGGGAAACATTTGTTTTAATCAGATTATCCCTTTCCACTTCAAGATCGGTTGAGAGAGAGGTTACCCTTTTTACTTCTTCTTCGAGATCCTGCAATCTCCCTTTCAACCCCTTGTTTTGCTTAGCCAGTTTCTTTGAATCCCTCAAAAGTTGTGGTAGGCTAGAGCAAAATCTTCACCTTCCGAATCATCTGATTCATCGTCCGTTGCAATCTTTTCAACAGTGGAGTTGGACAGTGAGTCGGATGTACTTGCCATTAAGCACATGAAGGGTGAAGATGTAGTGGACGCGTGGAAAGCTGTCGCGTTGTCTTCTTCATCACTTGAGGATGACTCATTTGACGTGGAGTTGTCATCCCAAGTAACGACTTGCATCGCTTTCTTCTTAGCCGGATTCTTGTTGGGACATTCCGTTGCAATGTGGCCGTAGCCTCGACATTTGAAGCACTGAACTTGTCCCTCAGAACTTTTCTTATCCTTTGAGAAGTTCTCTTGCTTTCTTGACTTGTAAGTTGAAGAACCCTTGCCTTTCTTCGACTTTCCGAAGGATGGAGTTTTGCTTGGATTACCCCTTCGAAAGTTGCGGCGAAACTTCCTTGTCAAGAGAGCGAGCTGCTTCTCAAAGTCCTCCATAGAAAGGTTCTCGTCGTCGTCCGAGGAGGATGAATCCGCGTCTTCTTCTTTAGTTGATTTCAATGCGTAACCTGAAGACTTAGAAGAGGATGCCTTTCCAGAAGAATAGTTAGTAGGAAATGTCATTTCATAAGTTTGTAAAGCACCTACTAATTCTTCTACACGCATTTCGTCCGGGTGTTTAATTGTTTCAATGGCTGCGACCTTCGGGCGAAATCGTTCAGGAAGAGTTCTTAGAATTTTTCTTACAACTTTAAATTCTGGAATCTTCTCTCCCAAGTTAGCACATGAGTTTACGATATCTTGCAATCGTGTGTAATAGTCAGTGAAGGATTCATTCTCTGCCATAGAGATAGAGTCAAACTTGCTCGTGAGCATTTGCAGTTTCTGAATCTTCACTAGGTTAGTTCCCTCATGCGTAACTTGAAGAACATCCCAGATTTCTTTCGCAGTCTCACATGCCGAGACGCGAGAGAACTCAGTTTGTGACAAAGCATTAAATAGAGCATTAATTCCTTTGCCATTGTAAGAAGATAAGTCTATCTCTTCCTTGGTCCATTTCGACCTAGGTTTTAAGGTGCGAACATCATCTAAAATTTCAGTTGGATTAGACCATCCTAATTCAATTGATTGCCACACCCTTTCGTCGATGGAAATTAAAAAGGCTTTCATCCGCACTTTCCAGTACGCATAATTTGTTCCATCAAAGAAAGGGGGTCGATTGATGTTTCCACCTTCAACCATTGTTTACAACCCTATTCCCGCTCTGATACCACTTGTTGGGTTATAAGTAATTGGATCTAAATAGGGGAAAAAACACCTAGAGGGGGGTGAATAGGTGTAAACAATAAACACTCAAAAAATCATTGCGCAAATAAACCCAATGCGGAAAAATAAAAGAACACGCAAGATTTTTACGTGGAAAAACTCCAAACCGGAGTAAAAAACCACGGGACCGATAACACGGCGAAATCCACTAGAATTAACACACGTACAAGGTGATATAACGTACTCACAGACGACTCAACCTTTTACCATACGCTCCTAGTAGATCTTCCCGCTCGCTCCACGACGCTTCTCGAATCCACGATCCGCGCCCAACGCTGAATCCACAGCGTCCAACGTCGAGTCCACGACGTCCGACCGAATCCACGGTCTTCACCCAATGGCACGCTTCGAATCCACGAACGTACCTCGCTCCGAATCCACGAGAGCGGTTGCACCTTGAATCCACAAGGCCACGCGAGTCCACGCGCCGATTTTGGGTAAATCGTTGTTTGTTTGGGTGGTGATGATCCGCCGAATACTTAGATTAAAGATAGATCGGAAATACCATCTAAGTATTCATTGATTTGATTCTACTCAAAATGTGAGTATGGAAAACCTAGAATCAAATCAATCAATATAGATGAAGAAACATAGAATAAATCTATTGATTTCCTTTCTTCTCTATATATGTGGATTTTTTCTTTTCGGCTATTTTCTTCTGTAATAGCGGATGCCCTAGAAATGAATACAGGGCCTATTTATAGGTTAGAAACCCTAGGAAGAATATACGGATCAAAAACAGCCTTTTCTGGAAAGAATTACCGACGGCGATCCGGATTGGATTTGGCGATCCGGATTGCAGAAGCACAAAAGACGGTTTCCAGAAAATTGCTTGTTCGGGATCCGGATCGTAGTCCCCGATCCGGATCGTTCATACAGTTTTACCAAAACATCATGTTCGGGATCCGGATTGCAATTCCTGATCCGGATCGAGGAAGCAACAGGTAAAACTAATGTTCGGGATCCGGATCAGAGGATGCTGCGATCCGGATTGAACCAGTGTATGAACCAACACCCTTCGGGATCCGGATTGCCGAGCTCGATCCGGATCCTGAACATGTGCCATGTCCAGTTTTTGATGTTTAAGCAATTAAAACCTCTTCCAGGTGTTTCTACACTATAAGAAGTATTCGGATCATCAAAATTCTTTAGTTAAACGTACCTGATCCTTTTGAATTCTTCTTTCTTGAGATTGAGGTATACGATCCAAAGTTTCTTCATCTTCAATCTTCAAGACTTAATACATTCACGAAATACGCGAACTCAAATTCCGTAACAACTCTCCACCCTTGCCCGATCATGCAAGTTTAACATACACCTTTTTTCCATATACCCTGGAAATTGTACCCACCTGAAGGGAAGCTTAAAGGTTGGTTCGTCCCGTCTGGTTCGCGCGTCGAGCTTAGAACGTCTCGCACTCCTGGGGGAAACAACAAAAAGCTCAGACCAGGACTAAAAGACTAAAACCGACTAAGACACTGTGTAGTGACCCGACCCTTCGGGGTATTTTCGAACTCACATGTAATCGCTTAGGCCTTAAGCGAAATAAAATTTATTTAATTTTGAAAAGTCGGCCGGGCAGGGTGTGTGTATTTTCCTGCGATAGAGCGCGAAAAGCGATGACCGACGGCGTGATCGGATTCGAAATCCGATACCGGGATCTCCCGGAACGGGACCCTTAGCGATGCGGTAGTTAGTCACGCATCGAAAACCGTGCAAAATATCTTGCACCCGTAATAGATAAGGTGGGTTATCTCGTAAGGATAATTAATTAATTAATTAATTATCCGGTGACGGAATTTAAATCCTCCTACGTACGAATTTATTTAAGGGATTTAAATTGGTGGGATTCTTATCTCGTGATTAGATAAGAGATAAAAATCAGGATATTTTATTAAGGGATTTAAATTGGTGGGATTTTATCTCGTGGATTGGATAAGAGATAAAGTCCGGATATTTAAGTTGGGAATTTGATTTCCCTTGATTATTTAATAAAGGTGGTTAAATAATCGGCGACTGGGATTTGGATATTAAAGATTCAAATATCCGGGTAATTTGAATCCAATTGGGAATTTGATTCCCCAAGATTAATTGATAAAGGTAATCAAATAATCGGTGGTCAGGATTTAAAGGTGAGAAATATCCCGTCAGTCGGATATTTTCTTGAGAAACAGAAACGGGGAATTATGGGTTTCCTACGTACGTAAATAAAGAAATCAAACGATTAAATATGGGGATCGACGGTGAGGATAATAATCAAACAATTAACTAATAGGGTTATCGGTAGGGATTAATTAATTAACGAATTAATTAATCAGAGTCAAAACACCCGAAAGGGGTTTTTGACGGTGCGGACTTACAAATTGGATATATCCATAACAGGGATTATTTATTTCCCCGCTCACCGAGCGAAACCCTATTTCGATTTTCCGCCTCCTCAAACCCTCCTCTTTCGTACGTGCCGAAACCCCAACCGGAGGAAAGGAGAAGGAAAAAGGGGAGGAGCCGATCGCCCCAAACGCCGACCCGAAGGCAAAAAGTGAGACCGGGCGACCTTCCCAACGATCCTCGGTGAGCAAATAATTTTTAGAAAATTATTTGGATTTTTCCTATCTATTTTTGTTGTTAGTTCTGGACTCCCCCGTCGTCCCCGCCACCGACGCCGTCCCCGTCGTCGCGACGCGGACGGCAAGGGCGGGAAGGACCCGGACGGCGAAGGCGGAGGAGGACCGCGAACGGCGTAGGTAAAATATAATAAAATAAAAATAAAAATCGCGAACGGTGAAGGCGCGACGGGACCGCGCGAGCGCCGCGCGGGCAAACCCGCGCGCGGCGCCGCGCGGGCAACCCGCGCGGGCGCCGCGCGGGGCGGCCCCGCCGCGCGGGCCGCCGCGCGGGCGACCCGCGCGGGCGCCGCGCGGGCCGTGCCCGTGCGGGCGCCCGCGGGGCGCCGCGCGGGCCCGCGCCCGCGCGGGCACCGCGCGGGCACCGCGCGGTGCGCCGCGCGGGGCCCCACCCGCGCGGGCACCCGCGCGGGCCCGCGTCCGCGCGGGCGCCGCGCGGGGCTCCGCCCGCGCGGGCACCGCGCGGGCTTGCACCCGCGCGGGCGCCGCGCGGGGCTCCGCCCGCGCGGGCGCCGCTCGGGCACCGCCCGCGGAGCCCGCCGCGCGGGTTCGAGCCGCGCGGGGCTCCGACGGGCGGCGACGGCGGTGCGGGTTGTAGTCCGGTTTGACCATCGAACGATGCCGGACAAATTCCGTCAAATTGTAAGGTGGGGGTTTTTCTGTTTTAAGGTGTTAGTGTGTGTTTTGACCATAGTTTATCTGTGCGGACTTTTCTTAGGTCCGGGTACACAGCGGGAGAGCGCGAAGGACATTGGTGTTCCGATTTCTCTCCAATAAGGTGGGTACGGTTGCGATGAGTGCAACCGGTGCTGTAAGTGCATCTATCATCATTAAAAGTACTCCTTAATTTACCTAACAAAGTAGATGAATAGTTTAACCTTTCAATTGTTGTTAATTATCTAATAATTGTGCGGCTGCGGTCGCGGTGCCCAGTACACGCCAATCTTGGCGATCCGGTTTCGGATGCTGCACGTACACAGGCGGATTGGCCTCCGCATGGGTGTACTTTTCCGGAAAAGTGGTCCTTTATGACCCGTGTGCCCCGTAAAGGTAATGGTGCAAGCGGGGACCTCTTCGCGCCAGCTGAGGTGTCACACCAGCACCGCGAGTGAGAGGTAAAAGCATCAAGTAGGTGTTTGTGCACGAGGGGGGGACTTTAGTCTCCCCGACAAGTGGTCTGGGAATGGTGCCCAGGGTAAATTAATGTGCAAGTGTTTAACGAAAGGTTATGGCGTAATCGGCGCGTTCGTATGTTTTATCCCTTTTGATATTGTTACACATCTACTTTGTTTGTCACTGACTTTACCCACTCCGTGACAGGTATTCCTAGGTGCGTTAGCCGGGATGGCGGTGGGACTGCGTCGTGAGGATCGTAGTCGGACTCTTGGTTATCGTATTTATGACTCATTTCCCTTTATACTATTTCTAGTTGCTTGTGGATCACCTTATATGTGGATATGTTTTAGTTAGCTCTGTGGATGAGGTGTAGTTTTCTGTGATGATCCTTTCAGTAGTGTTTACATGGCGGCATATTTTATGATAAGATAAAGGTTGCGAAAATGTTTTCTCAAAAAGGAAGTGCCGTGTGGGCACGGGTTTTACAACTCTGGTTTTATCTTTTCCAAACTTTGACGCCGCTTAAATGACGTGCATTAATTAAACGATTAAACTCTGAATATGATGTATGTCTACTGCATGGTTGTTGGTTGGTGTGTGATGTATGATGTTTATGAATGATTTATATGTTGTAGTGAGACGCCGTACATATACGAAGGAGACTCTGTCCGTGGACGGAGTGAATTCGTGTATGTGGCGGTCTGGCACGCACCGGGGTGAAGTATATGCCACCTTATTAAAAGAAAAAAAAAAATATAGACACGTTTTTCCGCTTCAAAAGACTCAAAAACCCCCGGGGGCGTGACAGATTAAATGGTATCAGAGAGAATACAACCACAACCATAGTAGACATAGTTTACATCCACAGTGCAAGGTGCCACAAGCAAATTGGAAATGAGATAACCAAGGTGTAGGGTAGTACGTGAGAGTACGGGAAAACGGGAACGTAATATAGGCGTAGTTGTGAAACGGTGGACTAGGGTTGTGACCATAGGGTTGACATGGTTTCTTTGGTGACAGCAAGCAATGGCACGGACCAGGTCGTCTACTGAAAATGCAGACGTGGACGGAGCGGCCATGGCCGCCGCAGAAAACCAGACTCTCCGGCAACAGCTGCGGGACATGGCCGGGCAGTTAGCAACGCTGACGGAGCAGGTTCGTCAGCTGACGCAACGACAGGCTACCGCAGCCACCGAACGTCAACCAACCCCTCCGCCCGAAACCACGGCGCCCACTACGGGGCCCCACGGGGCGGGCGTCACGACGACGGAGCAGCCCCCAGCCCCAAGGGAAGTGCCCACCCCAACGACTTCGGGGCCCGTGTTGGGAATGGCAACGGGGGAGGCAGGGATGACCCCTACTCCTGGGGGATCCGCCACCGCAGGAGGAGCCGCGGAGCGGCAAGCGACGCGGGAGAAGATCAGGACGAATCTGGCCGCGTTCAAGAAGCATGACCCACCCACCTTCGAGGGAGAAACGACCGACCCGTGGGTCGTTGAGAAGTGGGTGGATACCATGGAAAAGCTTTTCGAGGATTTAATGATGGATGAACAAGAGCGGGTTCCACTGGCTGTCCACTTTTTGGAAGGGAACGCTCGCATCTGGTGGAAGACGGTGCGCCCGGACCCCGCCTCCAACGATCCGCTGCCGACATGGTCGGCCTTTAGAGAAGAGCTCTTTGGCGCGTTCTTCTCCGATAGCGTCAAGCGGCAACTGGAGGACGATTTGAAGAACATTAGGCAGGGAAGCCGCTCGGTCGTGGAGTATCAAAGGGAGTTTGTGAGGTTGGTCAATTGTGTCCCGTTCGCCATACGGGACGAACCTCACAAGGCCCGTCTCTTCGTTGACGGACTGCGAAGTGACATCTTCGAGATGGTGCAGGCAGCGGACCTACGCACATTCCGAGAGGTGGTGGACAGAGCCACCATCGTGGAGCGGGGGTTCGCTATAACTCGAGCTCGACGTGAGGGGTCGGAGAATAACCGGGAAAAGAAGCGAACTCAGACTTACCCGGGAGGGGGCCCTCCTGGCGGGAGCCGACCCCCGAAATATCCTAAGACGCAACAGGGAAACAGGAGTGCGCCGGCCGGGAAGCCTCGACCGACCACCAAGCCGTGCGTTATTTGCGGAGGGCCGCATCCGGTGACGGAATGTCCCAAGAAACAAGATCACTGCTACCGCTGCGGCAAACAGGGACATCTTCGATACAACTGTCCCCTGAACCCTGGAGCGGCCTCTTCCGCAGCATCCACTCCAACGGCACAGGCACCAGGGCGGGGTAGAGCCCCTACGGGAGCCTCTTTACACCCACCGGCGCCAAAAACAGGAGGGGAGTCGCGGTCGCAACCCGGAGGGAGACTCTACACCATGGACCAGCACGGGGCGGTACCGCCAGAGGAAGTGGTAGCAGGTATTACCTCCGTCTCAAACTTTCGAGCTCGAACTCTGTTTGACACCGGGGCGACTCGCTCCTTTATTTCCCGTTCCTTTGCGCAAACTCATCAGTTAGAAAGTAGTCCTTTGGATGTCTTAATGACCGTCCAGACCCCTGGGGGGCCCATCACGGCAACTGGCCTAGTAACCTCATGTCCAATAAGGCTGGGAAGGTTGTCGTGCCCCTGGGATCTGGTAGTCATACCGTTAAAAGAATACGACGTGGTCTTGGGCATGGACTGGCTCGCCGAGTATCAGGCGGTCATCGACTGCGAGAAGCGACAGGTGCAACTACAGAAGCCGGGGTTCCCAGAAAACGTGTACTTGGCGTGCAAGAGCACGTCCTTTCTAGCCGTCATCTCCGCGTCACGGGCTAGGAAATTGATGGAGGGCGGGTGCGTGGCCTATCTAGCCTCGGTAGATCTAGCCACCCGACCCGTCCCCTCACCCACGGAAATTCCCGTAGTAAGGGAATTCCCGGATGTGTTCCCGGCAGAGCTTCCCGGAATGCCGCCGGAACGAGAGGTTGACTTCCCAATTGAACTTCTCCCCGGCACCAAGCCCATCACCAAGGCACCGTATCGGATGGCCTTTGCGGAGCTGAAGGAACTCAAGGCACAGTTGGAGGACCTTCTGGACAAAGGATTCATCAGACCAAGCGCGTCACCCTGGGGCGCGCCCGTCCTGTTTGTGAGGAAGAAGGACGGAAGTCTCCGATTGTGTATCGATTACCGGGAGATAAATAAGGTGACGATCAAGAATAAGTACCCCCTTCCAAGGATCGATGACCTCTTCGACCAGTTACGGGGGGCGACGGTGTTCTCAAAGATCGACCTGCAGTCGGGTCAGGGAGTCATCAGTCCAACCGGATCAAAACTCCCCAAAACGGCCTTCCGTACTCGCTATGGCCATTACGAGTTTACGGTAATGCCATTCGGGCTCACTAATGCCCCGGCGGTGTTTATGGATATGATGAACAGGGTATTCAAACCCTTCCTGGACCTATTCGTGGTGGTCTTCATTGATGATATCCTCATCTACTCCCGTACCGATGAGGAACATGAAGAACACCTGCGCACAGTCCTCCAGACCCTTCGGGAACAGAAACTCTACGCCAAACTCAAAAAGTGTGAGTTTTGGCTCCGTGAGGTCGGTTTCTTGGGGCATGTGATCTCGGCGGCTGGAGTCGCGGTGGACCCAAAGAAGATAGATTCGGTGACGGACTGGCCCCAACCGACGACGGTGACGGAGATTCGGAGCTTCCTGGGATTAGCCGGGTACTACCGGCGCTTTGTGGAGGGCTTCTCCAAGATAGCCACCCCCTTAACCCGCTTGACGAAAAAGGGGGAGAAGTTTGCCTGGACGGACAAGTGTCAAAGAAGCTTCGAAGAGCTCAAGGACAGGTTGACGCGAGCCCCGATCCTCGCCCTGCCAGAGCCTGGGGAGGACTATGAAGTTTATTGCGACGCATCGCGAAATGGATTGGGTGGAGTACTCATGCAACGGGGAAAGGTTATAGCCTATGCATCTAGGCAGCTCAAGGAGTACGAGCGGAACTACCCCGTGCATGATTTGGAACTCGCAGCGGTGGTGTTTGTGCTCAAGCTCTGGAGGCACTACCTGTACGGGGCACACTGTAATGTGTACTCAGATCATAAGAGCCTCAAGTACCTTTTCACCCAAAGGGAGCTAAATCTGCGACAAAGACGGTGGCTTGAGCTGTTAAAGGATTACGATCTGACGATCCACTATCACCCGGGGAAGGCCAACGTGGTGGCCGACGCCCTGAGTCGCAGAGGACAGGCCGCGGAGGCCGATGTAAGCGCAATTACACAGCAGGATAGTCTAGTTGCGGAGTTCTCGCGATTGAGACTAGAAGTGGTACCTGCGGGGACAGTCGCCCAACTTCTGACGCTGGTAGTCAGACCTACTCTGCTGGACAGGATTCTCGAGGGCCAATCGACTGATGGTCAGCTCCAGCTGGTACGGAGTAGAATAACCGCCAACCAGGAAGGTGATTTCGTGGTGAGCTCCGACGATGCAATACGTTTTCGCGGACGAATCTGCGTACCGGACCTGCCGGAACTCAAGGAAGAAATCCTACGGGAGGCGCACACTGCCCCGTATGCGGCGCATCCCGGAGGAACCAAGATGTACAAGGACGTCAAGCAAACCTTCTGGTGGCCCAAAATGAAGGAGGACGTGACCCGATTCGTGGCTCACTGCTTAGTGTGCCAACGGGTAAAGGCCGAACATCAACGGCCGGCGGGAAAATTGCAACCTTTACCGGTACCCGAGTGGAAATGGGACATGATCACCATGGATTTTGTGACCGGTTTTCCGCGGTCGCCGCAGGGACACGATGCGATATGGGTGGTCGTGGACCGTTTGACGAAATCGGCCCACTTTTTGCCCATACACACGACGTGGACCCGGGAACGACTGGCGCAAACGTACCTCGATGAGATAGTGAGGTTGCACGGTGTACCGACATCCATCACGTCGGACAGAGACACGCGTTTTGTGTCGAACTTTTGGCGAAGTTTGCAACAAGCGATGGGGACCAAGTTGCACTTCAGCACAGCTTTTCATCCGCAAACCGATGGGCAATCGGAGCGGGTGATACAGATCGTGGAAGACATGCTTCGAGCGTGCGTTCTGGACTTGGGCGAAGGGTGGGCACGGTGTCTGCCCCTGGTGGAATTTGCCTACAACAACAGTTACCAGGCCAGTATTCAGATGGCGCCGTACGAGGCCCTGTACGGGCGCCGCTGTCGGTCTCCGATTTGTTGGGATGACTTAGGTGAGCGAAAGTTTCTGGGCCCAGATCTAGTGGAGGAGACCGAAGCGAAGGTGCGTTTGATTAAACAAAGGCTGCTGACCGCCCAAAGCAGACAGAAGAGTTATGCAGATAACAGACGCCGAGATTTAGAGTTCATGGTGGGCGAGCATGTTCTGCTCCGGGTTTCACCCTCCAAAGGGAACCGACGCTTCGGCATTAAGGGGAAGTTGAGCCCCAGATACGTGGGGCCGTTCGAGATTCTGGAGCGCGTGGGACCGGTGGCGTACCGGTTGGCCCTGCCCCCGAACCTCGAACGAGTCCACAACGTGTTCCACGTTTCGATGCTCCGGAAGTACCTGGCAGACCCCTCTCATGCCTTGGACGCCTCCACCATTGAGCTACGCGAGGACTTGAGCGTCGAGGAGACACCGGTGCGGATTTTGGCGAGAGAGGACAAGAAGCTACGCAACCGAACGATCCCCTATGTGAAAGTCCAGTGGAGCAACCACGAAGAGCGCGAGGCGACGTGGGAACTGGAATCAAAGATGAAGGAATGTTTTCCCGAATTGATTAAGTGAGGTTTGAGTTTAAGTTTCGGGACGAAACTTTTTATAAAGTGTGAGTGGTGTAGTGACCCGACCCTTCGGGGTATTTTCGAACTCACATGTAATCGCTTAGGCCTTAAGCGAAATAAAATTTATTTAATTTTGAAAAGTCGGCCGGGCAGGGTGTGTGTATTTTCCTGCGATAGAGCGCGAAAAGCGATGACCGACGGCGTGATCGGATTCGAAATCCGATACCGGGATCTCCCGGAACGGGACCCTTAGCGATGCGGTAGTTAGTCACGCATCGAAAACCGTGCAAAATATCTTGCACCCGTAATAGATAAGGTGGGTTATCTCGTAAGGATAATTAATTAATTAATTAATTATCCGGTGACGGAATTTAAATCCTCCTACGTACGAATTATTTAAGGGATTTAAATTGGTGGGATTCTTATCTCGTGATTAGATAAGAGATAAAAATCAGGATATTTTATTAAGGGATTTAAATTGGTGGGATTTTATCTCGTGGATTGGATAAGAGATAAAGTCCGGATATTTAAGTTGGGAATTTGATTTCCCTTGATTATTTAATAAAGGTGGTTAAATAATCGGCGACTGGGATTTGGATATTAAAGATTCAAATATCCGGGTAATTTGAATCCAATTGGGAATTTGATTCCCCAAGATTAATTGATAAAGGTAATCAAATAATCGGTGGTCAGGATTTAAAGGTGAGAAATATCCCGTCAGTCGGATATTTTCTTGAGAAACAGAAACGGGGAATTATGGGTTTCCTACGTACGTAAATAAAGAAATCAAACGATTAAATATGGGGATCGACGGTGAGGATAATAATCAAACAATTAACTAATAGGGTTATCGGTAGGGATTAATTAATTAACGAATTAATTAATCAGAGTCAAAACACCCGAAAGGGGTTTTTGACGGTGCGGACTTACAAATTGGATATATCCATAACAGGGATTATTTATTTCCCCGCTCACCGAGCGAAACCCTATTTCGATTTTCCGCCTCCTCAAACCCTCCTCTTTCGTACGTGCCGAAACCCCAACCGGAGGAAAGGAGAAGGAAAAAGGGGAGGAGCCGATCGCCCCAAACGCCGACCCGAAGGCAAAAAGTGAGACCGGGCGACCTTCCCAACGATCCTCGGTGAGCAAATAATTTTTAGAAAATTATTTGGATTTTTCCTATCTATTTTTGTTGTTAGTTCTGGACTCCCCCGTCGTCCCCGCCACCGACGCCGTCCCCGTCGTCGCGACGCGGACGGCAAGGGCGGGAAGGACCCGGACGGCGAAGGCGGAGGAGGACCGCGAACGGCGTAGGTAAAATATAATAAAATAAAAATAAAAATCGCGAACGGTGAAGGCGCGACGGGACCGCGCGAGCGCCGCGCGGGCAAACCCGCGCGCGGCGCCGCGCGGGCAACCCGCGCGGGGCGCCGCGCGGGCGCCCGCGCGGGCGCCGCGCGGGCCGTGCCGCGCGGGCGCCGCGGGGCGCCGCGCGGGCCCGCGCCCGCGCGGGCACCGCGCGGGCACCGCGCGGGCGCCGCGCGGGCCCCACCGCGCGGGCACCCGCGCGGGCCCGCCGCGCGGGCGCCGCGCGGGGCTCCGCCCGCGCGGGCGCCGCGCGGGGCTCCGCCCGCGCGGGCACCGCGCGGGCTTGCACCCGCGCGGGCGCCGCGCGGGCGCACCGCGCGGGCGCCGCGCGGGCCCGCACCCGCGCGGGCGCCGCGCGGGGCTCCGCCCGCGCGGGCGCCGCGCGGGCGCCGCTCGGGCACCGCCCGCGGAGCCCGCCGCGCGGGTTCGAGCCGCGCGGGGCTCCGACGGGCGGCGACGGCGGTGCGGGTTGTAGTCCGGTTTGACCATCGAACGATGCCGGACAAATTCCGTCAAATTGTAAGGTGGGGGTTTTTCTGTTTTAAGGTGTTAGTGTGTGTTTTGACCATAGTTTATCTGTGCGGACTTTTCTTAGGTCCGGGTACACAGTGGGAGAGCGCGAAGGACATTGGTGTTCCGATTTCTCTCCAATAAGGTGGGTACGGTTGCGATGAGTGCAACCGGTGCTGTAAGTGCATCTATCATCATTAAAAGTACTCCTTAATTTACCTAACAAAGTAGATGAATAGTTTAACCTTTCAATTGTTGTTAATTATCTAATAATTGTGCGGCTGCGGTCGCGGTGCCCAGTACACGCCAATCTTGGCGATCCGGTTTCGGATGCTGCACGTACACAGGCGGATTGGCCTCCGCATGGGTGTACTTTTCCGGAAAAGTGGTCCTTTATGACCCGTGTGCCCCGTAAAGGTAATGGTGCAAGCGGGGACCTCTTCGCGCCAGCTGAGGTGTCACACCAGCACCGCGAGTGAGAGGTAAAAGCATCAAGTAGGTGTTTGTGCACGAGGGGGGGACTTTAGTCTCCCCGACAAGTGGTCTGGGAATGGTGCCCAGGGTAAATTAATGTGCAAGTGTTTAACGAAAGGTTATGGCGTAATCGGCGCGTTCGTATGTTTTATCCCTTTTGATATTGTTACACATCTACTTTGTTTGTCACTGACTTTACCCACTCCGTGACAGGTATTCCTAGGTGCGTTAGCCGGGATGGCGGTGGGACTGCGTCGTGAGGATCGTAGTCGGACTCTTGGTTATCGTATTTATGACTCATTTCCCTTTATACTATTTCTAGTTGCTTGTGGATCACCTTATATGTGGATATGTTTTAGTTAGCTGTCACGCCCCGGGGGTTTCATTAAGCGGAAGACAACCACTGAAATGAATTAAATTTGCGTGTATATATTTTTTTTGAAACCAAACTCCCCCGGTGCGTGCCCAGACCCGCCGCATATACAAATTCACTCTGCGAACGGGCGGAGTCTCCTTTGCATATGCACGGCGTCCTGACTACAACAACCACACGATCATCACTTTAACCACACTAGTTCAACAGTCAAATCATACAACCATTTTCCGTATGTATTAAAGAGGCCGACAAATTTTGAAAGAATAAATCCACAAGTTTTAAAAGCGGCGCCCACACGGCACCCAGGTTTTTCAAAACGGTTTTCGAAATACATAAATCCACAGGGTTTTAAAACGGTGCCCACACGACACCCAGATTTTCAAAACGGTTTTCGCAAGCCATAAATCCACAGGGTTTTAAAATGGTGCCCACACGACACCCAGATTTTAAAAACGGTTTTCGAAATATTTTCTTTTATCTTTCCTTTTGTCGTTTGAAAGCGGCCAATCCGGGGAAGCAAAACAATCACCCATAAGGGTAATAAAAGATATTCCAACATCCACATCGACCCCACAAGGGTATCGCGATCCACATAGTAAGCTACTAACAGGTAATGAAATGAGCAGAAAAAGAAGTACATACAGTCTATGGCCTCGAAGACCAAAATACCCCTGCCACGGCCTCACCGTCGTCCTAGCGCTCAACCCTGGACGAACCTGTCACGGAGTGGGAAGTCAGTGACCAGGAAATAAAGCACGAAAGCAACTAGGGCTATAAATAAAGCAAACCGCAGTAAAACCAGAGCGACCGCCCTCCTCATCGTGCAATCGACAGTAACCTTGCATAACCTGTCCCGGGCACCTGCCCCGGCAACCCGGACCGAGCACCAACCTCGGAGAACCAAACCGAGCACCAACCTCGGGAAACCAAACCGAGCACCAACCTCGGGAAACCAAACCGAGCACCTACCTCGGTAAACCACGTCGAGCACCTACCTCGACGGGTCGCACCGCTCACACCTTGGCGCCTCAAACCCCCCACCTACGGGGGCCCCCACTACGTCACCTCGTGGGTATACACGGGTCATAGACCACTTTTCCGGAAAAGCGCACCCTTTGCGGTGGCCAAACCGCGGGTGCGCGTGCTGCAGCCTCGAGCATAATAACCAAGAACATCGTACATAATCAAGTAGCGAGAAACATAGAGACTATCAACCACGTATAATTAAATAACAAGAACCATAATGACTATCAACAATATCGCGGTTAATTGCATAAATAGAGTTAATCACAAGTGCCGGAAATGCCATGCTAAGTCTCCAAATAAAAACCCACATACGTATACATACTATAGGGCACCGCGACACTTGGTCGCTACCAAAAAGGTGACAATGAAACATAGAAGTAACAAGAATACGCACAAAGGGGTTCTAAGGGGTACCCACCTGAAATGCAGAGAAGAGAGTGTGCGGAAACTTCAGTTAAAACGTTCCCACCTTGTGCCCGAAATGAACTACAGTAAGAAGTATCATTAATAACATCGTCGTGGTCGAAAACACCCAAAAACGGGGCGAAACGGGCCAAAAACGGAGCTTCTGGGCTCTTTGGCTGAAGTCTGGTGCACGGTCCAGGCGTGGACCGGGTCCACGAAAACAGTCGCCGACGGTGTGGACCGGGAGCGTGCCGCAGCGGTGGACCGCTGCGGCTTGGGCCGGGCCGCGCACAGCGGGAGGCGCGCACCGGGTCCACGTCCTCCGCGGGTGCGAGGGCGAAGACCGGGTGCACGCCCGGCGCGTGCACCGCGCGGCCTGGGCCGGGCTGGCGCACGCGCCCGTGCACCGGGTCCGCACCATCGGTCGCGGGGGCGTGCGCCGGGTGCACGCCTGGCGCGTGCACCGCGCGGCCCGGGCTGGGCTGGCGCACGCGCTTGTGCACCGGGTCCGCCTCTCCGAGCTGTGTAGGCGTGCGCCGGGTGCACGCCTGGTCCCGTGGACCGCGTGGCCTGGAACCGTACTGGATGAACAGTAAACCCTTGTTTTCGTCTCCCGCGGCTCCGGTGATGACCCCGCGAACACGGCGACCGCGGCGGCGACCCCGTGAGTACGATAACGGCGGCGGCGGCCTCCCGTTTTACAACGGCGGCGGCGGCTTCCCGTTACCACAAAACCCACGTCGCGCGACAACCGAACAACTACCGCCTAAACCCTCGACCCCACAGAAATTGCAAAAGAAGGAAAACAACGAGAGGGTTTGCCCCGATCGCTTACCGTGATCCCGCGAGGAAGGAGAAAGTGGATCGTCCCTCTCGTCACCAACGTGATGCTCCACGAGAGGAGGGTTCCCCCCTTTTTCTCCTTTTTCCCTCGCCGTTCCCGTTCTCCAAAGGAAAAGAAAAAGGGTTTACAACGAAAAGGGGGCTATTTATGAAAACCTCCAATTAACCCTAGGTCAAGGTCTGACTCGGACTTCCTCGAAAATCGTGCAAATTACCACGCACGAATCTCGGTGCACTTTACAGTCACCGGGAGTTTCAAATCCCAATTCCGGGAGATCCGCAAGTCCGATTCCAGAACCGATCGCACCGCCGTTCCTCATTTTGCGAGCTCTACCACCTAAAAATACCCGCAAACCCCGACGGTCAACCCAAAAAAATCTCGAACTTTCAACCCCCCACTCTAACACTAAGAAGATTCAATTAAAACCAAAACGGAAACCGGAAGGTCGAGGTATTACAAAAATAATTAAAGCAAACCAATAACATAAACAAGATCAAAGAAAACTGATCAGGGACGGATCCCGTCCGACCGCCTCAAAAAGCGTGCCGGCCACAAAGCACGGATTCCGATGCACCACTCAAAGGCAAACGCTTTGGCCCCATTCCGGGAGATCCGTAAGTCGGAATCCGAATCCGTTCGTTTAGCCGTCCTCCGTTTTTCAAGCTCAGTCGCAGAAAAATACTCGCGGTCCAGGCCAGTCCATTGCGGAAAACACAGTGAACGGTTTTCCTAACAATCCCGTCATGAAAAGAAGGTATACAAAGGTATTGGAATGCTAGGACTCTACATCACTCACCACTTAAAAGAAGTTTCGTCCTCGAAACTTGATCCTGGCCCGCGGTGAATAAATCTGGGTAGCACTCGCTCATCATTGACTCCAGTTCCCGAGTCACTTCACGTTCTTCCTGGTTGCTCCATAGCACCTTCACATAGGGGATCGTCCGGTTGCGCAATCCCTTTTTGTCCTCTCGTGCTAAGATCCGCACCGGTGTTCCGTTGAAGCTCAGGTCCTCTCTAAGCTCAAGAGCAGTGACCATCCATCACCCAAATCAAGTACGCAGGCTCGGAGCACATCATCGAGAATTCGGTTCACTTGCTCGGACTGTCCGTCGGTCTGGGGGGTGAAACGCCGTGCTGAAGTGTGGTTTAGTCTCTAGAGCTCGTCGTAGACTTTGCCAAAGGTTCGACACCAGTCGAGTGTCTCTGGTCCACGTCGTACAGATGGGTGGAAAGAGAGTCGACTTCGTCAGTCAATCCACCGTGACTCAAACTGCATCGTGCCCTTGATGCGATGCAGAAACCCGTGACGAATTCCATGCTGGTTCGCTCCCATTTCCACTCTAGTACAAGTAGAGATTGTAGTTTTCCCCGCTGAGCGCTGAAGTTCGAACTTTACTTGTTAACCATCTAGACAGCGAGCAGTGAACTGTGTTACATCCCCCTTTGGTTTAGTCCACCAAAAATTTTGCTTGAGGTTCTTGTACATCTTCGTGTCACCTGGATGCGCCGCATAGGGAGCGCAGTGCGCCTCCGACCGTATCTCTTTCTTTAACTCTGGCAGTTCGGGCACGCAATCCCGCCCTCGAAACGTATTGCGTCGTTCGCACTCGCCGGGAAGTCGCTCGCGTGGTCCGGGGGGGGTCTTGTCTCGAATAAGCTGAATCCGTGCGCCCATTTTCTGACCTTCTAGGGTTTTTCTAAAGGGTTGGCTTGACCATCAAGGACAAAAGTCGCGCGACAGTACCGGTCCTGCTGAGTACTTGCGCTCATCGGTTCCCCCCCCCCCGGTTTGACCCTTCCTGCTCAAAACATCCGCTACTACACTTACTTTTCCCCGTGGTGATACTGAGTGGACATGCCGAGTCCTTCAGCAACTCCAACCAATGCCTCTGCCGCCAAATCAAATCCATCTCTGTGAACAAAGCTTAAGACTCTGGCGGTCCGAAAACACATCACGATGAACTCCAAAAGGTGGCGTCTCCAAAGTTTTTAAAACGAAGACGACAGCTGCCAGTTCCGGATCGCGTGTCGGGCAGTTTCGCTCACATTCTTTGTGATTCCCGTCGGTGACACGATGTGCCCCAAAAAGTCCACTTCGCGAAGTCAGAACTCACATTTCTTAAACTTAGCAACCAGCTCCTGGTCCCTGAGATTCCGGAGAATAATCCTCAAGTGCTCCTTGTAGTTGATTGAAGAGGTCATCAATCCTGGGCTTGTTCTTCACTGTAACCTTGCTTATCTCCCTGAAGTCGATGCGTAGACGTAGGCTTCTGTTCTTCTTTCGCACGAAAGCACGGGTGCGCCCCAAGGCGACACCCACGGTCTATAGAACCCTTTATCCGGAAAGCTCCTAGTCGTGCCTGGTAGAAGCTTGAAAGAGAGGGTGGCCTCTCACCCGGGGGTATTCTCGGCAATTCAGTCAAGGGGACGTCAGAAGAAACCCTTACAATGGGGTGTCAGTAAACGATGCAAAGGGTCGAGTCGCCAAGCTCACTTAAACCAAGTAGCTATACATCCGCCGAATACCTCGTGAACCAGTCCATTCCCAGCACCTCGTCGTATTCCTGCTTCCCGACTCGGAATTCCCCGTCACGACGTCGCTGGTCCGCACACCACCCCAGCCGGCTCTGAGCAGTCAGCAACAAAGTCTCGCGATGTGTCGAGGTACCCCAGTCGTACTGCCCAACCCATACCAATGATCCTTTTGAAGTCCAAAACATCTAACCCGACGACGGGGAAAACAACCCACACAACGCCCTCACAAGGCTCCAAGCGGTGCCAACAAAACAGGCTGGGTTACTAACTATCATAAATTCTCCCCTGAAGACAACGAACTCACCTGTCACCAACACGGGCTGCTCCCCTCCGTCGCCGACGCTGGATACTTCCACCCGTCACCAACACGGGCCACAAGCTGGGAGCATAACCACCATCCCGGGCCACTCGCTCCGACTACCCATCCTACCAAGGCGACGGTCGAAACTAACGTTAGGTTTCAGCTCTAAGACCTACCACCAAGTCTACCCCACAAAAAGGGCCGCGTACAGGGCCTCCTAGCCGAAGGTGACCAGAGCCAAAACTCCGAGTAGTCGCCAGATTCCCCCCCTTGACTCACACCTGCCCCAAAAGATCACCATCCACAGCTCCCAAACCAAACCTCAAGGCTATAACTTAGTCATGGGAAGCTGGCGACAAAACCCACAAGGTGAGGTCCTACCTCCGACCTGGCACCGACGGGGTGCGACGCTCTAAATTGCCGCTATCTCTTGGTCCCAAACCGTTGCCCCACCAAGTACCGGGCACCGAATCGAGCGGTAAACTTCCAGACCAACAGTGACACTCCCAACTAGAAGAAAAATCAAAGTTCAAGGTCCGTTCGGCAAAGACCTCCAGGTACTGAAGACTATCCGTCTGAAATCTAAAGGGTTGGAAGAAGACAAGCAACGAGATCAGCGAGGAGAACCGTGTCAAAAGTTGCCTAGGTTCACTAAACGCACTCGAGGGATCACACGCCAACCCACCAGCAGGACAACCGAACCGACGCACTTGTGCAGAGGACAGAAACCCAACCCAAAGCTTTACCACCACAACCCCACTAAAAGGAGCCACTCGGCACCACCCAGCATCAAAGCTAAACCCCCTATTAAAAGTCACCACTTACGCACCCTTGTGCGAAGCGAGGTACGGCCTTTCTGACCCCAAAACGAGCCCAAACGAAGAAGATTTACTAGCCCCGGTGGCCTCCCTTTCTAACCCAAAGGAGCCCCCCGTGAACCCATCACGACGATCTCTACAACCGTCGCAGTGTCTTCGGTAAAAGGCCGAACTATGGGTAACAATCATAGGGGAAAGATTCTTCATTCCCTCAACTACCTTGCCCATGGTGCAATAAGAATCGGCCGACCACCCGCTATAACTTAACACCAGAAGACCCAGAAGGTATAAGTTTAGACAAACGGCTATCCAGTTACCCATGACCGACAGACGGCCGACAAACCGACAACCACCAGTGGGTTGCGCTACCACCCGAGCCATACCGAAAAAGAACCTCAATAGTCCCCGCACTCTCGCATCTCTACGCAGATATGCCCTGACCATTTCATTAGGTAGTAGCCAGTGGTAATGTGCTCCAGTGGATGTTGGACAGTGACTACTGTGGTTAAAGCTGTTTGTCTCTGATACCATCTTAATCTGTCACGCCCCGGGGGTTTCATTAAGCGGAAGACAACCACTGAAATGAATTAAATTTGCGTGTATATATTTTTTTTGAAACCAAACTCCCCCGGTGCGTGCCCAGACCCGCCGCATATACAAATTCACTCTGCGAACGGGCGGAGTCTCCTTTGCATATGCACGGCGTCCTGACTACAACAACCACACAATCATCACTTTAACCACACTAGTTCAACAGTCAAATCATACAACCATTTTCCGTATGTATTAAAGAGGCCGACAAATTTTGAAAGAATAAATCCACAAGTTTTAAAAGCGGCGCCCACACGGCACCCAGGTTTTTCAAAACGGTTTTCGAAATACATAAATCCACAGGGTTTTAAAACGGTGCCCACACGACACCCAGATTTTCAAAACGGTTTTCGCAAGCCATAAATCCACAGGGTTTTAAAATGGTGCCCACACGACACCCAGATTTTAAAAACGGTTTTCGAAATATTTTCTTTTATCTTTCCTTTTGTCGTTTGAAAGCGGCCAATCCGGGGAAGCAAAACAATCACCCATAAGGGTAATAAAAGATATTCCAACATCCACATCGACCCCACAAGGGTATCGCGATCCACATAGTAAGCTACTAACAGGTAATGAAATGAGCAGAAAAAGAAGTACATACAGTCTATGGCCTCGAAGACCAAAAATACCCCTGCCACGGCCTCACCGTCGTCCTAGCGCTCAACCCTGGACGAACCTGTCACGGAGTGGGAAGTCAGTGACCAGGAAATAAAGCACGAAAGCAACTAGGGCTATAAATAAAGCAAACCGCAGTAAAACCAGAGCGACCGCCCTCCTCATCGTGCAATCGACAGTAACCTTGCATAACCTGTCCCGGGCACCTGCCCCGGCAACCCGGACCGAGCACCAACCTCGGAGAACCAAACCGAGCACCAACCTCGGGAAACCAAACCGAGCACCAACCTCGGGAAACCAAACCGAGCACCTACCTCGGTAAACCACGTCGAGCACCTACCTCGACGGGTCGCACCGCTCACACCTTGGCGCCTCAAACCCCCCACCTACGGGGGCCCCCACTACGTCACCTCGTGGGTATACACGGGTCATAGACCACTTTTCCGGAAAAGCGCACCCTTTGCGGTGGCCAAACCGCGGGTGCGCGTGCTGCAGCCTCGAGCATAATAACCAAGAACATCGTACATAATCAAGTAGCGAGAAACATAGAGACTATCAACCACGTATAATTAAATAACAAGAACCATAATGACTATCAACAATATCGCGGTTAATTGCATAAATAGAGTTAATCACAAGTGCCGGAAATGCCATGCTAAGTCTCCAAATAAAAACCCACATACGTATACATACTATAGGGCACCGCGACACTTGGTCGCTACCAAAAAGGTGACAATGAAACATAGAAGTAACAAGAATACGCACAAAGGGGTTCTAAGGGGTACCCACCTGAAATGCAGAGAAGAGAGTGTGCGGAAACTTCAGTTAAAACGTTCCCACCTTGTGCCCGAAATGAACTACAGTAAGAAGTATCATTAATAACATCGTCGTGGTCGAAAACACCCAAAAACGGGGCGAAACGGGCCAAAAACGGAGCTTCTGGGCTCTTTGGCTGAAGTCTGGTGCACGGTCCAGGCGTGGACCGGGTCCACGAAAACAGTCGCCGACGGTGTGGACCGGGAGCGTGCCGCAGCGGTGGACCGCTGCGGCTTGGGCCGGGCCGCGCACAGCGGGAGGCGCGCACCGGGTCCACGTCCTCCGCGGGTGCGAGGGCGAAGACCGGGTGCACGCCCGGCGCGTGCACCGCGCGGCCTGGGCCGGGCTGGCGCACGCGCCCGTGCACCGGGTCCGCACCATCGGTCGCGGGGGCGTGCGCCGGGTGCACGCCTGGCGCGTGCACCGCGCGGCCCGGGCTGGGCTGGCGCACGCGCTTGTGCACCGGGTCCGCCTCTCCGAGCTGTGTAGGCGTGCGCCGGGTGCACGCCTGGTCCCGTGGACCGCGTGGCCTGGAACCGTACTGGATGAACAGTAAACCCTTGTTTTCGTCTCCCGCGGCTCCGGTGATGACCCCGCGAACACGGCGACCGCGGCGGCGACCCCGTGAGTACGATAACGGCGGCGGCGGCCTCCCGTTTTACAACGGCGGCGGCGGCTTCCCGTTACCACAAAACCCACGTCGCGCGACAACCGAACAACTACCGCCTAAACCCTCGACCCCACAGAAATTGCAAAAGAAGGAAAACAACGAGAGGGTTTGCCCCGATCGCTTACCGTGATCCCGCGAGGAAGGAGAAAGTGGATCGTCCCTCTCGTCACCAACGTGATGCTCCACGAGAGGAGGGTTCCCCCCTTTTTCTCCTTTTTCCCTCGCCGTTCCCGTTCTCCAAAGGAAAAGAAAAAGGGTTTACAACGAAAAGGGGGCTATTTATGAAAACCTCCAATTAACCCTAGGTCAAGGTCTGACTCGGACTTCCTCGAAAATCGTGCAAATTACCACGCACGAATCTCGGTGCACTTTACAGTCACCGGGAGTTTCAAATCCCAATTCCGGGAGATCCGCAAGTCCGATTCCAGAACCGATCGCACCGCCGTTCCTCATTTTGCGAGCTCTACCACCTAAAAATACCCGCAAACCCCGACGGTCAACCCAAAAAAATCTCGAACTTTCAACCCCCCACTCTAACACTAAGAAGATTCAATTAAAACCAAAACGGAAACCGGAAGGTCGAGGTATTACAAAAATAATTAAAGCAAACCAATAACATAAACAAGATCAAAGAAAACTGATCAGGGACGGATCCCGTCCGACCGCCTCAAAAAGCGTGCCGGCCACAAAGCACGGATTCCGATGCACCACTCAAAGGCAAACGCTTTGGCCCCATTCCGGGAGATCCGTAAGTCGGAATCCGAATCCGTTCGTTTAGCCGTCCTCCGTTTTTCAAGCTCAGTCGCAGAAAAATACTCGCGGTCCAGGCCAGTCCATTGCGGAAAACACAGTGAACGGTTTTCCTAACAATCCCGTCATGAAAAGAAGGTATACAAAGGTATTGGAATGCTAGGACTCTACACCCGAGCTGTAAACCCGGTCCACGCCCTGGCCTGTGCACCACCCGACAGCCCGGAGTTCTTTTGCTCCGTTTTTGCCCGTTTTTCCACCTTTTTGAGCGCCGTTTTCGCCGTTGGGATCGTTATTTCCGTGGCTTTCTTGTCATGGCCACCTGGGACCTTCTTGGTCACTATTTTTATTATGTTGGGTGCCGTTTTCGCCGACGCCCCGCGCCTCGACGAAATTGTCGGGGGCGCGCCGTCGGGACTCTTTTCTCATCGTTTTTGCCGTTGGGGCCTTCCTAGTTTAACCTTTGATGCCCCGAGTGGGCTATCGGTTGAGGAATGGGTTTTTGTGGGTTTCCGTTAGCGGTTTTGGGTTCCGACGGGGTCCGCGACGAAGTAGTCGCGGTCCGGTTGTTGTTAGTCTTCAATGTTATCGGTTTTACTCGATGGTTTTGATTTGTTGGTTTTCGATTGACGTCGCGGTCCTCTAGATATGATGATTTTGGCTTTGTGGGTTTATTGTATCAGTGGTTGGGGCCACTGATTTTACCTGACTAGGGTAATGTGTTGATTGGTGCTTTTGGATATTCTAGTAGGCCGCGAGGAGTTCCGTTTTGCTTAGGACGGACGCGGGCGCAGTCGGTTATCTTCAACCAGGTGGGTCCTTTGCATCAAGTGCTGTAAGTGCATTAAGTGCAACATATCACTAAAATGTTTATTGCTAACCGGTTAATAAAGTAGATGACAGATGCTAATGTTTTAACCCTTCGCTTTATGTAATGATTAATTTACGCCGATCTCGGCATCCCTTTTTGAATGCTGCACGTACACCGGCGGAATAGGCCCCCGCAATGGTGTACTTTTTCGGAGAAGTGGTCTATATGACCCGTGTGCCCCACGTGTGTTGTTTGGGGACCTTATCACGATGGCCAAACGTGTCGCCCACGCATCGTGAGAGGGTTAGAGCTTCAATTGTCACGTGGGGAGATCATCGATCTACCCCGACGGGACGTGTCACGTGGGGAGATCATCGATCTACCCTGACGGGACGGTGGTAACTAAAGTAAACAAAGTAATTAAAGTAAGTTTCAGGGCGAAGGATAGCGAAGGTTTCGGTGCGGCGTAACTCTTTCTAAACTCTTGATTATTATTGTTAAGCATCTACTTTATTTGTCACTGACTTTACCCACTCCGTGGCAGGTCCATCTAAGTAAGTACGGTGGGACGGTGGTGAGGCATCGCAGACTTTAGGTTTGGCCGTATGAGTTCTTTTGATCAAACTCTTATTCGGTTATCTCTCTCTTTTCCCTTTTTGGTTATTTTGTGTGGATATGTGGATCATGCTGGATATGTGGACATGTATTTTTAAATGTTTAGTTATGGTTATGTTTCATGTTAACTGTGCGGCCATTTTACGATGAAAAAGGAATTCGAAAACGCTTTCCAAAATAGGGTGTCGTGTGGGCACCACTTTGAAAACCCTGGGGATTTATCCTTTCAAAACAATGTAGCCGCCTGCATGTGAATGCTAGATGTTTTAAAGACTTGGGTGTCGAGTGGACACTGTTTGCGAACTCCTAGGTTTTTCAATGTAGATACTTGTTGTACTTATTCTCTGTGACTGTGTGATCAATGCCGTGTAATGTGATTCATGTAAAAGTAGTTGAGACGCCGTGCATATACAAAGGAGACTCTGTCCGTGTACAGGGTGAATTTGTATGTGTGGCGGGTCTGGCACGCACCGGCAGGCGAGGTTGTTGATTATCTGATTTCAAAAAAAAATATATATATATACACGTTTTCCGCTTATCCTGAGACCTCCGGGGCGTGACAGATTTTATGGTATCAGAGAGAAAAACGGCTTTGACCACAACAGTCGGTGTCCAGTAACCGCAGTGCATGATCCTACCACCAAAATTGGATATGAGATAACCAGGTCGTAGGTGTCTTAGAACGTGAGTGTGCGGGGATAAAGGGGTCGTAACCGTAGTGTTTTTGTAGGTCTAGTACTAGGCTAGGAACCTTAGGGTTAATGCGGTTTCTTTGTATACAGCAGCATAATGGCTCGAAATGGGTTATCGACGGAGAATGCAGGGGCAGAAAGTATGGGGCCAACAGCGGCGGAGTATCAGCTCCTCCGACAACAACTACGAGAGATGGCCGGGCAGTTCGCAACCTTTATGGAACAAGTGCGTCCGTTGACGCAACTGCCGACTACACCAGAGGAGGTCGCCCAGGCTCCTCCGCCCGGACCAGCCGCGCCAGTGATGGGACCGCCGGTGGCGGACAGCAAGATTATGGTCGCCCCTCCTCTGACCACGGTAACTGGGGCACCGTCGGTTCAGGCAACAACACCTTTAGTAGCACCCACACCAGCAACAGCGAGACTTCTGCCGGGGGCCACTGTTGGAGACCCCTTGAGAGAGACCGTGGTGGCGCCTACCCCTAGAATGTCCATCGATGCCGCGGGGAAAGCCCCTATCCAGCAAACCGAATGGGATAGGGCGACGGCGAACTTGGCAAATTTCAAGAGGTACAACCCACCCGTGTTTGAGGGAGAGATGTCCGACCCTTGGGTCGTGGAAAAATGGGTGGATACCATGGAAAGGCTCTTCGAAGACCTGCTGATAGAGGAGCAGGAGCGGGTCCCCTTGGCGGTCAACTTTCTAGAGGGAAACGCCCGCATGTGGTGGAAGGCGGTGTTCCCGGACCCCTCGGAAGGCACCGCCCTCCCATCTTGGTCCTCGTTCCGAGGAAAATTGTTTGGGGCATTCTTATCCGACAGCATCAAACAGCAGATGGAAGACGACCTGGTGCACATCAAGCAAGGAAGTCGGACAGTTATGGGGTAGCAACGGGCATTTGTGAGGTTAGTCAAATGCGTCCCCTCTATCATAAGAGACGAATCTCACAAGGCCCGTCTTTTTATGGATGGTTTACGGAGCGACGTCTTCAAGGTGGTGCAAGCGGCGGATTTGCACACCTTCCAGGAGGTGGTCGATAGGGCCACCGTGGTGGAGCGCGGATTTATGTTTTCGCAAGCCCGACGGGAGAGCTCGAAATACGGCGGGGATAAGAAACGAACTCGGTCCTATTTCGGTGAAGAGCGTACCAAGAGGAGCCGGCCCCCGAAACGCCCGAGATCACAACAAGGAGCCAAGAATGCGCCGACAGGAAGACAAAGGCCGGTGTACAAGCCTTGAATCATTTGCCATGGGTTACACAAAGTGGTCGAATGTCCCCAGAAGCAAGACCATTGTTTTCGATGCGGCAAACCGGGGCACTTACGTTTCAGCTGCCCCTTGTACGCGGGGACATCATCCGTAGCGGCATCTACACCATTGTCTCGACGACCGGGAGCAGGGAGAGCCTATACGGTGACCCACCAGGGGACGGATCCACAGAGCACGATGTAACAGGTAATACTCGAGTTTCAATTTTTCGTGCGAGAACTTTTGTGTTAACACCTGAGCGTCCCACTCGTTCACCTTGCTTCATGTTTCCAATCCTACCTTAGTTATTAGTATCGTAGAAATGAGTTCGGTCAAACCTTTAAGCTACCCCTCGAGGCAGGCGGCTTTACTCCTTCCTGTCCAACGAGGGTGAGGCGGGTTCTTAGTCTCTAAGAACTATTGAGGTTTACGGTGTAGCGCTTGGGGCCGACAGTTGCGGCAATCTTTAAGCGGTGTTGACTGCTTGAAGTTCCAAGCGTGTCTTCGGGAACCGGATTTGTCGGAACTTGTAAACTTAGCGTGTAGGAGCGCCTTCTGCTCGCACTTCTGGGTTGCGGGCAGGAAGCTCGGTAGAAGGCAGTCGAGCAGCGTTCGCAAGTACCGTACTTGTTGGGTTTAGGTTAATAGGATCTAAATAGGGGAAAAAACACCTAGAGGGGGGTGAATAGGTGTAAACAATAAACACTCAAAAATTCATTGTGCGATAAAACCCAATGCGGAAAAATAAAAGAACACACAAGAATTTTTACGTGGAAAACTCCAAACCGGAGTAAAAAACCACGGGACCGATAACACGGCGAAATCCACTAGAATTAACACACGTACAAGGTGATATAACGTACTCACAGACGACTCAACCTTTTACCATACGCTCCTAGTAGATCTTCTCCGCTCGCTCCACGACGCTTCTCGAATCCACGATCTGCGCCCAACGCTGAATCCACAGCGTCCAACGTCGAGTCCACGACGTCCGACCGAATCCACGGTCTTCACCCAATGGCACGCTTCGAATCCACGAACGCACCTCGCTCCGAATCCACGAGAGCGATGACACCTTGAATCCACAAGGCCACGCGAGTCCACGCGCCGATTTTGGGATAAATCGTTGTTTGTTTGGGTGGTGATGATCCGCCGAATACTTAGATCAAGAGTAGATCGGAAATACCATCTAAGTATTCATTAGTTTGATTCTACTCAAGATGTGAGTATGAAAACCTAGAATCAAACTAATCAATATAGATGAAGAACCATAGAATAGATCTAATGATTTCCGTTCTTCTCTATATGTGGATCTAAGGCCGTATAAAATGATATTTGAAAATGACGGCTCTTTTTCCGATGTGTGGATTGCCCTAGAAATGAAAATAAGGGCTATTTATAGGTTAGAAACCCTAGGAAGAATATTCGGATCAAAAACAAACTTTTCTGGAAAGTTTTACCGACGGCGATCCGGATTGCGAAGTCACGATCCGGATCGCAGACGCGTAGAGAGCAATTTCCAGAAAACCGCCTGTTCGGGATCCGGATCATAATCCACGATCCGGATCGTTCATACAGTTTTACCAGAACAATGTGTTCGGGATCCGGATTGAGATTCCTGATCCGGATCGTTCAAGCCAACAGGTAAAACTCATGTTCGGGATCCGGATCATCAAATGCTGCGATCCGGATTGAACCAGTGTATGAACGAACACCCTTCGGGATCCGGATTGAAAGACACGATCCGGATCCTGAACATGTCCCATGTCCAGTTTTTGATGAATATGCAATTAAAACCTCTTCCAGGTGTTTCTACACTATAAGAAGTATTCGGATCATCAAAATTATTTAGTTAAACGTACCTGATCCTTTTGAATTCTTCTTTCTTGAGATTGAGGTATATGATCCAAAGTTTCTTCATCTTCAATCTTCAAGACTTAAACTATTCACGAAATACGCCAACTCAAATTCCGTAACAATCTCCCCCTTTGGCGGTTTCGTGACAAAACACAAATCCACAAAGAAAATTCAAAAAGGATATTTTTGTTGCTATCACCATACAACAAAAATTTACAAAAGAGTTCCAGAAAATTAAAAACATGAGATAAACTCCTAGAACAGACTCTAGACTTAGACATCTGTAACTTCTGCACACAGAAAACATTCTTGACAAACAAATCGTTAGATACCTCAAGAATTGAAACATACAAAACCAAATACAGAGATAGAGTTTATCTCATCATGACATTTGAAAGAATCAGATATGTGAAAGAACATAGTTAAAACCAACATATCTTCTAAGCAGTTGAAAACCAAATGTCAAAGTATGTTAGTCCAACATCAACTTGTTAGTCATATTACATGCCCAAATAGTTAGTCAAATAGTTAGTATAGAGCATGTCACAATCACAAAAGAAAACCCAAGTTGAGTTGAGATTCATACTTACCTTGATTCATTCCTTGATTCATTCACAGTCATTGTTCAGAGTTCATTGTTTTTCATTGTTCAGAGTTTATAACTCTTCAACTCTCACACTCTCTCTCCCCCTTTTTGTCACAAATAAAGCCAAAAATGTAGCATGAGCTACAATATGTAAGGAGAGTAAACAAAAAGTTCATAAGTTCTAACATATGCACAAAAAGAGAATTAACCTAAGAATATGCACAAACTGAGAGATGAGTAAAGAAAAGTAATGTCCTGAAATCTAAAAACCCAAA
This sequence comes from Tillandsia fasciculata, assembly GCA_029168755.2. NCBI lineage: Eukaryota > Viridiplantae > Streptophyta > Magnoliopsida > Poales > Bromeliaceae > Tillandsia > Tillandsia fasciculata. Next base: position 103,117 of record JAQOTM010000214.1, read on the forward strand.
CAAAAGTGTCCAACTCTGTTTTTCAGTCTGAAGAGTCTGAACTAGTACAGCTCAGCTTGCTTAAAAATCCTTTAAGCAAGCTCTTAAGATTTGAGTATTTCCTCTTGATCTTCTTGTGTTCAGAGGAGATTTCTGAAGTTCTCTCGATATCCTTTCATGTGTAACCGAGAGTCTCTGTTGTTCTGACGAATCGATTCCAAAGTTTCTGTCTCTGTTGTTTGCGTCCTTGGAAAAGATGAACGCTGTCTAGATGCAGATGGTGCATCAGGTCCAGCAGTCCATGGTGATTCAGTTTGCAAGAATCCTGAAAGTGAGCGTGCTCTAGTTAGAGGCCCACTCCGCTGGTTCGTGCTTCGCTTCACACTTTTCTTTCTTGTATACTGTTTGGTTGTGGAGGCAAATTTCGCCAGCTTTTTCCTTTCCTGAACTCTCTTTCTTCTTCATCAATCTTTTTCTGAACGTCTTTAAGGAACTCATCCCATTCTTCACTATCGTAGTCTGAGCTGTCTTCATTTGCTCCTTCGGGCTTGTCTCCAGTTGAGACGCCTGGTTCTCCCTTAACCGATGAACCCCCGGGTAGCATAGCAACCAGCAGGATGAGCAACCACGAAAATGCCATTGACTATAGTGCTTTGAGTTTAAACGAGAATGTCCTGTGAAAACCAACTCAAGAACATATGAAAAATTGTCAAATTTTGAAAAATCTTAACACATTGTACCTAGACAATCATAATCATATAGAGAAGCTAAGAATCAAAATAGTTTTCCAAAAAGAATGTTAAAAATAGATCAAATTT
>JAQOTM010000214.1:104013-197793 GCA_029168755.2 Tillandsia fasciculata
GAGTGGCATATGCAAGGTAGTGTAGGTAAACTAGCGGACACAGTGCGCATAGTTGGATTATATAGGGATCTCGGTGCCTTAGCCTTAAGATAGGGTATCACATGTGGATAGGATGGATCGAGCTATAGTCTGTTTTTGGTGGTGGAGGTCGCTCCTCTACAGGCCCGCCTACTCCGGAGTGGTCACGGGGCACGCCACCCCGAGGGACGGTAGGGTCCCGCAGAAGCGTTCGATGTAGGTTGAGACATAGTCTCCCTCGTCGTGCTAGTGAGCCGTGGGAACCTTCGGGTGTGCCGTGAGATTTGCGGATGAAGTGTTAAAAACCACACTTCTTGAAAATTGAGTTAGAGAACAAGATGAAATAGTACTTCTTGGACATAGTGATCTATATTGGATATCTCTCCCCTGAGCATGCATACATGTGTTTTCCGTGTTGGGCATAGTAGTGTAGTTATTACTGCATTTACAGTTTTCAGATATATCTATCTATCTATCTATCTTATGCTTTGCCCTCTTGGACCTAGTGGGAAGACCGGTGGAGTCGTGGCCGAACCCACTGGAACTATGGACATAGTTTCTCATCCCACTATTATTCCAGGTCCAGTACAGGTACTCCCGGCGAGGAGACGGTAAGGGCTTGGCGCCCTAGAGACATTGGTAGCAGCCTCCCTACATCTATAGCTCTTGTCACCTTGTCTTCACATTTTGAGAGTAGATGTTGTATAGGGTGAGGATGTTTTGGGATGTGATTTATGTATTATTCATATGCTCGAATGCAATGGTTGTAATAGATAGAGTTTTCTCTTGTGCTTGTAGGTTTACTGTATATACTCGTACAGCTCTTATGTTCTTGTTAGCACTGGTTGTGCTGTCGTTGTGATTGTGTATATCTAGAATTAATTCCTGGGTGATGTCTTGTACATGATCTTGTTGATAAGCTTGGGCGGACAGGGGAGGTTCTGTCCGTTTCCGGCGTCTGTTCAGCGCGCCCGAACTATGGCAAATTGGTAGCAGTTTCGGGCGTGACAGGTTTTCTGCATCGCATTCAAGAGATGATGCCGTATGAGTCACAATGGATCGACAGACGAAATCGACTCTTTTTTCCACCCACCCGTATGATGTGGACTAGAGACACTCGGCTAGTGTCAAACCTTTGGCAAGGATTACAACAGGCCCTAGAGACTAAACCACACTTCTGCATGGCGTTTCACCTCCAGACCGACGGACAGTCCGAGCAAGTGAACCAGATTCACGAAGAGGTGCTCTGAACCTGCCTACTTGATTTTGGGTGACGAATGGTCACTGCCTTGAGCTTAGAGAGGACCTGAGCTTCGACGGGAACACCAGTGCGGACCATAGCACGAGAGGACAAAAGGGATTGCGCAACCGGACGATCCCCTATGGGAAGGTGCTGTGGAGCAACCAGGAGGAACGTGAAGCGACTCAGGAACGGGAGTCAAGATGGAGGAGTGCTAATCAGTTTTATTCGCTGCGGACCCGGATTAAGTTCGAGGACGAAACTTTTTTTTAGTGGTGAGTGATGTAGAGTCCCTGGCATTCCCTTGCCCTTGTATACCTCCCGTTTTTTTGACGGGACTGGTAGGAAAACTTTCCACCGTTTTCTGCATTGACTGACCGGGCCGCTAGTATTTTTCTGCGATTGAGCTCGAGATCGGAGGGCGGCAAAGCGAACGGATTCGGATTCCGACTTACGAATCTCCCGAAATGGGGGTCAAAGCGTTTGCCTTTGAGTGGTGCATTGGAATCCGTGCTAAGGGGCCGGCACGCTTTTCGAGGTGTTCGGACGGGATCCTGCTGTGATCAGACTTTTCATCTTTTTATGTCAGTGGGTTATTTATTTATTTGGTAGTATCTCGACCTTTCAGTTTTCTGTTTTGGGTCCTAATTATTTTTTCCTTCAGTTGTTAGAAGGGGAGTTGAAATTCGAGAATTTTGGGCTGATCGTCGGGGTTTGCGGTATTTTTAGGTGGTAGAGCTCGCAAAACGGTGAACGGTGGCGCGATCGGATTTGAATTCCGACCCCGGGATCTCCCAGAAATAATTTTTGAAGTTTTACCATCAGTGTGGGCGCATCGAAAGTCGTGCAGGTGATCGGCATGTTTTTTCGGGGTAATCTGGACCCCTCGTTGCATCCCGATTGATTTTAGTTGTGTTTTGGGGATTTAGGTTTTTTTCCGTTTTTTTTATTTGGGCGTTAAGTTTATTTGGGTGCGTGCGGGGGGGAAAACCCAATTCCTTTTCCCTCTTCTCAAGAAATCGACGGAGGAACCAAAACCGAGAAAGGGAAAATCGCCCATCCTCTGCGGGATCGATCGGGCGTGGAAAGGACGATCCTCCTTCTTCCTCCTCCTCCGGCGGAATCAGGTGAGCGGTTCGAGTTTTTCCTTTTTCCTTTTTGCAATTTCTGTGGGGTCGAGGATTTGGGTGTCGGTTGCTCGGGTGTTGGGGTGATGCGTGTTGTTAAACGGGAGGCCGCCGCCGCCGTTGTTAAACGGGAGGCCGCTGCCGCCGTTATCGTGTCAACGGGGTCGTCGCCGCAGTTGCCGGGGACGCGTGGTCGCAATCGGAGCCGAAAAAGACGAAGAAAAACGTAAAATAAAGCAAAATCCGTCGCGCGGTCCACGGGACCAGCGTGCACCCGGTGCAGGAAATGGCGACCCAATGTCATGAACCCGGTGCGCTTCAGCCATGCACCAGCCCGGCCCGGTAGCGCGGTGCACGCACTGGGCGTGCACCCGGTGCGCGCCGCAGCGCCCTGCAGCCGTGAGCCCGGTGCGCGCCCCGCCCGTGCACCGGCCCGGCCCAACTCCCCTGGTGCACGCTTCCTGGGTGAGCCGGGTCTACGCCGCCGCCTCCACTGCGCTGTGAACCCGGTCCACGCCTGGACCTGTGCACCAGCCTTCAGCCTATGAGTACATAAACTCCGTTTTTGGCCCGTTTTGCCCCGTTTTTGAGTGTTTTTGACCACGACGATGTTATTAACGATACTTCTATTGTAGTTCTTTTCGGGCACAAGGTGGGAGCGTTTTAACTGAAGTTTCCGCACACCTTCTTCGCGTTTCAGGTGGGTACATCTTTAGAACCCCTTTATGTACAATCTCGTTACTGTCATGATTATCATGTGGTGTGTACTCGGTTCATTATTGTTGGTCTCATTCTGGGTACTTGGTTCATTATGGTGGGTTTTATTTTGGTACTTAGCAACGAATTCCGGCGGTCGCTTTTATTCTTAATTTTACATCACGTTGCTAACATGATAGTGGGTACACCCTTAGAATCTTTTATGCGCAATATCGTCATATTCATGTTTATTATGTGGTGGGTTTCTTCGGGGTGTTTAGCGTCGGTTTCCGGCGGTCGTTTTCCTTTCGATAGTACATGCTAGCGGTTACTTCGAGTACACGTATTATTGCTTTACTTTGATTATACATGTTAGCGGGTTACTTTCGATCACACATGTTGCGGTTTTACTTTCGATTATATATGTTGCCGTTTTACTCTTGTTATATATTTTGAGGCTAACATGATGGTGGTTATGGTAACTTGGCTCGAGGCTGCAGCACGCGCACCCGCGGTTTGGCCACCGCAAAGGGTGCGCTTTTCCGGAAAAGTGGTCTATGACCCGTGTATACCACGAGGTGACGTAGTGGGGCCCTTATTAGTTGTGGGGTTGAGGCGCCGAGGTGCGAGCGGTGCGACCCGTCGGTTTAGTTGCCCGACGTGGTCGGATTTTTGCAGGAACGGTACGACCCGTCGGTTTAGTTGCCCGACGTGGTCAGATTTTGCAGGTACGGTACGGCCGTCGGTTTAGTTGTCCGACGGGGCCGGGTATAGCAGGACACAGGTGTACAGGTTACCGTTCCCCCCTTGAGAGGGTGGTTGCTCCGGTTGTCTTCACGGTTGTTTTATTATTTTCTCCTGCTCTGCTATTATTAGTCACTGACTTCCCACTTCGTGACAGGGTTCAGGCGAGAGGAGAGGTAGGCGGCGGTGAGGACGGGGCGGAAGCAGCTGGGTCGTTGGGGACCCTGGATTGTATTTCCTCTTTCCTTCTGGCATTTCATTTACATTGTAGTTAGGTGTGAGGTTCTCGATACCCTCGTGGGGTCGACATGGATGTCGGTATTTTGTTATCCTCTTATGCATTACTTTTCCTTTTTTCTGTTGGCCATTTGAAAAAGAAAAAGGCAAAACCGAGAAAAGATTGCGAAAAACCGTTTTTAAATCTAAGTGTCGTGTGGGCACTGGTTTCAAAACCCTGTGGATTTATGGATTGCGAAACGAATTTCAAAACTGGGGTGTCGTGTGGGCACCGTTTTCAAAACCTTGTGGATTTATGCTGATTTTGAAAACTAGTCTTCAAAACGTAAGTGCCGGGTGGGCGCTCTTTTAAAACTATGGATTTATCCTTTCCAAACTGATCGGCCGTGTACCTTAATGAATTAGAATGCTGGTTGTATGTTAACAATTGTTGTGATTGAATGGTTGTATATGTTTGGGTTATGTACTGAATGCTACGCCGTGCACATACAGGGGGGGGCTCTGTCCGTTTACAGAGAGATCCTGTATGTGCGGCGGGTCTGGGCACGCGCCGGGGAAGAGGGGTTTCCTTACTTTCAAAAAAAAAAAAAAAAAAAATCTTTCGTCGAACGTACGACTTTTGCAAACCGTTTCCGCTAAAACAAACCCCCGGGGCGTGACACTTTTTGAGGAGAAAAATCTTTGAGCATGTGTATTTTCAGATTACAGCGGGGTTCGGGAGGTTCCGGGCCGATGCGGAGACCCCGAAGACAAAAAGTGACTTGGAGTTGGCTAATATGAAATTAATTAATTAATTTATTCATTAATTTGAATTTTAGTCTGTGGAGTAAAGGCTTAAGAGAGAGAGGGAGTTAGTGAAAGAAAAGAATGAATTAGGGATGTTAATTGGATAAGGGAGTGGATTAATGTGATTTGGGTTAAAGTGCGAGTTGGATTTTTTTGGGGTGCAATAAATGCTCCCAACCACCCCCACCTCCTCCCCTTAATTAGCCGTAGCTAATTAATTAGGCCACACCACCACTTCTTCTCCTGTTAGCAGAGAAATGGAGTGGAAACAGAGGAACGAAGAAGAGTGAAAGGAGAAAAGAAGGAGAAGAAGAAGAAAGGAAAAAAAAAAAAAAAAAAAAAGAAAGTGAAGGGTTGGAGGAGCTTTGATGGTGAGGACTTCTTGCAAGGAACCACGGCGCCAAGCGGAGCGAAGCGCGCGCACGAGGAGCCTATTTAAGGTATGTACAGATTTTTTGTTTCTTTAGAGGCTCCTTTTTTTTTTGATCTTTTGGTGGTTTTGGGTGTTGGGGTCTCGGTTGGTGCGGCGTGGGGACGCGCGCAGCAGGCGCCGCGCAAAGGCGGGCGCCGCGCTGCGGAGGCACGCGGCCGGGCTCCGCGCAGCGCGTCTTGGCGCTGCGCGGCAGGGCGCAGCGCATGCAGGCGCGCGCTGCTGGGTGGCTCGCAGCGCGTGCGGGCGCTGCGCTGCGGGCGCCAGGGCGCCGCGCAGCGCGGGCGCGCACCCGCGCAACTTGGGCGCGGGCGCGCGCAGCGGGCCTGGGCCCACGCGCAGCTGCGCGGGCGGGCCCAGGCGCCGCGCGGGGCTGGCCAGGCGCCGCGCGGCAGGCCTGGTGCCGCGCGGCTGGTGTCCTGGCGGCGCGCGGTTGGCACCGGTTGCCGCGCGGCTTGCGCCTGGGCAGCGCGCGAGTACTGCGCGAGCGGCAGCAGCGCGCGCGGATGCCGCGGCTGCTGCATGCGGCCATCGGACTAGCGGGGGGTCGCGTGGATGTTTTATGGACCGTTTTTGACGCGGCTTTTGTCTCTTTTGCTTTCACAGGACGGCGCCAATTGTGGCGGTTTTCGGCTTGGGGTCGCGCGGAGCTCGGATCAAGTGCGCGGTAGGGTGTTGACGGCTGTTGGCTCGAGGCAATGGAACGAGAAAGGGAAATATTTTATGTGAGCTGGCAATTTAATTGTGAGGTGAGCTTGGAGTTTGTGTATATGTGGACTTAATTAATTGTGTGCATTTGGAGCTATTTGAGTGTATAAATGGAGATTACAGAATAATTTTGTGAGTGTATGTGTTTGATTTGGGGTGGTTTTTGTGAAAGAATTTATGGACAATCAGTGTGTGTGTGCTGTGTGTATGTGAGCAGGAGACTTGGTGAACGAATTGGAGATTGTAATTTTTGTGTGCTGAGAGCCTAGTGTGTGAGGGATTGATGTAAGTGGGCTTTTGAGTGTATTTTAGAAGATAGTTTTATGTATTCCTATTTGTGCTGCTCGTGGGTTGTGAATTAGCAAAGGTGTTGTGGATTGGAATGTAAGAGGGTGGACTTATGCAATTGAGGGACATGGAAGCGAATGTTTTTATTTGTGCTGAAGCTTAGTGTTTAAGTGCTGTAGAGGACTTGTGGGGGGGTTGCAGATGTTGGTAATTAAGTGATTTCCTTATGTGGACTTTAATTATGGGTATGCATTGGAGCTTCTTGAGGGTGCTGTACACTTAATATTTGCAGGTATGTATTTTAACGTGTACTGTGGGTTACCTTTATGCGGGTGGACTTGGACTTATGTATTTAATTTGTGCTCGAGCTTCCAGGGATTTTTCGTAGTACGCGGCAGGGTGCGCGCGCGCGGTGCGTTTTTCAGAACTTCTTCTGTTCGAGGTTTCAGCACTGCACCAGCTTCAGCGTTGCCTACGGAATGCGTTCCAGGTGGGTTGGATTTTCTCCAAAATGTGTGGAATGCCCTCTAATGCTTCTGTAAGCATATTGATCATGCTTAGTTATCTGTTTTATGCTTATTAAATCTGATAATTGTGTAGAAAATTATAGAAATATTTTCCTGAGCCCCTGTTATTTTTTAGCATGATCTAGAAACCTTCCGACACTAGATGGCATATTTTCTTGGGATTCGGGACCTATCTGGACCTTCATAATAATTTAGTAACCGGTTTTAAGTGAAACCCAAATTTAAAAAAAAAGGTTTTTAAATATTTAGAGTATTATGAATGGTCCAGGTAGTCCGAGGTGCATGTATACTCGTGCCGGGAGGCCGAGTAAATTTTTAGAGCATTGTGAGATGACTTTCTAGTGTCGTGAGAGAGTTTTAGCATTTTTCCAGTTCGGGGGCGGAAACTATGGGCGGCTACGCCTGTAGCCTGTTCTTGTTTGATAGGGTTGTAGGTGGCAGTCGTTCAGAATTTCCAGGCCTCCCGTGTGAAAGATTGAGAACTTATTTTCCCTGTTTGGATTACTCTAGATCTTGGGTTGTGTTCATGATTAGTGGTGGAGGTAGTTCTCCCACTTAGCTTTGAGGATATTTAGGGTTCTGACAGATCGAGTCGCGGAGGTTTCCGACTCAGCCATGGTCGTGCATTATCAGATTGAGTCGTTGAGGGTTCTCCGACATAGCTGTGAGAGCGTTTGGGCTATTCATGTTTGAGTCGAGGTTCTTTTTCCGACTGAGTTGTGTTTTGAGCTTTGAGATACCGATCTGTTTGATCGAGGATTATAGCCTGCTAAGCCTGGCATTTTATGCCAGTTATGAGATACTTGAGATACTTGAGTTCGCGGGGTCGCTCCCCGCGGGCTACGCTCCGGATGCGATGATGATACCGAGCCTGACGAGGCTGCGATGTGATTACTGAGATGTCCTTGAGGGACGCCCTACGTAAGACCAAGTCCTGTTTGGGCGTAGTGGCAGTAGATGAGCGCAGGCTTGACTTTGACTGGTCCAAAGAGGGACAGTCATTGAGATTTGGGTGATTGTGTGAGTGAGTTTCATTGCATGCTCATAGATGAGATTTCCTTTGAGCATAGTACTTGAGGCATTTTATTAGCAGTGGTAGTGTATGCATAGTAGGGTCAGAGTAGAGTTTCTTCAGCATGATGTCGTTACTTATTAGCTGTAGTTCTTTTCCTGCTTCCCTTTATCTATCTATCTATCTATCTGCATACCTATCTGTTTTGCCTCCAGTAGACTTAGTGGGCATACCGTGGATATTGGGACGGTACCCACTGAGATCTGCCTTCTGCAGTAGATCTCACACCCGCTGCGGTGACAGGTTTGAGGCAGCTGTTCCGGCTTGGTTCGTGCGGAGACAGCAGTTCGAGGTGAGGACGCGGCCGATTAGTTCCTTACCAGCATTGAGAGTCTGAGGTAGTTGTACCCAGTGTATTTTTATGTTTCCACTTTTGTACCGGACATTCTGTGAGACTTGTGTGGATAGTACTTGTTTTATTCTTGTGGAACTGTGTACCTTGAGGATTTGTGTACTAGTGGAGATTTTTTTATTCTAGATGTTCAGTTTTTTTTTCTATAGCGTTTGGTTTTAGTTTCAACTCTGATCCATATTTTTAGCTATAGATCTGACTTGCAGGGTAGACGCTTCGTCTGTGCGCCAGTTTTCGTACAGATGGCGGATCTGTTGGCGAGCCCGGGTCACAGTTTCGACCCCGGGGCGTGACAGCTAGTCGCCCGGATATATCCTTCAGTGTTGGGATTTGCGCGAGATATCAATCAGCACCGAAGGAGGTTCACCTGAAAGCGGTGAAACGGATCATCCGGTACATCAAAGGAACCATAAGTTTCGGAATTTGGTATCCTATGGGAACAAGTTTGGATATAGTTGGATACTCAGATGCCGATTGGGCAGGATCAGTGGATGATCGGAAAAGCACGAGTGGTGCATGCTTCTATCTTGGCCATTGCCTTGTTGCATGGCACAGTAAAAAGCAGAATTGCATAGCACTCTCGACTGCCGAAGCGGAATACATTTCTGCAGGAAGTTGTTCAACCCAATTGATATGGATGAAAAGCGTGTTGAGCGATTTCCGGATTTCAGCAACTTCGGTAACCATTTTATGTGACAACACTAGTGCTATTAACATTTCCAAAAACCCTGTGTTGCACTCTAGAACAAAACATATTGAACTTAGATATCATTTTCTTAGAGAGCTAGTTGAATCAAATATTCTTCAACTGTCATATATTTCAACTGAGGATCAATTAGCTGATATCTTAACAAAACCTTTGGATCAAAAACGTTTTATTCACTTGCGTAAAGCAATTGGCATGCTTTCCTTGAAATAACCTTTTTGAAACCTTTGCTTAGGTTAGGTTTTGTTTTGTTCATTATCTATGCTTGTGCATAGGACATTAATTGAGCATAAATCATAATTGACTTTAATTGCATCTTTTCACGCATTTAGAAATTTATTATGCTTTTGATATCATAATATTTCAATGTTGCAATGATCATTTATGTTAATTAAGTCATCTTTTAAGTGATCAAAGTCAATTTCTCTCTCAATGATCTCTTGGTATAGTCATTATCTTATTTGATTGCTTAGTCGAGTATGAATGCGAGATCAATTTTTGGTTGAATACCTTATATATTAAATAATTGATAGCCAATTGAGGGGGAGTCAAAGAAAAGTAAAATGCTCAAAAGATGTGGAAAGAGTTACATCCCAATGAGGAGTGTGAAAACTACCACCACATGGAGAAAAAGAAAAGGAAAAAGAAAAAGATACCCCATGTATGCAAAGCAAATTTTTGTTTTAAAAATTATTGATGAAATGCATATTGAAATACTTGACTCAGTCATATTTCATGGTTGGTATAAGGTGGGATTTTTGATAAAAGATGCTCAAAGAGCCACTCCTTCAACAGATTATCTAGATACATTATCTAACTTATCTGGGATTTCAAACATCTATTTCCACTCGGGAATTGGGAGACTTTGTAACTTGCCAGCTGGCACTCGATGCTCAGCTTTTACTTGCTGACAAGTCAAACACTGGGCCACAAATCACTCAATATCCCTCTTCATGCCGTTCCACCAGAAATGTGCCTTGAGGTCCTTATACATCTTAGTCCCCCCAGGATGAAGGGTATAAGGTGTATAATGGGCCTCTCTCAATATCTGCTCGCTGATCTCAGCATCCACTGGCACATATGCTCGGTCCCTGTACCTCAGTACTCCCGCAGCATCCACTGTAAAATCCCCTGACTGATCACTCGGAATCTGATCTCGAATCCTGGTCAAATGGGGGTCCTCACTCTGTCTCTCCCTGATCCTGTCCAGCAGAGTGGGCTGCACGACTAATGACGTCAGTCTAATAGAGACCCCAGGGGACACAACCTCTATCTCGAGCTGTCTTATCTCCTCTAATAGCGGTGCCTGGTCGGTGATCAACATAGACAAACTCTGTACTTCTCTCCTGCTCAATGCATCAGCGACCACATTAGCCTTGCCTGGGTGGTAAAGAATGTCCACATCATAATCCTTTAGTAGCTCTAACCACATGCGCTGCCTCAAATTCAGCTCCTTCTGAGTGAACAGATACTTTTAGCTCTTGTGGTCGGTGTAGATCTCACAATGCTCTCCGTACAGGTAATGGCGCCAAAGCTTCAGTGCAAACACCACGGCAGCGAGCTTTAAGTCATGGGTAGGGTAATTCTTCTCGTAATCCTTGAGCTGTCTCGATGCGTAAGCAATTACCCTCCCTTCCTGCATTAACACACAACAAAGTCCACTGTGCAATGCGTCACTGTAGTTCACATATCCTTTCCCCATAACAGGGAGGGAAAGGATAGGAGCGGTCATCAATCTATCCTTCAGCTCCTCGAAGCTCCTCTAGCAGTCCTCACTCCAGGTAAACTTAACCCCTTTACACGTCAATCTAGTGAGGGGTGTGGAAAGCTTCGCAAAGCCTTCCACAAACCGACGATAATAACCGGCTAAACCCATGAAGCTGCGCACCTCTGATACAGTCGTCGGTCGGGGCCAATCTCGAACTGCCTCAATCTTCGCCGGGTCTACAGCCACACCTTCGGCGGAAATCACATGGCCCAAGAAAGCTACCTCCCGAAGCCAAAACTCGCACTTCGCCAGCTTGGCATACAACTTCTTCTCTCGTAGAAGTTGTAGCACAGTCCTCAAGTGCTCCTCATGCTCGGCCTTGCTCCGGGAACATCACTGAACACCACCACAAATCGATCCAAGAATGGCCGAAATATCCTGTTCATCAAATCCATAAGGGCGGCAGGGGCATTAGTCAATCTAAACGGCATAACTGTAAACTCATAATGCCCATACCGTGAAAGCAGTCTTAGGAATATCCTCGGCCTTCACCTTCAGTTGGTGGTAACCAGACTGTAAATCGATCCTGGAGAAGACACAAGACCCTTGCAGCTGATCAAATAGATCATCGATGCGCGGCAGAGGGTACTTGTTCTTGATTGTCACTTTATTCAGTTCCCTATAGTCCACACACAGTCTAAGTGACCCATCTTTCTTCTTCACGAATAGCACCGGCGCTCCCCAGGGCGACACACTGGGTCTAATAAAACCCTTATCCATCAAATCTTGCAACTATGCTTTAAGCTCTCGCAGCTCAGCCGGTGCCATCCGGTAAGGAGCCTTAGAGATTGGCGCAGTTCCTGGAACTACGTCAATCACAAACTCGATCTCCCTGTCGGGCGGCGTACTAGTCAGCTCAGGTGGAAACACATCCGGAAACTCGCGAACGATAGGAATATCCGCGAGTCCCGGTGCCGCCGTAGGCCCCTCAACAACACTAGCCAAAAAAAGGCTACACATCCTCGATGAATCATCCGCCTCGCTCGGGAAGTCGAAACCATAGAGGCAAAGAAAGCGCTCTGACATCCCCGGTACACCAGCACCTCCTGGCCTGGCTCTCTAAAAGTGACAGTCCTCTCGGCACAATCAATAGTCGCGAAATACCGAGCCAGCCAGTCCATCCCGAGAACTACATCAAAGTCCCTCAGCTGTCTCAAGACCAACAGGTCTGCTGGCATAATCCACGACTCGATCTGTATCGGGCAGGACCAACAACACTCCTCCACGTGCAAAGTGTGATCGGGAATCTGAACCTCTCGTGTACGTGGTAAAAGTCCTACCTCTAACCCATGTGATAATGCAACTGATCTACTAATGAAAGAATGCGATGCTCGTATAACAAATAAGATATGAATCCAAATGCCAGAAATAGACCATACCTGCCATCACACACTCAGCTGTAGCAGAATCCCCCGCCTGTGCTAAGCCATCATGACCGCTCAACAACGGCTGTCTCTCACCAGAAGGGTGTGGAGGCGAAACTCGGTCTGCCCAGAGACCTGTCGGAGAAGCTCCCGGTTGCAGCTGGGAAGTAGTAGGAACGGACACTAAAGTAGGTGCCGCAGCCGTCTCCGAGGGGCACGCAACTCGCTTGTGCCCGGGCTGTCCACACCCATAGCAGCGACCCCACCGCTGGTTGCAGGTACCGGGAAAATACTGACCTCCACAGAAAATACAACTGTAGGGAGCCAGCAATTGTCGTGACTGCTGCTGCTGCCGAGACCTCTGCTGGGATACGAGAGAGGCCAACGCCGAAGAAGGTGCTACTAAGGTCGGAAGGGGGCATGTAGCTCGGATGTGGCCAGACTGTCCACATCGGAAGCATCGACCCCGCCTCAAGTCACAGGTACCTCATGGATGCTGTCCCCTACAGAAAACACACCTGCCGCGAAGCCGTGGCCGTCTACGAGAACTGGCCTGTCCAACAACATCCAGGTGTAAACCAACTGACCTATCCCTAAGCTCTGATACCAACTTAATCTGTCACGCCCCGGGTGTAAACCAGAACCCGGGCCCGCCAACAGATCCGCCGTGCACACAGAATTTTCCATGTACACGAAGCGCTGGTAACCTGCTCAGATAGATAATATACAATAAAAGAGCATAAACAGAGCTGAACTAATAGAACTAAAAGTAATCTCAGACTGAAATAAACTACAAGCTGAAATAAAAGTACAATAAACTCCCAGCTCACCATAAATATACAACCAGCTAGCCAAAGCCAGACCCAAAAGTAAACTACTATAGTCTGAGATACAAAAGGGGGTACAATAAAAAACCTTGCTAATCTCTCGCTCGGGGTAGATGATCTAGCTAGCCAGCGATCCTCTTACCTCGATCTGCCGCTGAAGGCCCAGCAGCTCCCACAGACGACTCTGCAAAACAAAGGGGAAAAGGACAGAAAACAACAATGGGGGTGAGAACTACTAGATAAACCAGTAGCCTCCCCTAGTGGGTAAAACCTCTAATGCTAACGCACCCACTAGGAATAAAGAGGCAAAAAGGAGGGAACAGTAGTAAGCTGTAAAGGTGCTGAGAAGGAACCGCTACTAAAATGCCTCTAAGTGCAATACTGAAATAGATGACTGTATGAATGCATCAGTAACCAGAACCTGACCAAATAAACCCAATCTAGACACCAGTAAAAACTGGCACTGCCTGCTCTGTCATCAATCTCATGAACTCAGTATCTCCACTGTCTGAATGACCGGAACCCAACACGGTCTAAAGCCTACTCCGGAGTGGCACTCGAGGGGAGCGACCCACACGAGTAAAGTATCTCTGTATCAAGCATCTCTGTAACCAATATCACAAGTATCTCTGTCAAGTATCGCAATATAGAAGGACTGGATCATGACTATGATCAAAGTGGGAATATCCATCCACTAAAGAAATCTGATCCCCAATCAGATGCAATAGTACTCAATAAGTGGGAATCACCATCCACTAGAGAAATCCGATACCCAATCCGATGCAATAACAACATCCGGTCAACCGCCCAAAATCCGCGGTCGCCGCTGATCCCATAAATCCCAATCTGATAAAGTAAGAACATCTGGCCAACCGCCTAACGTCCGCAGTTCCCACTATGCCCCACAATCCGCAAGACGAGTCTAAACTGTCCCAGACTCAAGATCCAACTACACTATCTCAAAATCCCGATCAGACTTGAGCATCATGCATCGATAGAGAAGAATGACAATAAAGCATGTTTTCTCCTAAGTCAAATCCCATAATATAGTGCTGCAGTAAAATAGTGGCCTAACTAGATGTCCAATTAAGCATGCAATTGTCCTTTTAAAAAGCATTAGAAAAGTGACTAAGGTTTCTTGCAAAGAATCATTTTAAAATATTATTGGGTTACTTATTTGCATGCGGGTTAAGATATAGCAATTGTCCAACTTTATTGTCCCAGATTTATCACATAGAAGCTGTCAATTAATTTAGCGGGGGGCCAATGCAATAGGTTCATATACCACAAGTTAACTGTCACATTTATAATTGGGGAACTCTACTACTCCTAGTTAGCATGTCAACAAAGAGGGAAACGCAACCACCCACCTCGAAAAGCGTGCACAACACCCCAAGAAATATCCCGCTGTCCGCTGTCCTCTAAAAATATAGTTTGCTGAAAACAACATCCTACAACATCACACAATTGCACACGGTGTAAAAATTACAAGTTCCAAACAGATTTTTGCCATTTTTTATAATCAGCACGCAAAACGACGAATTTCACCTCTGTCCTGAGCTCCAAAAATCTCAGAAAAATCACGGTTGCGTTCCTTGCGAAAAGTAGCCCAAATTCGACTCTTGAATCGCCTCGATCTGATATTCCTACGCCAAGAAACAATTCGTCGAAGTTGCCGCTGTCCAAAAACCCAAAGAGCAAAAGAGGGGGTCAAAACACCTCGGGAATCGTGCCAAGGAACAGAATCCAGAGAAACCACCAACACGGAAAACGAAGCCCTACCTCTCAGGAACACACTAGCGAAAAAATTGTCGAAAAAGGACTCTTGTACTGCGCAGGGGACTTCTCGGACTGAAATGCGACGATAACGGGCCGAAAATGGGGGAAAATCGAGGCACACTGTAAAATCCGGGTCGTCGTTGTCAATCTTCCGAAAAATCTGGGAACGCACTACGAGGTAGAAAATCAAATGAGGAACAAACTCTCTACCGTGAACTCTCTCTGGTTCTCTCTCTATCACTCGAAAAAAGCAGAGAAAGGAGGGGAGGGAAGGCCTATTTATAGGCCCACTCAACAAATGGAAAAATTCCATTTGTGTCCTGAATTCGGGCGCCCGAATCCTTCGGGCCCCGAATTCGGGCCCGCACAGTAGCCCGGCCCATCTTCGGCCCATCCCGCACGGGATCCTGGTCGGACCGCGCGCCCGTCCGACCCGGCCCGCAGTGCGACACGTGTCCCCCGCACAGGAGACAGCGCGCCCGGCGAACCGGGCGCGGCCACGTGCCCCCTTGCGGGGGCGGCAGGGTGGGTAGCGCCACCCAGTAGCGTGGCGCCACGTGGCGGGCTTTTCCCGCCCGTCACGCCAGCCGCGCGCTGCTGCGCGCCTGCGCCCGCGTGCGGGTACGGCCGCAGGCGCGCGCCCGCGGGTGCACCGCGCGCACCTGCGCCGTCCAATCCGGGGCCGCCATGTGGCACGCCCCGGTGCACCGTGCCCCGCGCCCCTGCCCCCCGCCTGCCCGGCCTGCCCGCTCTGCCCGCGCGCTGTCCATGCGCCGCGCGCGCTGCACCGGCCCAACCGGCGCCTACCACGTGGCCCGCCGGTCCACCGTGCACCGGCGGCCCGTTCCGTGGACCGGGAGGCGTGCGCCGGCCCAATCAGAGGCTGCCACGTGTCCAGGCGGTCCACGGCTACCCCCCCATGCACCATTTTGCGCAGAAAACTTCGGGGGGTCCGTTTTTGGGCATCCGGACTCCGAAAAATACAAATAAATAGCCGTTTTCAAGCGTTTTTCCGCGCTGAATCCAAATACGGCCTCCGTTCAACCTGAATCCACTCCTAAAATTCGGCAAAAGCAGCCGAAGGTCAGGTTTGATCCCAAATCCTCACTGAGTCCAATTCAACACATCCCTTTGACATGTTGGGGCCCAACACACCAACAATAGGTGTTCCACACCCCGAAACAGGGGAAAAACACTGGGGAAAATTGGGACACTACATCCTCCCCCACTAACAAAAGTTTCGTCCTCGAAACGAAAATCATACCTCAATCCAGAGCCTCAAACAGGTAGGGGTAGGCGTCTATCATCTCTGACTCGAGCTCCCACGTCGCCTCGCGCTCATCATGATTGCTCCAAAGGATCTTCACATAGGGGATGGTCCGATTGCGCAATTCTTTCTCCTCCCGATCTAGAATCCCCAGTGGGCGCTCCTCATATCTCAAATCCTCGCTGATCTCAAGTGGTGCAAAGTCGATGACGTGCGACGGGTCGAAGACGTACCTCCTCAGAGTGGAAACATGAAAAATATCGTGGACACCAGCAAGTCTCGGGGGAAGTGCAAGTCGATAAGCAACTGGCCCGATACGCTCCAACACCTCGAAGGGCCCAATGTATCGGGGGCTGAGTTTCCCGCGAATGCCAAACCTCCTGATCCCCTTGGACGGCGAGACTTTCAAAAATACATGATCTCCAACCTGAAACTCTAAGTCTCGTCGCCGAACATCAGCATAGCTCCTCTGTCGACTCTGAGCGGTCTGAAGATGCTGTCGAATCACTCGGACCTTCTCCTCTGCCTCAAGCAGTATGTCTGGCCCCAAGGTCCGTCTCTCGCCTACGTCACTCCAATAAAGTGGTGATCGACACTTGCGTCCGTACAACGCTTCAAACGGAGCCTTCTGTATGCTCGCTTGAAAGCTGTTGTTGTACGCAAACTCAACCAAAGGTACGTGTCAAATCCATCCTCCGCCGAAATCCACGACGCAAGCCCTCAGCATGTCCTCCAAGATCTGTATAGTCCGCTCTGACTGCCCATCAGTCTGTGGATGAAAAGCTGTACTGAATCTGAGCTGAGTCCCCAACGCGGTCTGCAAACTCCTCCAGAAACGCGAGGCAAACCTCGGATCTCTATCTGACACAATGGAGGCGGTTACTCCATGCAACCTCACTATCTCATCAAGGTATAACTGGGCTAGCCGCTCGAGTGGCCAAGTAGTCTGTATAGGCAAAAAGTGCGCTGACTTGGTAAGTCGATCCACAACTACCCAGATAGCATCTGCTCTGCCCTGTGCCCTCGGCAATCCTACCACGAAGTCCATCGTAACGTGGTCCCATTTCCACTCAGGGATTGGGAGACTTTGTAACTTGCCAGCTGGCACTCGATGCTCAGCTTTTACTTGCTGACAAGTCAAACACTGGGCCACAATTCTCCCAATATCCCTCTTCATGCCATTCCACCAGAAATGTGCCTTGAGGTCCTTATATATCTTAGTCCCCCCAGGATGAAGGGTATAAGGTGTATAATGGGCCTCTCTCAATATCTGCTCTCTGATCTCAGCATCCACTGGCACACATGCTCGGTCCCTGTACCTCAGTACTCCCGCAGCATCCACTGTAAAATCCCCTGACTGATCACTCAAAATCTGATCTCGAATCCTGGTCAAATGGGGGTCCTCACTCTGTCTCTCCCTGATCCTGTCCAGCAGAGTGGGCTGCACGACTAATGACGTCAGTCTAGCAGAGACCCCAGGGGACACAACCTCTATCTCGAGCCGTCTCATCTCCTCTAATAGTGGCGCCTGGTCTGTGATCAAAATAGACAAACTCTGTACTGCTCTCCTGCTCAATGCATCCGCGACCACATTAGCCTTACCTGGGTGGTAAAGAATGTCCACATCATAATCCTTTAGCAGCTCTAACCACCTGCGCTGCCTCAAGTTCAGCTCCTTTTGAGTGAATAGATACTTTAAGCTCTTGTGGTCGGTGTAGATCTCACAATGCTCTCCGTACAGGTAATGGCGCCAAAGCTTCAGTGCAAACACCATGGCAGCGAGCTCCAAGTCGTGGGTAGGGTAATTCTTCTCGTAATCCTTGAGCTGTCTCGATGCATAAGCAATTACCCTCCCTTCCTGCATCAACACACAACCAAGTCCACTGTGCGATGCGTCACTGTAGATCACATATCCTTTCCCCATAACAGGGAGGGAAAGGATAGGAGCAGTCATCAGTCTGTCCTTCAGCTCCTCGAAGCTCCTCTGGCAGTCCTCACTCCAGGTAAACTTAACCCCTTTACGCGTCAATCGAGTGAGGGGTGTGGAAAGCTTCGCAAAGCCTTCCACAAACCGACGATAATAACCAGCTAACCCCATGAAGGTGCGCACCTTTGATACAGTCGTCGGTCGGGGCCAATCTCGAACTGCCTCAATCTTTGCCGGGTCTACAGCCACACCAGCGGCGGAAATCACATGGCCCAAGAAAGCTACCTCCCGAAGCCAAAACTCGCACTTTGCCAGCTTGGCATACAACCTCTTCTCTCGCAGAAGTTGTAGCACAGTCCTCAAGTGCTCCTCATGCTCGGCCTCGCTCCGGGAGTAAACAAGGATATCATCAATGAACACCACCACAAAACGATCCAGAAATGGCCGAAATATCCTGTTCATCAAGTCCATAAAGGCGGCAGGGGCATTAGTCAATCCAAACGGCATAACTGTAAACTCATAATGCCCGTACCGTGATCTGAAAGCAGTCTTAGGAATATCCTCGGCCTTCACCTTCTATTGGTGGTAACCAGACTGTAGATCAATCTTGGAGAGGACACAAGACCCTTGCAGCTGATCAAAGAGATCGTCGATGCGCGGCAGAGGGTACTTGTTCTTGATGGTCACTTAATTCAATTCCTTATAGTCCACACACAGTCGAAGTGACCCATCTTTCTTCTTCATGAATAGCACCGGCGCTCCCCAGGGCGACACACTGGGTCTAATAAAACCCTTATCCATCAAATCTTGCAACTGTGCTTTAAGCTCTCGCAGCTCAGCCGGTGCCATCCGGTAAGGGGCCTTAGAGATTGGCGCAGTTCCTGGAACTGCGTCACTCACAAACTCGATCTCCCTGTCGGGCGGCATACTAGTCAGCTCAGGTGGAAACACGTCCGAAAACTCGTGAACCGTAGGGATATCCCCGAGTCCCGGTGCCGCCGTAGGCCCCTCTACAACGCTAGCCAAAAAGGCAACACATCCTCGATGAATCATACGCCTCGCTCGGGAAGTCGAAACCATAGAGGCAAAGAAAGCGCTCTGACATCCCCGGTACACCAACACCTCCTGGCCTGGCTCTCTAAAAGTGACAGTCCTCTCGGCACAGTCAATAGTCGCGAAATACCGAGCCAGCCAGTCCATCCCGAGAACCACATCAAAGTCCCTCAGCTGTCTCAAGACCAACAGGTCTGCTGGCATAATCCAGGACTCGATCTGCATCGGGTAGGACCAACAACACTCCTCCACGTGCAAAGTGTGATCGGAAATCTGAACCTCTCGTGCACGTGGCAAAAGCCCTACCTCTAACCCATGTGATAATGCAACTGATCTACTAATAAAAGATCGTGATGCTCGTATAACAAATAAGATATGAATCCAAATGTCAGAAATAGACCATACCTGCCCTCACACAGTCAGCTGTAGCAGAATCCCCCGCCTATGCTAAGCCATCATGACCGCTCAACAACGGCTGTCTCTCACCAGAAGAGTGTGGAGGCGAAACTCGGTCTGCCCGGAGACCTGTCGGAGAAGCTCCCGGTCGCAGCTGGGAAGTAGTAGGAACGGACACTAAAGTAGGTGCCGCAGTCGTCCCCGAGGGGCACGCAACTCGCATGTGCCCGGGCTGTCCACACCCATAGCAGCGACCCCACCGCTGGTTGCAGGTACCGGGAAAATGCTGTCCTCCACAGAAAATACAACTGTAGGGAGCCTGTAAAGTACCGGATTTTCGGCACATAAATAAATGTAAATAAAGGTGGGATGAAATCCTATTGTTATGAAAGTTAGGGAAGTAAAGAATATTTGGAAGCGAGTTTGGCCCAAATCGGGATAAAATATGGAGATCTAAAAAAATTTATTTGAGAAAGGGGGCCCAGATTTTTAGTGAAAAATTCACAGTGTCAGAAAATTTCGAGAAAATTACGGGAGCCCCGTAAATATGTTTTAAGACCACAGAAAAAGTTTCGCTTTGATCGGATGCCTGATAGTGAAAACGGGCTCTGCCAACAGTGTCGGAAAATTCTGAAAAAATTTGGGGAGCTTCGTAATTATATTTTAAGGTCACAGTAAAAATTTCGTGTTGATCGGATATCCGGATTGTGAGAACGGAGTCCGCCAGCGATTCTGGATACAGCGAGGCTTTTGGTGGCCCACAAATGGTCCAAACTAAAAATTTAAAATTTTCTGTGATAAATTAAGCTGAAACGAAGTCGCCTGTCAAATTTGGACGGAAACGGATGAAAAATGGACAGAAAACAGGACAAAAACGGATTTCCGGGGTGACGGACGCGATTCTCGAGGCATGCTGCAGCAGGCATTGGAGGGGCGCGGGTCAAAGGGGGCCGCCACATGGCGGGCCCCCATTGGGCCCGTACGGCGCGGGCACGCGCGCCTGCAGGGGCGCGCGGGGGTGCGCGCCTGTGTGGCGCGCACAGTACAGCGCGCGTGGACCGGGTGCGCACACCCCTTTGTGGTGGACCGCCACCCGGCAGTTTCCCATTGGGTGCCCTCGGGAGCCCGGTCCGTGGACCACCCTTCTCTCCTCCTTTTTCTTCTTCTTCTCTTTTTCTTCTTCTTCTTCCTTCTCCGCCCGCACAGCATTCCTCCTCCCTTCTCTTCTTCTTCTTCTCCAACAGAGTGTCGAGAGGGAGAGATGGAGGGAATTTCGTGGGTTGGAGCGGCGCGGCGGCGACCTCGTAAAGCGCGCAAAGTGTTTTAAAAATTAGATGGGCGACGTGATACTGTCGAGCTAGGTCCCGCGTGTTAATTTTATAATATTTTTGGCACAGTTTTGAGACTTCATTTCAGACATTAGATTTGATCCCATGCCGTTGTGCGTGCTAGGGACCGAGTTTACCGTGCCGTTTTACTGCGCAGACTGTCGCGGGCATTTTTAGCGCGTCTCGTTTTGCGTGCAAGTTGTGAAAAAAAATGCACCGTTTTGCGAGCCAACCCGAGGTACGTGCTCCGTTTTACGCGCAGATTGAGTTGTTGTGCACCGTTTTGCATGCAGCCTATAATAGTATACATCGTTTTTCGTGCAGGGATAGAAAAATGTGCACCGTTTTGCGTGCAACCTTACAGTTAAGCGTGCGCCGTTTTGCGTGCAGATCATTTTGTCGCGCACCGTTTTGCGTGCAGTCTTTAATATTATACATCATTTTTCGTGCAGGGATAGAAAAATGTGCACCGTTTTGCGTGCAACCTTACAGTTAAGCGTGCACCGTTTTGCGTGCAAATCATTTTGTCGCGCACCGTTTTGCGTGCAGTCTTTAATATTATACATCATTTTTCGTGCAGGGATAGAAAAATGTGCACCGTTTTGCGTGCAACCTTACAGTTAAGCGTGCACCGTTTTGCGTGCAGATCATTTTGTCGCGCACCGTTTTGCGTGCAGTCTTTAATATTATACATCGTTTTTCGTGCAGGGATAGAAAAATGTGCATCGTTTTGCGTGCAACCTTACAGTTAAGCGTGCACCATTTTGCGTGCAGATCATTTTGTCGCGGACCGTTTTGCGTGCAGTCTTTAATATTATACATCATTTTTCGTGCAGGGATAGAAAAAATGTGCACCATTTTGCGTGCAACCTTACAGTTAAGCGTGCACCGTTTTGCGTGCAGATCATTTTTTTGCACACCGTTTTGCGTGCAGTTTCTAATATTATACATCATTTTTAGTGCAGCGATAGAAAATATGCACCGTTTTGCGTGCAACTTTACAGTTAATCGTGCACCGTTTTGCATGCAGATCGTTTTGTCACACATCGTTTTGCGTGCAGTTTTTAATATTGTACATTATTTTTCGTGCAGGGCTAGAAAAATATGCACACGTTTTGCGTGCAATCCTACAGTAGAGCGTGCACCGTTTTGCGTGTAGATTTGTGGTACGTGCATCATTTTGCGTGTAGGTTGAATTAACATGCATCATTTTGCGTGCAGGTTGAAATGGCACGCACTGTTTTGCGTGCGAGTTTTTTTAATAACGTGCACCGTTTTGCGTGCATGTAGGAACCCTGAACCCCATGTAGCTTTTCCCGCGTTTTCTCTGTGCAAACACCTGTTGATGGTGTATTTGTCCCATAGTGCATCAAATGGGTGCCACAGATGGACCCTGTGAGCTTTGGCTTGTTGTGTTGGCCTTCGGCTGTTCCTGCCGAAATTTTAGAAGGGTTTTGGGCCAAAGCGGAGGTTTGTTTTGGTTTTCTGTCGATTTGGAGCTTGTCTGTTTTTCTGGGAGCCCATTCGGGGTGTTAGAGGTATCTGCGCGCCTTTTGGAACCAAGAAAGCGACCCGGCGCGAAAAATAGATTAAGTTTACCTTTCCGGGAGCCTTCGGCAAATTATAGGCGTGGATTTTGGCGAAACGGACGTCGTATTTGGAATCAGCGCGCGAAAACGGTCAAGATGGGCTATTTACTTGCAGATTTTGGAGCTTGCTACAGTAAAATTACTGTTCATTGCCGGAACAGTGTTTCCGGCGATCGCCGGCGGCGGCGGGCAGCGGCGGAAGGCGGCGGAGGGCGCTCGGGCAGGTGTTTCGCGGCCGCGGGCAGGCGCTGAAGGCGCGGGCAGGAGCGCGGTCCACCGCGGAGGGCGTGCGCCGGGGGCGGGCCACGTGGCGCTTTCCTGTTGGCCGGCGCAGCAGGCACGGTCCACGGAATTTGGGCCCGGGTGCACGGTGAACCGGGTGGACACGTGGCAGGCGGTTACTGGTGCGGTGTTGTGCGCGCGATCCACGCAGGGAGTGGAGCAGGTGACCGGGGCAGGTTTCTGTTACGGAATTTGAGTTGGCGTATTTCGTGAATATGTTAAGTCTTGAAGATTGAAGATGAAGATAGCTTGGATCATATACCTCAATCTCAAGAAAGAAGAATTCAAAAGGATCAGGTATGTTTAACTAAATATTTGTGGTGATCCGAATACTTCTTATAGTGTAGAAACACCTGGAAGAATGTTTAATTGCTTAAATATCAAAAACTGGTCATGGGACATGTTCAGGATCCGGATCAGAAATTGCAATCCGGATCCCGAAGGGTGTTCGTTCATACACTAGTTCAATCCGGATCGCAGCAATTCATGATCCGGATCCCGAACACAGTTTTACCTATTTACTTGCACGATCCGGATCAGGAACTGCAATCCGGATCCCGAACATGATGTTTTGGTAAAACTGTATGAACGATCCGGATCGGGGACTACGATCCGGATCCCGAACAAGCAATTTTCTGGAAACCGTCTTTTGTGTTCTGCAATCCGGATCGCCAAATCCAATCCGGATCGCCGTCGGTAATTCTTTCCAGAAAAGTTTGTTTTTGATCCGTATATTCTTCCAATGGTTTCTAACCTATAAATAGACCCTATGGTTATTTTTCTAGGGTAAGGAAGAATCCGAAAATAAATAGAGCCGATAATCAAATATCAATACGGCCCTAGATCCACATATAGAGAAGAAAGGAAATCAATAGATTTATTCTATGTTTCTTCATCTATATTGATTAGTTTGATTCTAGGTTTTCATACTCACATCTTGAGTAGAATCAAACTAATGAATACTTAGATGGTATTTCCGATCTATCCTTGATCTAAGTATTCGGCGGATCATCACCACCCAAAACAACGATTTACCCCAAATCGGCGCGTGGACTCGCGTGGCCTTGTGGATTCAAGGTGCAACCGCTCTCGTGGATTCGGAGCGAGGTACGTTCGTGGATTCGAAGCGTGCTATTGGGTGAAGACCGTGGATTCGGTCGGACGTCGTGGACTCGACGTTGGACGCTGTGGATTCAGCGTTGGGCGCGGATCGTGGATTCGAGAAGCGTCGTGGAGCGAGCGGAGAAGATCTACTAGGAGCGTATGGTAAAAGGTTGAGTCGTCTGTGAGTACGTTATATCACCTTGTACGTGTTTAATTCTAGTGGATTTCGCCGTGTTATCGGTCCCGTGGTTTTTTACTCCGGTTTGGAGTTTTTCCACGTAAAAATCTTGCGTGTTCATTTATTTTTCCGCATTGGGTTTTATAGCGCAATGATTTTTTGAGTGTTTATTGTTTACACCTATTCACCCCCCTCTAGGTGTTTTTTCCCCTATTTAGATCCAATTACTTATAACCCAACAAGTGGTATCAGAGCGGGAATAGGGTTGTAAACAATGGTTGAAGGTGGAAACATCAATCGACCCCCTTTCTTTGATGGAACAAATTATGCGTACTGGAAAGTGCGGATGAAAGCCTTTTTAATTTCCATCGACGAAAGGGTGTGGCAATCAATTGAATTAGGATGGTCTAATCCAACTGAAATTATAGATGATGTTCGCACCTTAAAACCTAGGTCGAAATGGACCAAGGAAGAGATAGATTCTTCTTCTTACAACGGCAAGGGAATTAATGCTTTATTTAATGCTTTGTCACAAACAGAGTTCTCTCGCGTCTCGGCATGTGAGACTGCGAAAGAAATCTGGGATGTTCTTCAAGTTACGCATGAGGGAACTAACCTTGTGAAGATTCAGAAACTGCAAATGCTTACGAGCAAGTTTGACTCTATCTCTATGGCAGAGAATGAATCTTTCACTGACTATTACACACGATTGCAAGACATCGTAAACTCATGTGCTAACTTGGGAGAGAAGATTCCAGAATTTAAAGTTGTAAGAAAAATCCTTAGAACTCTTCCTGAACGATTTCGCCCGAAGGTCGCAGCCATTGAAACAATTAAACACCCGGACGAAATGCGTGTAGAAGAATTAGTTGGTGCATTACAAACTTATGAAATGACATTTTCTACTAACTATTCTTCTGGAAAAGCATCCTCTTCTAAGTCTTCAGGTTATGCATTGAAAACAACTAAAGAAGAAGACGCGGATTCATCCTCCTCGGACGATGACGAGAACCTATCTATGGAGGACTTTGAGAAGCAGCTCGCTCTCTTGACAAGGAAGTTTCGCCACAACTTTCGAAGGGGCAATCCAAGCAAAACTCCATCCTTCGGAAAGTCAATGAAAGGCAAGGGTTCTTCAACTTACAAGTCAAGGAAGCAAGAGAACTTCTCAAAGGATAAGAAAAGTTCAGAGGGACAAGTTCAGTGCTTCAAATGTCGAGGCTACGGCCACATTTCAACGGAGTGTCCCAACAAGAATCCGGCAAAGAAGAAGGCGATGCAAGTCGTTACTTGGGATGACAACTCCACGTCAAATGAGTCATCCTCAAGTGATGAAGAAGACAACGCGACAGCATTCCACGCGTCCTGTAATGATCCGGACCCCCGCAGAACCTCCGCAACATTAATAGTGACTGTAGAAGGCTTGTACTGTGCAACGGAGCTTGTAGAAACGAAATTGGATATTTTTAATAGACTCTGCGCGAAAATCGGAGCAAATGGGATTTTCCGGGAGCTTTCGGCAAAATTTCGGATGAGAATTTGGCAAAACGGACGGCGGATTTGGACTCAGCGCGCGAAAACGGTCGAAACGGTATATTCGCTTTATTTTTTTCGGCACTTGGTACTGTTCACCGGAACAGTAACCGCCGGCCGGAATTACTGTTCCGGCCGGCGGCGGCCGCCGGCGAGCGGCGGCGCACGGCGGCGGGCAGCGGCGCAGCGGCGGGGCAGCGGCGGAGCGCGGAGGAGCGCGGCGCGGGCAGGCGCGGGCAGCGCGGGCAGGCGCGGGCAGGCGCTCGGGTGCGCGGTCCATGAGCCAGGCGTGCACCGGGTGCACCGAAGTTTCCCTCTGCCACGTGGCGGCACCCGATTGGCTGGACGGCTTCTAGAAGTCACGTGGGAGAGTGACACGTGGCGCACCCGGATTGGCCGACATTTTTCGGAAAACCCGGAGCGCGGACAGATCACGTGGACCACGTGGCCACGTGGCGAAATCTGATTGGGCCTGCACAGGCTGTTTCCTGTTTGGGTGACACGTGGCGCTTCCTGGATGGCCAGTTTCGGTGTTTCGTGTTTGGATCCTGATCCCGTGAGGGAATATTCCCTTTTGGCCCATTATATAAGAGCCCTCACCCCCCCTCTCTTTGCACCTCGATTTGCGGGCCATAGAGAGAGAATCAGAGAAAACTCCCTCTACGAAAGTTTTTCCTCTCTCTCTCCTCTTTCTCTCTCTACAATCTCAGGAATTTAGGAGTTACAGATAGTGAGATATCTGCGACGCGGCGCACTGCGACGGTTTTCTTTTTCGGCCCATTTCCCGTCGCAGTTCCGTCAAAAATTCATTGCGGGCTAACCGGGTGGAATTTTTGGACGATTTTTGCGACAGCGCGACCGTAAGAGGTAGGGCTTCGATTTCCGTGTTGATCATTTTGCTCCATTTCGTACTTTTGGCACGATTCCCGAGTCCTCTTTGACCCCCCTTTTTACTGTGATGGTTTTTGGACAGCGTCAACTTCTCCGATTTTTATCTTGGCGTAGGAGCATCAGATCGAGGCGTTCAAGGAGTCGATTTTGATCTACTCTTCGCGAGGAACGCAACCGTGATTTTTCTGGGATTTTAGGAGCTCATTTTAGAGGTGAAAAATTCCTCTTTTCCCGTGCTGTCTGAAAAACAGTAAATATTGTGCTTTTTGGGGTTTGTATTTATACCAGGAACGTTGATTTGCAGGATTTGAGGACTGTGGACAACCAGGGGACTACCTGGGGTATTGTTTGAGCTTTTCAAGGTGGGCGGTTGTTGCTTACCTCATTTTTGACAAGCTCACTGGGATTACTAGAAATCCCCTAAAATAATGTGACAATTGATGAGAACCATTGGGACAAACTAACAGGGCAACTAACAGGACAATTGATGAGAACTATTGGGACATACTAATATGACAATTAATGAGAACTATTGGGACGAACTAATATGACAGGGACAACTAATATGACAATTGATGAGAACTATTGGGACAAATTAATATGACAAATGACAAGGACCGCTGGGACAAACTCCCCTAAAATTTAATATAACCCCACAAATGATATGATGACTTATATTGGGACACTGTGATTGAGACAAAGGCTATGATCTCACATGCAAATGAATTTTATTCAGTAAATCAATTGTTTTAAACCTTTGACACTATTTTACAACTTTTAAAAATAAAGACAGTTGCATACATGCCCGGACATCAGGTAAGGCCACTATTCTTTGCTACACTATCATATTGGGATTTGAACATGTTTCATTGTTGTCCTTTGCATTCATATGTTGTTGCTCAAGTGTGAGCAGGGGTTTGGGATAGTGTAGCCAAGGTTGTGCTAGATTGTGGACTTGTGGGGTATTGCGGTGACCGCGGACAGTAGGCGGTTGACCAGATGTTTATCCTTGCATCAGATTGGGGTTGAGTTTGGTTTATTTATTGCATCAGTTGGGGATTGGGTTTCTATAGTGGATGGAGTTTCCCACTTTGATCATGGTTATGATCCAGTCCTGCTTTTAAAACTTATCTTACCGGTGCGGTTATTGCCCGGTGGTGCTTGTCCTGCTTTTAAAACTTATTATACCGTGGGCGGTTATTGCCCGGAGATTCAGTCCTGCTTTTGAGACTTATCTTACCGGTGCGGTTATTGCCCGGTGGTGATTTACTCGTGTGGGTCGCTCCCCTCGAGTTCCCCTCTAGAGGTTGGAGCCAGACAGTTCTTGACAGTTTTGCTATCACATCGGCGCGGTTATTGCACGATGATGAGAGCGGCAGCAGGCAGTACCAGTTCTTGCTGGTGGCTAGATTGGGTTTATTTGGACAGATACTATTTCTGATGCATGCTTACAGTTTTGACAGCATAGTAGTGGTAGTTTTTCTGTTTCAGCATCTTATGTATCTTACCACTTTTTCTTTTCCCTTTTGCCTCTAGTAGTCCTAGTGGGTGCGTCAGAGTTGAGGTTTTACCCACTAGGGGAGGCTACTGGTTTATCTGGTAGTTCTCACCCCCATTGTTGTTTTTCTCTTTCTTCTCATGTTTTGCAGAGTCATCTGCGGGAGCTGCTAGGCCATCGGCAGCTGATCGAGGTAAGGGGATCGCTGGGTAGATAGATCTCCTGTGAGGCTGAGAGCTATTAGACAGATATTGTACCCTCCACTCAGACTGTGATATTCTCCTTTCATTTTGGGGTCTGGCGTTAGCCAGCTGGTTGTACTATTTTGGTGAGCTGGGAGATTATTGTACTTATTACAGATGTGTTTGTAGTCCCAGTCTGAGATACTATGTGGTTCTTCTATTTCAGCTCTGTATTATGCTCTTTTATTGTTAGATTATATCTGAGCAGGTTACCAGCGCTTCGTGTACGCGGAAAATTCCGTGTGCACGGCGGATCTGTAGACGAGCCCGGGTTCCGGGGCGTGACAGATTAAGTTGGTATCAGAGCTTAGGGATAGGTCAGTTGGGACTTAGGAAACCCTAGGCTTTTGGCAGACCCTAGGATAATAGGGCGTGAGAGACGTGACATTTTGCGAAAGTCGTTGATTTATTGTTTGACTCTTCCAGTGAGAGAAGAGGGACCGACATACCCAAATTTCTGGTGTACAGTTATGTTGGCTGCAGACAACATAAAGTCACAGAAATAGGGGGATGTCCCTGACTTTCGCCAGATAAGGGTCGTGTGGGGTTGTGTTATTGATTGTAGTTTCTTGTGGTGGAATGCTACCACAACGCAGGATGTTTACACGTTCGCAGCCTTCTTCCTCTGAACCCGATCAGGTCCTCTGAACCCGATCAGGAAGAGTCCGGGCAGGGCCAGCAGAGGGAGGTACAAGAACTACAGGCTCAGGTGGCCCAGATGTCAGAGGCCTTTCGGCGTCAGGAGGAGGCCGTGGGCCGGTTGACGCGTATGTTGGAGCAGAGGGCGCAACCAGTTGTAGCACCCTCGGAAAGTTCTCCCGTGCCACCCTCCCCTGCTGTGGCTCCCCCAGTTGTACCGGTGACCCCGGCATCCCCTGCTGCTCGGGATGCTGGTAGTCAGCCGTCTAGGTTGACCGGACCTCTGACCCCTGCAGAGCAGCGAGAGGTGGTTGATTTGCTGATCAAGTTCCGCCAGTTCGACCCACCCTATTTTTCGGGGCAAAATGTTGAGCCGTGGGAGGCAGAGTCGTGGGTAACGGCAATGGAGCGACGTTTTGAGACACTATTCATCGAGGAGCGATACCAGGTGTTATTGGCAACGAACTTTTTGGAGCGCAACGCCGAGGCTTGGTGGCGGCGTGTTCGACCAGCTGGTCCGCCTGGGGCCCAACTCTTGGCCTGGGTGGAGTTCCGCAGTCTCCTTCTTGGGGCTTTCTTCCCGGAAAGCGTCCGGCAGAGGTTGGAGGAGCAGTTGAAAAACCTTCGCCAAGGAGATCGGCCCGTACACGAGTACATTGCCAATTTCAATCAGTTGTTGGCATGTGTACCGAACGTGGCCAGGGATGAGGCGCACCGAATATACATGTTCGAGCGAGGGTTGCGCCGGGACCTTTTTCAACTAGTTCGCTCGCGTAGGTTACAGACTTTGGAGGCCTCGATGGAGCAAGCACTCTATGTTGAGTGCGGAGAGGTAGTAATGGAGGAGGTAGCTCCGGCTCCCACAGTGATTTCGGGGGCGAAGCGCCCAGCACATACGGACGAAGGGCAATCGAGCTGCCAGGGACCCTCGAAACTTCCACGATTCCATCCTGCGGGTCGTGAGTTTCAGGTATACCAAAGATCTGGTGAACCCCGTCAGCCACAGCAGCAGCAGGAATCGCGGCAACAGATACAGAGACAGCAGCAGTCGGGACAGCCACGGCTTCGCGACAAAAACAGATGTATATTCTGTGGAGGATCTCATTTGTCGCACACCTGTGATCAGAGGTGGGGTCGTTGTTTTAAATGTGGACAGTCAGGCCATATTCGAGCATCATGCCCCCTTTCGACCCCAGCGGCGCCTTCCTCAGTTTCGTCTCCCTTCGTATCTCAGCAGCGGTCGTCGGCTCAGCGGCTTTATGCTCCAGCGAGCGGATCACCATCTTTTTACCCTGCGGATCACCAACCACCGGTTTAGAGCGGTCGGGTTTATGCCGCTCAGGTGGAGGACTTTGCAGCAGCCGACCATGTGGTGGCAGGTATTATTAATTATTTTGCTTTTTGGCATTAGATTTTGCATTGTATTGCACTTGAGCATGCTAGATATGCGTTAGGAGTACATTTACTTTATTGTATGGGTTAGGGGTAGGACGATCACCTTATGCACGGGAGGTACGTATTCCCGATCTTTTAGCACATGGAGGTGTGTCGTTGGTCCTGACCTGTGATGATCTGGATCTCTGCAGAGCTGTGGTAGAGTCATTGGGGACTTCGGGGGAGCCTGTACTATGTTTCGGGAAGTGGTTGTGCCTGATTGGTTACAAGTGTTGAACCTCGAGCTTTATTGGATCACTTGGGTAACCGGCTGGCCCCGTCGGATGTTTAGAAGTGTTTTCGCGCAAATCGGATATCAAATTTGGACTCGGCGTGAAATTCGGATTGAAAATACCCTTCCGGGAGCCTCCGGCAAATTTTAGGATTGGAATTTGGCAAAACGGACGCCGGATTTGGAATCAGCGCGCGAAAACGGTCAAGATGGGCTATTTACACGATGTTTTTGGGTTGGCGGTTACTGTTCACGCCGGAACAGTGTTTCCGGCGATCGCCGGCGGCGGCCGGCGGCGGCGGGCAGCGGCGGAAGGCGGCGGAGGGCGGCGGGCAGGCGACTAGCGGCCGCGGGCAGGCGCTGAGGGCGCGGGCAGGGGCGCGGTCCACCGCGGAGGGCGTGCACCGGGAGCGGGCCACGTGGCGCTTTCTGGTTGGCCGGCGCAGCAGGCGCGGTCCACTGACTTGGCGGGGTGTACGGTGGACCGAGGGGTGCCCACGTGGCGGCTCGGGATTGGCGGGTCTTGGTGCACGCGGTCCACGCGAGCGGTGGAGACGGTGACCGGGGCAGGTGGCCGTACGACCCGGGTCAGCCGGCGACGTGCGCGGTGCACGGCGCACCGTGCGCGGTGCACGGCGCACCGTGCGCGGTGCACGGCCTGTCGGGGCCACGTGGCGCGCCACCGTTGGCTGGCGCAGGTGCACCGGGTGCAGCGGGGTCCGTTGGCTTGTTGGGCTGGGCTACGTGGCCGGCCCAGAGGATTTCGGGCGTGAACAGTAACGGGCCGGCCCGTTACTGTAGCAGCCCGAAATCTGGTGAGCGCCCGAAAGTTGGGACATGTTGGGTATTTCTTCAATTGTTCTTTCAGCCTATAAAAGCCACCAGCCCGAGCCTCCTTCTTTCTTCTTTTTCTCCCAACCTGTGTAAGATCTCTCCGAGCTTCCTTAAGCAAAGTTTTTCATCTCTAAGTGCTTGATCTCCCTGCCAAGTTTCAAGAGTTTTGGAGGCACGAATCCCGAGGTTCCTCATTTTACGGTGCGGCGCGACGTTGCTTTCTAGTGTTCTTCTTCGGCGCAGCGATAGTGTTTTTGCTCCCCTGGGCTACCCCGACATCATTTTCCAGTGATTCTTGCACCGGCAGACTCCTAAGAGGTAGGACTTCATCTTTCGTTTTGGTCGCACTTTCCCGTTTCGAGGTTTTGGCACGGATCCCGAGGCAAACAGTGACCCCATTTTCTGTGTGGATTTACTTGACAGCAACGGAGTATTTCGGCCATATCTTTGCGCACGAGCGTCTGACGGAAACGAGCTTATACAACTTTTTCATCTACGGATCGCAAGGAACGCGCTCGTATTTTTATTGGATTTTTGTGAATTTTATTTCGAGGTGAAAATTACTGTTTTCTCAGTGAACAGTAATCTGTCCTTAATACAGATTTTTGTATGAGTGTGCCCCCTTGCCGAATTTTTATCTTGATGTACAGAACTCGGATTTGGGCGTGCAAGGTACCGTTGCGAAGCTATCGACGCGAGGATCGCCGTGATATTTTTATTGGAATTTTCTGGGCACTTTCTGCAGGTGATAATTTAACAGTTTCGAATCCGAGGTTGTATGTGGTTACAAGAGCATTAATTGGGAGCCTAAGTGTAATTAGTGAGCTTTGTATTGTATCAGGAATATTACGGGTGTGCTAAAATTGTGGGAGCAAGGATTTGGAGTTTTTGGTATTTTCAGCTGTACGG
Organism: Tillandsia fasciculata; assembly: GCA_029168755.2. Taxonomy (NCBI): domain Eukaryota; kingdom Viridiplantae; phylum Streptophyta; class Magnoliopsida; order Poales; family Bromeliaceae; genus Tillandsia; species Tillandsia fasciculata. The sequence continues at coordinate 136,019 of JAQOTM010000214.1, forward strand.
ATTGGGACAGTTGCACTTCAGGTGGGTGGTTGTTGTTTACCTCTATTTTGACATGCTCACTAGGAATATTAGAGTGATCCCTCTATTTGGACATGCATGCTTAAAGTAATATAAAATTGTGAGCCCTTCATATGGATATTACTATTGTGGATATTTGATAGTGGTTGGGACTTATACATGTTGGTATGGATGGAATGTTAGCGTTTAACCTTGCATGTGGATTGGATTATTTAGTTTGGACTATATGTTTATCCTGTTAGTGGTTGGTACTAATTGAGGATTTTATGACATGCATAGGTGGATAGTGATGCTTTATCATGGAACATGGATTATAGACATGTGTGGTTGGATAATGTTTTAGCATGATGGTTATATCTATGCGGAGTTATTAATTGTTACACATGTGGAACCACTATTGAACGTCTTTTTCCTTTATTTCCTTGAGAACACTTGCATGCTTGTTTGGACACCTAGATAGGCCACCTTTTTCTGCTGCACTATCATGCTGGAATTGACATAGGAGAAACCATGTTTGATTTCTTTTCTCCTTCTTATTTAGACCTTTGAGTCTGGTTGCTCGGGTTCGAGCAGGGGTTTGGGATAGTGTAGCGAGGACCTGAGGGTTAGTGACAGGTTGTGTTTGATTATGGGTTGCGGGATTATAGCGGCTACCGCGGACAGTAGGCGGTTGACCGGATGTCGGATGTGGGACATGATTGTGATTGTGGGTATTGCGGCGATCGCGGATTTTGGGCGATCGACCGGATGTTCATTTGTGCATCAGATTGGGGGATCTGTGTTTCTTTTAGTGGAGGGTGTGTTCCACTGGGGCTTTGCAGTTGTGATCTACTCCTGCTTTTGGTACTTATCTTACCGGCGCGGTTATTGCCCGGTAGTGTTTGATATGGATTTTACCGGCGCGGTTATTGCCCGGTAGTGCTTTCCTCGAGTGGGTCGCTCCCCTCGAGTTCCCCTCCGGAGGCCGGGGTCGGACAGTTATTGACGGTTTTGCTATCACATCGGCGCGGCTTATTTGCCCGATGATGAGGGCGGCAGCAGGAGCTTTGCTATCACATCGGCGCGGCTTACTTGCCCGATGATGAGGGCGGTACAGATGGGTTAATCTGGGACGGGTGGTTATTGTTGGTTATGGTTATTCCAGTTTAGGACTGCATTTCTAGAGGCATAGTAGTGGTAGTTTCATTTCTTCGGCAGTCATTATTTCTTACCACTCTTCTTTCCCTTTTGCCTCTGGTAGACCTAGTGGGTGTGTCAGAGTTTGAGGTTTTACCCACTAGGGGAGGCTACTGGTTTACTAGTAGTTCTCACCCCCATTCTTCTTTCCTCTTTTTCTTCTTCCTTGTTTTGCAGAGTCTTCTGTGGGTGCTACTGGACTGTCAGTGGCGGGTCGAGGAGAGAGGACGGCTGTGTAGATAGATCTCGAGGCAGGATGAGCGTGTTAGCTGGACTGTTGGTGTACCCAGGTTTTCCTCAGACGGTTGTACTTTCACTTTTGGGACTGGCTTTTGCCAGCAGGTTGTATTTATTTATTGTGAGCTGGGAGAGACTGATGTATCATTTATACAGACGTATTGTATTTTATTTCCAGCTTCAGTCTGAGATGTATTAGTTTTAGTTCAGCTCTGTTTTTATTGCTCTTTTATTATATCTTTTATATCTGAGCAGGTTGTTGACGCTTCGTGTACACGGGAAATACTGTGTGCACGGCGGATCTGTAGACGGGCCCGGGTTCTGGTTTACACCCGGGGCGTGACAGATTAAGTTGGTATCAGAGCTTAGGGATAGGTCAGTTGGGACTTAGGAAACCCTAGGCTTTTGGGCGGACCCTAGGATGTTAGTGCGTGAGAGACGCGACATTTTGCGAAAGTCGATGATTTATTTATTTGACTCTTCCTGTGAGTGAAGAGGGATCGACATATCCTATTTTTGTGGGACAGTTATGTTGGCTGCAGACAACATAAAGTTACAAAAATAGAGGGATGTCTTTGACTTTCGCTAGATTGGGTCGAGTGTTTGGGGTGTGCTGATTTGCGATTTTGTCGTGGTGAGCGGTGTCTCCCCGACGTTGGGCCCTGACCCGGGTGCACCTTGGTGCGGCAGTTGGGTCTGAGCTGGTTGTTTCGGGCCGGATACCCAGATTGGAGTCTGAGAGCTTCGGACCCGAAAGGTAGGTGTGTTGGAGGCAGATCAGCGGAGAGGTGACACAGTTGTCGGAGCAGCGCAGTGACACAGTTGTCGGAGCAGCGCAGTGGCACAGTTGTCGGAGCAGTGCAGTGGCACGGTTGTCGGACTAGTGAGTAGCCCCTCCGTGCCGATGTTTAGTGCTGGGGCACTGAGGAAGGGTGGACCGTTGACAGCAGGGAAAGCTGTGGGATTGCATTGAAAGAGTGAGCCAATTTTGGCGGATGAGTCGCCCCGATTTGTGGGATTGAGAATGGAGCCTTTGGAGGCAGGGTCTTGTTCGGTGGGGGATTGAGAGTACTAGGGACGCCTCATTGGAGTAGGCGCCGGGTATGGAGCGTGGCATTGTAGTTCCTTTGGATTGGGGGGAATCTGCCGCCTGAGGTGAGTTCGGATTGAGGCGCTTGGCGCCGGGTGTTGGAGGACAGGTCAGTCGGATGAGGCATTCCCGATCTCCTGTTCCAGGATAGTGGATTTTGAGACCGTCAGATCACATGGGTTCCAGCGGTCAGTGTGGTGGTAGGTTTGAGTTGTTCCGGGCTCTTGGGTTCGTATCTTTTGATACGAGAGGATTTCCCTCCGTGGTGGGTAGTGCTTTTGCTTCATTGCTTGGGTTAGGGGTAGGACGGTTACCGGGTGTTCGGGAGGTCATATTCCCGATCTGCGGCACGTGGGGGAGAGTTGTTGGTCCTGCCCGGTGCAGCTTGAGTCCTAGATTTTGCCGGTAGACCTGAGGGTCTTGACTCAGCTGCGGGATGTTGTTGTGGTACCTGTTGGGCTGGCTGGTTCGGTTTTTCTTTCGCGGTGGCTGATTATGCCGCAAGGACAGTTTTCTTGGGGAGCCAGGCCCGGAGGTGTTGGTGCACTTGGGTTACTTGAGGGTTATCTTCGCCTCTATAGTTTTGACTCCGGGAGCGAGGCGGGTGTTTCACAGTGGATGAGTAGACTCTTGGCTGGTGTGGTTGAGGGACCTACGGCGGCGCTGGGACTCGGGGATACCCCCTTTGGTTGCGAGTTCCCAGCTGTTCTCCTATCGGAGTGGTCTTGCATGTCACTAGTTTGGGAGTTGAGGACACAACTCCAGGATTCGATGTTTTGGAAGTTTGTCAGATCAAGTGTGTCGCCTTTGGGGCGCCGGTGCTATTCGAGTTATGGAAGGTTGGTTCACTTCGGCTTTGCGTGGATCCCCGGGAACTAGATGAAGTGACCATCTGGAGCTACCACCCTTGTCGAGCATGGTGGATTTGCAATCTGGTTGTTCGACTGCATATGGCCGTGTGTTGATGCCGGAGAGTTGGGGAATTGCTTCTACACCCCGATGGTTTAAAGATGGGAGATCAGAGTCTACGTGATCAGTTGGGGGACTTATATTGGATACCTTGGGAGTACAGAGGTATTGGGATCAAGCTTTTGTGTCCATGGACTTGTGGTTGGATTATCGTGGCCCTGGGAGGAGCGGATGCTTGTACCGATGCAGACTATTTGGTAGCCCGAGCGGTTAGCCCAGCTGTACTTGGATGAGGTGGTGCGGTTTTCTGGAATGCCCGCCTCTATTTTGTTCTAATTAGAGACCCGAGGGTTGTATCGCGTCTCTGGAGGAGGTATTAGCCAGCCTTGGGAGCTTGAGTGGTGGATGATTGGATCTTTACCCCCTCTATTTGGTTGAGGTTTCGGGTTGAGGATTGATTTTAGTTTCGAGGACGAAACTTTCTTTTAGTGGGGGAGGATGTGATGATCTGGATCTCTGCAGAGCTGTGGTAGAGTCATTGGGGACTTCGGGGGAGCCTGTACTATGTTTCGGGAAGTGGTTGTGCCTGATTGGTTACAAGTGTTGAACCTCGAGCTTTATTGGATCACTTGGGTAACCGGCTGGCCCCGTCGGATGTTTAGAAGTGTTTTCGCGCAAATCGGATATCAAATTTGGACTCGGCGTGAAATTCGGATTGAAAATACCCTTCCGGGAGCCTCCGGCAAATTTTAGGATTGGAATTTGGCAAAACGGACGCCGGATTTGGAATCAGCGCGCGAAAACGGTCAAGATGGGCTATTTACATGATGTTTTTGGGTTGGCGGTTACTGTTCACGCCGGAACAGTGTTTCCGGCGATCGCCGGCGGCGGCCGGCGGCGGCGGACAGCGGCGGAAGGCGGCGGAGGGCGGCGGGCAGGCGACTAGCGGCCGCGGGCAGGCGCTGAGGGCGCGGGCAGGGGCGCGGTCCACCGCGGAGGGCGTGCACCGGGAGCGGGCCACGTGGCGCTTTCTGGTTGGCCGGCGCAGCAGGCGCGGTCCACTGACTTGGCGGGGTGTACGGTGGACCGAGGGGTGCCCACGTGGCGGCTCGGGATTGGCGGGTCTTGGTGCACGCGGTCCACGCGAGCGGTGGAGACGGTGACCGGGGCAGGTGGCCGTACGACCCGGGTCAGCCGGCGACGTGCGCGGTGCACGGCCTGTCGGGGCCACGTGGCGCGCCACCGTTGGCTGGCGCAGGTGCACCGGGTGCAGCGGGGTCCGTTGGCTTGTTGGGCTGGGCTACGTGGCCGGCCCAGAGGATTTCGGGCGTGAACAGTAACGGGCCGGCCCGTTACTGTAGCAGCCCGAAATCTGGTGAGCGCCCGAAAGTTGGGACATGTTGGGTATTTCTTCAATTGTTCTTTCAGCCTATAAAAGCCACCAGCCCGAGCCTCCTTCTTTCTTCTTTTTCTCCCAACCTGTGTAAGATCTCTCCGAGCTTCCTTAAGCAAAGTTTTTCATCTCTAAGTGCTTGATCTCCCTGCCAAGTTTCAAGAGTTTTGGAGGCACGAATCCCGAGGTTCCTCATTTTACGGTGCGGCGCGACGTTGCTTTCTAGTGTTCTTCTTCGGCGCAGCGATAGTGTTTTTGCTCCCCTGGGCTACCCCGACATCATTTTCCAGTGATTCTTGCACCGGCAGACTCCTAAGAGGTAGGACTTCATCTTTCGTTTTGGTCGCACTTTCCCGTTTCGAGGTTTTGGCACGGATCCCGAGGCAAACAGTGACCCCATCTTCTGTGTGGATTTACTTGACAGCAACGGAGTATTTCGGCCATATCTTTGCGCACGAGCGTCTGACGGAAACGAGCTTATACAACTTTTTTATCTACGGATCGCAAGGAACGCGCTCGTATTTTTATTGGATTTTTGTGAATTTTATTTCGAGGTGAAAATTACTGTTTTCTCAGTGAACAGTAATCTGTCCTTAATACAGATTTTTGTATGAGTGTGCCCCCTTGCCGAATTTTTATCTTGATGTACAGAACTCGGATTTGGGCGTGCAAGGTACCGTTGCGAAGCTATCGACGCGAGGATCGCCGTGATATTTTTATTGGAATTTTATGGACACTTTCTGCAGGTGATAATTTAACAGTTTCGAATCCGAGGTTGTATGTGGTTACAAGAGCATTAATTGGGAGCCTTGGTGTAATTAGTGAGCTTTGTATTGTATCAGGAATATTACGGGTGTGCTAAAATTGTGGGAGCAAGGATTTGGAGTTTTTGGTATTTTCAGCTGTACGGATTGGGACAGTTGCACTTCAGGTGGGTGGTTGTTGTTTACCTCTATTTTGACATGCTCACTAGGAATATTAGAGTGATCCCTCTATTTGGACATGCATGCTTAAAGTAATATAAAATTGTGAGCCCTTCATATGGATATTACTATTGTGGATATTTGATAGTGGTTGGGACTTATACATGTTGGTATGGATGGAATGTGTTCGGTTTAGGTTAATAAGGATCTAAATAGGGGAAAAAACACCTAGAGGGGGGTGAATAGGTGTAAACAATAAACACTCAAAAAATCATTGTGCGATAAAACCCAATGCGGAAAAATAAAAGAACACACAAGATTTTTACGTGGAAAAACTCCAAACCGGAGTAAAAAACCACGGGACCGATAACACGGCGAAATCCACTAGAGTTAACACACGTACAAGGTGATATAACGTACTCACAGACGACTCAACCTTTTACCATACGCCCCTAGTCGATCTTCTCCGCTCGCTCCACGACGCTTCTCGAATCCACGATCCGCGCCCAACGCTGAATCCACAGCGTCCAACGTCGAGTCCACGACGTCCAACCGAATCCACGGTCTTCACCCAATGGTACGCTTCGAATCCACGAACGCACCTCGCTCCGAATCCACGAGAGCGGTAGCACCTTGAATCCACAAGGCCACGCGAGTCCACGCGCCGATTTTGGGATAAATCGTTGTTTGTTTGGGTGGTGATGATCCGCCGAATACTTAGATCAAGAGTAGATCGGAAATACCATCTAAGTATTCATTAGTTTGATTCAACTCAAGATATGAGTATGAAAAACCTAGAATCAAACTAATCAATATAGATGAAGAACCATTGAATAGATCTAATGATTTCCGTTCTTCTCTATATATGTGGATTTTTCTTTTCGGCTAGGTTTTCTCAAATGGCCGAAATGCGGATCTATTTTCCGATGCCCTAGAAATGAAATAGAAGGGCTATTTATAGGTTAGAAACCCTAGGAAGAATATTCGGATCAAAAACAAACTTTTCTGGAAAGTTTTACCGACGGCGATCCGGATTGCAAAGCCACGATCCGGATTGCAGAAGCACAAAATGCGGTTTCCAGAAAATAGCCTGTTCGGGATCCGGATCATAATCCCCGATCCGGATCGTTCATACATTTTCACAAAACACCCCATTCGGGATCCGGATTGCACAAGCTGTGATCCGGATTGCAGCAATGTATGAAACAAACACCTTTCGGGATCCGGATTGAAAGCCACGATCCGGATCCTGAACATGTCCCATGTCCAGTTTTTGATGAATAAGCAATTAAAACCTCTTCCAGGTGTTTCTACACTATAAGAAGTATTCGGATCATCAAAATTATTTAGTTAAACGTACCTGATCCTTTTGAATTCTTCTTTCTTGAGATTGAGGTATATGATCCAAAGTTTCTTCATCTTCAATCTTCAAGACTTAATATATTCACGAAATACGCCAACTCAAATTCCGTAACAATCTCCCCCTTTGGCGGTTTCGTGACAAAACACAAATCCACAAAGAAAATTCAAAAAGGATATTTTTGTTGCTATCACCATACAACAAAAATTTACAAAAGAGTTCCAGGAATTAAATACATGAGATAAACTCCTAAGACAGACTCTAGACTTAGACATCTGTTATCTCTGCACACAGAAAACATTCTTGACAAAAGAAATCGTTAGATACCTCAAGAATTGAAACATTCAAAACCAGATACAGAGATAGAGTTTTTCTCATCATGACATTTGAAAATATCAGATATGTAAGAGAACCATAATTAAAACCAACATATCCTCTAAGCAGTTGAAAACCAAATGTCAAAGTATGTTAGTCCAACATCAACTTGTTAGTCATATTACATGCCCAAATAGTTAGTATAGAAGCATGCCACAAATCACAAAAGAAAAACCAAAGTTGAGTTGAGATTCATACTTACCTTGATATCATCGATATTCACAATCATTGTTCATTGTTTTCGCTAACTCTCTCCCCCTTTTTGTCACAAAACAAGCCAAATACTTACAAAACAAGGAGAGTTAAGAGGATAAACAAAAATCATAACCCTGCAAAACAAAATAAGGATTAAATTGAAAAACCTGCAAAGTTAGAGCAAAACGATTAAAACATAAAGTTACTCCTGAGAGTCGGAGTCGTCAGATGTCGTGCACCCCATTTTCGCAAACAGCTTTTTCACAAGTTTCTTCACGGAAGAAACTGACTTAGTCAAAGTGACCTGAGTAGCTGTGAGGATTTCCATCTCATTCTTCATAATGTGAAGGTCGCCTTTCATTTCAGTGAATTCAGCGGAGATGCGTTCCTGTTCATTCGAAAGCCGCTGTTGTTCTTTGAAGATGGAGGTGACAGAGGCATCATCGTCAGAAGTAGATGGAGGTGCCTTCTGTTTCGGAGGAACGGGGGCAGTGGAAGATGTTGCATGAGGTCGAGCTCGTTGTCCAATCGGAGGAGAAGGGGGATCATCCTGCTTTGTTGTCAGAGACTTGACGATGGTTGTCTCATTGATTGTCCCCAAACTATACATATAAGAACTCGCGCTCGTATCCACTTTAAATCTCCTAAGGATGCGCATTATAATCAATGGATATGGTAGTCGCTCTGTTGGGTGAGAGTGTTCGACATACCGCGTCATCCTGTTCCAAATGAGGTAAGGGATGTTCAAGTTTGCTCCCATTGCAGCTGTTGGGTTCCCAAGAAGATAAAGAAATAACATCCTATCCCATCGAAGCACTTTTGTATTCATATTTGGAAGAATGTTGTAGCAGACAATGAAATTGATATACTTATATTCTTTCCGAAGCTCTCTGGAAAATACCGAGTTTCCGGCAGACTGAGTATCCGGAAGGCAAATTCCATTGACTACAATTCTCCAAGAGTTTTCTGTGAAGACCTGAGTCTTCAAATAGTGAAGTCCATCTGAGATGGCTGTCATGCCAAGCACCTCTCCAATCAGTTGGGGAGTGACTTTGATTTTGATACCTTTTACAAAGGTATGAAATTCCCGACGTCCGTCAACATTATCAATAAGACCTGCAGCATTCTGATAGAAAATCCTAGCTGAGTGTGGGCAATACCCAGTTTTTTCAGGAAAGTTACAAATCGGAGCGAGACCAACTTGGTCAAACAGAGCTCCAAACTCTGCAGATCGATTCCTCAACTGTTGTACATTGACATGTCTTTCTCCTATACATTCCCTCTTTTCAAAATCTTTGATTCTTGCGGAGCTGACGAATCCCTGAAATGGTGGCTGATTGGCTATGGGTTCATTGATTGAGATGCCTTGGGCACTACTTCTTTTCCTTGCCGAGGTTTTCATTCTTTTTCCAGTAGGCTCCATTGGTGCCTTTCCTTTCTCAGCTGCTGTAGGAGGAGGCTTAGTTTTGGGGGCTTCAGCAGGAGCCTTTCCTTTTGCGACAGTTGGGACAGTTGCTTCAATTTCAATGTTGTCCCAATCGATCGACTCCGTTTCAGACTCAGTGTCGGAGTCAGCTTGAGCTCGTTTCGCCCTCTTGGTCCTCTTGGGCTTTGTAGAATCCTTCACATGGACCATGGCAGCAAGTAGGAAAATGATCCAGGTGATCACCATTGCTTACAGTGCTTTTGAGTTTAAGAAAGTGTCCTGTGCAACCAACTCAAGAACATATGAAAAATTGTCAATTTTGAAAAATTTAACACATTGTACCTAGACAATCATAATCATATAGAGAAGCCAAGAATCAAATTAGTTTTCCAAAAAGAATTTTAAAAATAGATCAATTTCATGATTTACAAAAATTCCTCTTTTATGCCCTAAAACCGAATTTTTAGAAATCGAAGCCTAAAAACTCGTTAACCAGATGAAATCCCAGCATAAAAGTAAAACTAATTGATCCAGAGTTCTTATTTCAAAAGAAATTTGATCAAAAACCATTCACAAACGAAAAAGATCCAAGATTTCAACTCACGTTTGATAAAAACTGTAAAAACCGAGTTTTGATCAATAAAACTTACTTGAATCCGAAGAACTTTGAGTTTTGAGGCTTCAAACAGCAAGAGATCTAGAGAGAGAAGCTCTAGAGACTTGAAAACCAGAGATTAGGGTAAAGAAATCAAAAATCTGGATGTTTCTATATAAAACCCTAGCCGCGATCCGGATCGGCCGAGAATGTGATCCGGATCGGCCACTCGCAGGAAAAATCCTGCGTTCGGGATCCGGATCACTTGACCCGATCCGGATCGGCTACACCTTTTTCTTCAGAAAAAGTTAGAAAAATACACTAAAATCCAGAAAAAGTATGTAAGCACATTACCATGTCAACTTTAAACAAATGGCATCGTTTCACACAACAAGAAATAGATTATGAGAAATCTATCAAAAATATCCAAAAATGAAACGAAAATTTACGAAAGTTAAAACACTTAAAGTTGAACAACTTCAATTACATCTATCTTGATCTTATGTGTAATGCCTTTATCAAATCATCAATTTTAGTAAAGAAAATGAAATACCAAGATCAATAGATGTTTGAAATCCCAGATAAGTTAGATAATATATCTAGACAATCTGTTGAAGGAGTGGCTCTTTGAGCATCTTAAATCAAAAATCCCACCTTATACCAACCATGAAATACGACTGAGTCAAGTATTTCAATATGAGTTTTATCAACAATTTTTCAAACAAAAATTTGCTTTTCATTCATGGAGTATCTTTTTCTTTCATTTTCTCCATGTGGTGGTAGTTTTCACACTCCTCATTGGGATGTAACTCTTTCCACATCTTTTGAGCATTTCACATTTCATTGACTCCCCCTCAATTGGCTATCAATTATTTAATATATAAGGTATTCAACCAAACCATTGATCTCGAATTCATACTCGACTAAGCAATCAAATATGATAATGACTATACCAAGAGATCATTGAGAGAGAAATTGACTTTGATCACTTAGAAGATGGTTTAATTAACGTAAATGATCATTGCAACATTGAAACATTATGACATCAAAACATAATAAATTTCTAAATGCATAAAAGGATGCAATTAAAGTCAATCATGATTTATGCTCAATTAGTGTGCTATGTACAGAACATAGATAAAGAACAAAACAAAAACAAAAACAAAACCTAATCTAAGCAAAGGTTTCAAAAGAGTTTATTTCAAGGAAAGCATGCCAATTGCTTTACGCAAGTGAATAAAACGTTTTTGATCCAAAGGTTTTGTTAAGATGTCGGCTAATTGATCCTCAGTTGAAATATATGACAGTTGAAGAATGTTTGATTCAACTAGCTCTCTAAGAAAATGATATCTAAGTTCAATATGTTTTGTTCTAGAGTGCAACACAGGGTTTTTAGAAATGTTAATAGCACTAGTGTTGTCACATAAAATGGTTACCGAAGATGTTGAAATCCGGAAATCGCTCAACACGCTCTTCATCCAAATCAATTGGGTTGAACAACTTCCTGCAGAAATGTACTCCGCTTCGGCAGTCGAGAGTGCTATGCAATTCTGTTTTTACTGTGCCATGCAACAAGGCAGTGGCCAAGATAGAAGCATGCACCACTCGTGCTTTTCCGGTCATCCACCGATCCAGCCCAATCGGCATCTGAGTATCCAACAATATCCAAAGTCGTTCCCATAGGATACCAAATTCCGAAATTGATTGTACCTTTGATATACCGGATGATCCGTTTCACCGCTTTCAGGTGAACCTCCTTCGGTGCTGATTGATATCTCGCACAAATCCCAACACTGAAGGATATATCCGGGCGACTAGCCGTGAGATATAGTAGACTTCCAATCATACTGCGGTACAGTTTCTCGTCTACATTCTCACTTTGTGATTCACTTCCAAGTCCCTTATGGCTAGTTCCCATTGGAGTCGGAAAATCCTTAGAATTTTCAAGATCAAACTTTTTGACCAACTCCAGTGCATACTTGGATTGACACAAGTGAATTCCTTCATCGTTTTGTTTAACTTGTAATCCAAGAAAATAATTCAACTCGCCCATCATGGACATCTCAAATTCGCTTTCCATGGTCTCCGCGAATTTAGAAGCATCATTATCTCTCGTTGCTCCAAAAACAATGTCATCAACATAGATTTGAGCAACTATGAAATTGTTTTGATAATGCTTCACAAAGAGAGTCCTGTCAGCTCCCCCTCGAGTGTAGCCCTTTTCCAAAAGGTGCTTTGTCAACCTTTCGTACCATGCTCGCGGTGCTTGTTTCAGACCGTAAAGAGCCTTTTTCAATCGAAAAACATGGTTAGGTAGTTTATGATCCACAAAACCTTTCGGTTGAGCTACATAAACTTCCTCATTTAAAAATCCATTTAAAAAGGCGCTCTTAACGTCCATTTGAAATAATCTGATTTTAAAATGACAAGCGATCGCAAACAATATACGAATGGACTCGAGTCTAGCTACAGGGGCGAAAGTTTCATCAAAGTCTATACCTTCTACTTGAGAATAGCCTTGAGCAACTAACCTTGCTTTGTTCCTGATGATAGTACCTTCTTCGTTTTTCTTGTTCTTGAAGATCCATTTGGTACCTATCACATTGTGTTGCTTCGGAGGCTTCGTCAGTTCCCAGACTTTGTTTCGCTCAAATTGATGGAGCTCTTCCTGCATTGCTTTAATCCAGTAATCATCTTGGAGAGCTTCATCAACATTCCTTGGTTCGATTTGAGATACATAGCATGCAAATCCGCAAACCAATTGTCTCCGTGTTCTAACTCCTTCTTGTGGATCTCCAATTATGTTCGATTCCGGGTGATCCTTGGAGATGCGTAACGTTTGAGGTAGAGGAGTAGGCGGAGGTACACGAGATGATTCCTGCACATCAGATAAGCTTGAAGAACCGTTAGATGCATCAACATTATTATCGAAAGAATTGTTAGAAGAAGATGCATTAGCAGGTGTATCATCATCAAGAGAGATATCGAGGGTAGATTTTTCAGATTCAAAATGAAAAGCTTCATCTACCTTAACATTTATCGATTCTACGATCGTCTTAGATTCTAAGTTAAAAACTCGATATGCTCTGCTGTTTGTAGAATAACCTAAGAAAATCCCTTCGTCACTTCGAGAGTCAAATTTTCCAAGATTCTCACGATCACGTAAAATAAAACACCGACTCCCAAAGATGCGAAAATATTTGATGTTAGGTTTTCTACAAAACCAAAGTTCATATGGTGTATTCAAAGTCCCCGGGCGCAAATACACGCGATTGATAACATAAACAGCAGTGTTCACCGCTTCAGCCCAAAAATAAAAAGGTAAGTTCCGGCTGTGAAGCATAACACGTGCCATTTCCTGTACGACCCTGTTTTTGCGCTCGACTACACCATTTTGTTGAGGTGTGTAAGGTGCGGAGAATTCATGTTTAATGCCATTAGAAGTGCAAAAATCAATGAATTTGGAATTTATGAATTCCCCACCTCTATCACTCCTAACTCGAGTAATCCTATCATTCTTTTCTATCATAATACGATTGCAGATTTCGAGAAAAGAATCAAAGGTATCAGCCTTTTCTTTTAAGAAAGCTACCCAAGTATATCTAGAAAAATCATCAACCAACAAGAAAATATACCATTTACCTCCCAGAGATGGTTGACGAGTTGGCCCCATTAAGTCCATATGCAAAAGTTCCAAAGGCCGTTTTGTACCTATGTGGTTCAAATTCTTGTGTGCAGTCCTAGACTGTTTTCCCTTTTGGCAACCGCCACACACAAGGTTTTGTTCAAAAGAAAGTTTTGGAACCCCCTTGACCACATCTTTATTTGAAATTCTAACAAGTTCCTTAAAGTTTATGTGACCTAGCCGTTCATGCCAAAGTGTCACATTTTTCAAAGATGCTAGGTTACATTTTTCAGAAAGCTTAGAAGGAACTACATAACAGTTGTTTTCAGATCTAACCCCCTTTAAAAAGAAAGCATGGTTCATGTCAGTTACATCTGTAAGTGCTTGATCTCCCTGCCAAGTTTCAAGAGTTTTGGAGGCACGAATCCCGAGGTTCCTCATTTTACGGTGCGGCGCGACGTTGCTTTCTAGTGTTCTTCTTCGGCGCAGCGATAGTGTTTTTGCTCCCCTGGGCTACCCCGACATCATTTTCCAGTGATTCTTGCACCGGCAGACTCCTAAGAGGTAGGACTTCATCTTTCGTTTTGGTCGCACTTTCCCGTTTCGAGGTTTTGGCACGGATCCCGAGGCAAACAGTGACCCCATCTTCTGTGTGGATTTACTTGACAGCAACGGAGTATTTCGGCCATATCTTTGCGCACGAGCGTCTGACGGAAACGAGCTTATACAACTTTTTTATCTACGGATCGCAAGGAACGCGCTCGTATTTTTATTGGATTTTTGTAAATTTTATTTCGAGGTGAAAATTACTGTTTTCTCAGTGAACAGTAATCTGTCCTTAATACAGATTTTTGTATGAGTGTGCCCCCTTGCCGAATTTTTATCTTGATGTACAGAACTCGGATTTGGGCGTGCAAGGTACCGTTGCGAAGCTATCGACGCGAGGATCGCCGTGATATTTTTATTGGAATTTTATGGGCACTTTCTGCAGGTGATAATTTAACAGTTTCGAATCCGAGGTTGTATGTGGTTACAAGAGCATTAATTGGGAGCCTTGGTGTAATTAGTGAGCTTTGTATTGTATCAGGAATATTACGGGTGTGCTAAAATTGTGGGAGCAAGGATTTGGAGTTTTTGGTATTTTCAGCTGTACGGATTGGGACAGTTGCACTTCAGGTGGGTGGTTGTTGTTTACCTCTATTTTGACATGCTCACTAGGAATATTAGAGTGATCCCTCTATTTGGACATGCATGCTTAAAGTAATATAAAATTGTGAGCCCTTCATATGGATATTACTATTGTGGATATTTGATAGTGGTTGGGACTTATACATGTTGGTATGGATGGAATGTTAGCGTTTAACCTTGCATGTGGATTGGATTATTTAGTTTGGACTATATGTTTATCCTGTTAGTGGTTGGTACTAATTGAGGATTTTATGACATGCATAGGTGGATAGTGATGCTTTATCATGGAACATGGATTATAGACATGTGTGGTTGGATAATGTTTTAGCATGATGGTTATATCTATGCGGAGTTATTAATTGTTACACATGTGGAACCACTATTGAACGTCTTTTTCCTTTATTTCCTTGAGAACACTTGCATGCTTGTTTGGACACCTAGATAGGCCACCTTTTTCTGCTGCACTATCATGCTGGAATTGACATAGGAGAAACCATGTTTGATTTCTTTTCTCCTTCTTATTTAGACCTTTGAGTCTGGTTGCTCGGGTTCGAGCAGGGGTTTGGGATAGTGTAGCGAGGACCTGAGGGTTAGTGACAGGTTGTGTTTGATTATGGGTTGCGGGATTATAGCGGCTACCGCGGACAGTAGGCGGTTGACCGGATGTCGGATGTGGGACATGATTGTGATTGTGGGTATTGCGGCGATCGCGGATTTTGGGCGATCGACCGGACGTTCATTTGTGCATCAGATTGGGGGATCTGTGTTTCTTTTAGTGGAGGGTGTGTTCCACTGGGGCTTTGCAGTTGTGATCTACTCCTGCTTTTGGTACTTATCTTACCGGCGCGGTTATTGCCCGGTAGTGTTTGATATGGATTTTACCGGCGCGGTTATTGCCCGGTAGTGCTTTCCTCGAGTGGGTCGCTCCCCTCGAGTTCCCCTCCGGAGGCCGGGGTCGGACAGTTATTGACGGTTTTGCTATCACATCGGCGCGGCTTATTTGCCCGATGATGAGGGCGGCAGCAGGAGCTTTGCTATCACATCGGCGCGGCTTACTTGCCCGATGATGAGGGCGGTACAGATGGGTTAATCTGGGACGGGTGGTTATTGTTGGTTATGGTTATTCCAGTTTAGGACTGCATTTCTAGAGGCTTAGTAGTGGTAGTTTCATTTCTTCGGCAGTCATTATTTCTTACCACTCTTCTTTCCCCTTTTGCCTCTGGTAGACCTAGTGGGTGTGTCTGAGTTTGAGGTTTTACCCACTAGGGGAGGCTACTGGTTTACTAGTAGTTCTCACCCCCATTCTTCTTTCCTCTTTTTCTTCTTCCTTGTTTTGCAGAGTCTTCTGTGGGTGCTACTGGACTGTCAGTGGCGGGTCGAGGAGAGAGGACGGCTGTGTAGATAGATCACGAGGCAGGATGAGCGTGTTAGCTGGACTGTTGGTGTACCCAGGTTTTCCTCAGACGGTTGTACTTTCACTTTTGGGACTGGCTTTTGCCAGCAGGTTGTATTTATTTATTGTGAGCTGGGAGAGACTGATGTATCATTTATACAGACGTATTGTATTTTATTTCCAGCTTCAGTCTGAGATGTATTAGTTTTAGTTCAGCTCTGTTTTTATTGCTCTTTTATTATATCTTTTATATCTGAGCAGGTTGTTGACGCTTCGTGTACACGGGAAATACTGTGTGCACGGCGGATCTGTAGACGGGCCCGGGTTCTGGTTTACACCCGGGGCGTGACATGACCGGTGCAGATGAGTCCTGGATTATGCCAGTAGACCTGATGGTCATGACTCAGCTGCGGGACTTGATCGTGGTACATAGATAAACTGGCTGGCTCAGTATCCCTTTTCGCGGCGGTTGATTGTGCTGCGAGGACGATCTTTTGGGGAGCCAGGCCAGGAGAGGTCTGTGTGCCGGGGTTGCCGCAGGGCTTTCTTTGCCTCTGAAGTTTTGACTTCGCTGGCGAGGCGGATGTTTCGCTTTGGGTGCGGAATTGTTTTTGGCTAGCATAGTTCGGGGCCTACGGGGCGCCGGTGCTTTTTGAGATGTAGGAAGTAGGTTCACTTCGGCATTGTAAGGGATTACCGGGAATTAGATAAAGTGATCATTTGGGGGATTTTTAGGAACCTCAGGAGTACAGAGGTACTCGGATCGAGCATTTGTGCCCGTGGACATGAGGATTGGATTACCAGGTGCCCTGGGAGGAGCGGATGCATTTGCTGGTGTAAACTACTTAGTCACTTGTCCAGCTGTACTTAAATGAGGTGGTGCGGTTATCTAAGAGCCCGCCTCTATTTTGTATCCGTTAGAGACCCAAGATTTGAGCCTTGGGGACTAAACTCAGGTTTAGTAGGGTTTTTCCTCCGCAGACTGATGGGCAGTCAGAGCGGATTATGCAGATCTTGGAGGGTATTCTAAGAGCATACATCTTGGATTTCGGCGGAGGGTGGATTCGACACTTACGCGTACAACAACAGTTTTCAAGCGAGCATTCAGATGACTTCGTTTGAAGCGTTGTATGGACGCAAGTGTCGGTCACCCCTTTTTTTGGAGTGATGGGGGCGAGAGGCGGACCTTGGGACCAGACGTATTGCTTGAGGCAGAGGAGAAGATCCGAGCGAGTCGGATGTATCTTCAGACCGCCCAAAGCCGGCAGAGGAGCTATGCCGATGTTCGGCAACGAGACTTGGAATTTTAAGTTGGAGATCATGTAAGTCTCACCGTCCAAAGAAATCAGGAGATTCGGCATTCGTGGGAAACTTAGCCCCCGATATTTTAGACCCATTGAGGTATTGGAGCGTATCGGGCCGTTCCTTAGGTGAAAATCCAACGGGGCAATCATGACGAGCGCAAGACTACTTGGGAGCTCGAGTCGGAGATGAGGGATGCTCACCCCTACTTATTCGAGACGTCGGACTGAGTATTATTGTTTAGTCTCGTTTCGAGGACGAAACTCTTTTAGTGGGGGAGAATGTAATGATCCGGACCCCCGCAGAACCTCCGCAACATTAATAGTGACTGTAGAAGGCTTGTACTGTGCAACGGAGCTTGTAGAAACGAAATTGGATATTTTTAATAGACTCTGCGCGAAAATCGGAGCAAATGGGATTTTCCGGGAGCTTTCGGCAAAATTTCGGATGAGAATTTGGCAAAACGGACGGCGAATTTGGACTCAGCGCGCGAAAACGGTCGAAACGGTATATTCGCTTTATTTTTTTCGGCACTTGGTACTGTTCACCGGAACAGTAACCGCCGGCCGGAATTACTGTTCCGGCCGGCGGCGGCCGCCGGCGAGCGGCGGCGCACGGCGGCGGGCAGCGGCGCAGCGGCGGGGCAGCGGCGGAGCGCGGAGGAGCGCGGCGCGGGCAGGCGCGGGCAGCGCGGGCAGGCGCGGGCAGGCGCGGGCAGGCGCTCGGGTGCGCGGTCCATGAGCCAGGCGTGCACCGGGTGCACCGAAGTTTCCCTCTGCCACGTGGCGGCACCCGATTGGCTGGCCGGCTTCTAGAAGTCACGTGGGAGAGTGACACGTGGCGCACCCGGATTGGCCGACATTTTCCGGAAAACCCGGAGCGCGGACAGATCACGTGGACCACGTGGCCACGTGGCGAAATCTGATTGGGCCTGCACAGGCTGTTTCCTGTTTGGGTGACACGTGGCGCTTCCTGGATGGCCAGTTTCGGTGTTTCGTGTTTGGATCCTGATCCCGTGAGGGAATATTCCCTTTTGGCCCATTATATAAGAGCCCTCACCCCCCCTCTCTTTGCACCTCGATTTGCGGGCCATAGAGAGAGAATCAGAGAAAACTCCCTCTACGAAAGTTTTTCCTCTCTCTCTCCTCTTTCTCTCTCTACAATCTCAGGAATTTAGGAGTTACAGATAGTGAGATATCTGCGACGCGGCGCACTGCGACGGTTTTCTTTTTCGGCCCATTTCCCGTCGCAGTTCCGTCGAAAATTCACTGCGGGCTAACCGGGTGGAATTTTTGGACGATTTTTGCGACAGCGCGACCGTAAGAGGTAGGGCTTCGATTTCCGTGTTGATCATTTTGCTCCATTTCGTACTTTTGGCACGATTCCCGAGTCCTCTTTGACCCCCCTTTTTACTGTGATGGTTTTTGGACAGCACCAACTTCTCCGATTTTTATCTTGGCGTAGGAGCATCAGATCGAGGCGTTCAAAGAGTCGATTTTGATCTACTCTTCGCGAGGAACGCAACCGTGATTTTTCTGGGATTTTAGGAGCTCATTTTAGAGGTGAAAAATTCCTCTTTTCCCGTGCTGTCTGAAAAACAGTAAATATTGTGCTTTTTGGGGTTTGTATTTATACCAGGAACGTTGATTTGCAGGATTTGAGGACTGTGGACAACCAGGGGACTACCTGGGGTATTGTTTGAGCTTTTCAAGGTGGGCGGTTGTTGCTTACCTCATTTTTGACAAGCTCACTGGGATTACTAGAAATCCCCTAAAATAATGTGACAATTGATGAGAACCATTGGGACAAACTAACAGGACAACTAACAGGACAATTGATGAGAACTATTGGGACATACTAATATGACAATTAATGAGAACTATTGGGACGAACTAATATGACAATTGGGACGAACTAATATGACAATTAATGAGAACTATTGGGACGAATTAATATGACAAATGACAAGGACCATTAGGACAAACTCCCCTAAAATTTAATATAACCCCACAAATGATATGATGACTTATATTGGGACACTGTGATTGAGACAAAGGCTATGATCTCACATGCAAATGAATTTTATTCAGTAAATCAATTGTTTTAAACCTTTGACACTATTTTACAACTTTTAAAAATAAAGACAGTTGCATACATGCCCGGACATCAGGTAAGGCCACTATTCTTTGCTACACTATCATATTGGGATTTGAACATGTTTCATTGTTGTCCTTTGCATTCATATGTTGTTGCTCAAGTGTGAGCAGGGGTTTGGGATAGTGTAGCCAAGGTTGTGCTAGATTGTGGACTTGTGGGGTATTGCGGTGACCGCGGACAGTAGGCGGTTGACCAGATGTTTATCCTTGCATCAGATTGGGGTTGAGTTTGGTTTATTTATTGCATCAGTTGGGGATTGGGTTTCTATAGTGGATGGAGTTTCCCACTTTGATCATGGTTATGATCCATTCCTGCTTTTAAAACTTATCTTACCGGTGCGATTATTGCCCGGTGGTGCTTGTCCTGCTTTTAAAACTTATCATACCGTGGGCGGTTATTGCCCGGAGATTCAGTCCTGCTTTTGAGACTTATCTTACCGGTGCGGTTATTGCCCGGTGGTGCTTTACTCGTGTGGGTCGCTCCCCTCGAGTTCCCCTCTAGAGGTTGGAGCCAGACAGTTCTTGACAGTTTTGCTATCACATCGGCGCGGTTATTGCACGATGATGAGAGCGGCAGCAGGCAGTACCAGTTCTTGCTGGTGGCTAGATTGGGTTTATTTGGACAGATACTATTTCTGATGCATGCTTACAGTTTTGACAGCATAGTAGTGGTAGTTTTTCTGTTTCAGCATCTTATGTATCTTACCACTTTTTCTTTTCCCTTTTGCCTCTAGTAGTCCTAGTGGGTGCGTCAGAGTTGAGGTTTTACCCACTAGGGGAGGCTACTGGTTTATCTGGTAGTTCTCACCCCCATTGTTGTTTTTCTCTTTCTTCTCTCATGTTTTGCAGAGTCATCTGCGGGAGCTGCTAGGCCATCGGCAGCTGATCGAGGTAAGGGGATCGCTGGGTAGATAGATCTCCTGTGAGGCTGAGAGCTATTAGACAGATATTGTACCCTCCACTCAGACTGTGATATTCTCCTTTCATTTTGGGGTCTGGCGTTAGCCAGCTGGTTGTACTATTTTGGTTGCTGGGAGATTATTGTACTTATTACTGATGTGTTTGTAGTCCCAGTCTGAGATACTATGTGGTTCTTCTATTTCAGCTCTGTATTATGCTCTTTTATTGTTAGATTATATCTGAGCAGGTTACCAGCGCTTCGTGTACGCGGAAAATTCCGTGTGCACGGCGGATCTGTAGACGAGCCCGGGTTCCGGGGCGTGACACGTCCACCACATCTTCACCCTTCATGTGCTTAATGGCAAGTACATCCGACTCACTGTCCAACTCCACTGTTGAAAAGATTGCAACGGACGATGAATCAGATGATTCGGAAGGTGAAGATTTTGCTCTAGCCTATCACAAACTTTTGAGGGATTCAAAGAAACTGGCTAAGCAAAACAAGGGGTTGAAAGGGAGATTGCAGGATCTCGAAGAAGAAGTAAAAAGGGTAACCTCTCTCTCAACCGATCTTGAAGTGGAAAGGGATAATCTGATTAAAACAAATGTTTCCCTTCAAGAGTCCAATGAGCAACTCGAGAAGAATTATATGGATATGGTGAACAAAGCGAATTACTTCTTGAAGCTCAACGGCGAGGCTCGACAAGAAAAATTGGAAATGACGGAGACCATTCGCCAACTGAAGGATGACTTAAAGAGATTTTCTTCTGGAAGGAGTAAGTTGGACAGGCTTCTTGGTCTTGGTCAAACAAATAAGTTCGGCCTCGGATACACTCAAACTGGAGACATTCCAAGTTCGAGTGGGACAGTTTTTGTGCCTCAGTCGGTACCTCCTCCTCCGACACTGGAATTCAAGACAAGCAACGACAACAAGCCTACTTCATCCTCCTCGGGATCGTCAAGACCTAAGGTATGTTTTCGTTGTGGCATTTCAGGGCACATAAGGAGAAATTGCAAGACGGAAGCCAAACGCACACCTCAAGCACCTCTTGCAATGACTACCAATAAGGCTATTCCTCGAAAATCAACTGCAATTCAATTGAAGGAAAAGAGCCTTGGTAGTACACCGCGCAAGACGACATCATCAAGGAGCAGCAATTCTTCTAACAAGACGCTTTCGCCTAGGAGATTAACTTCGCGACCATTATCGACGCATTCCAAAAAGGTTTGGGTGCGCAAAGGTGAAATTTTCCCCTGTCTTGTTACTAATGTTTCCTTGCATGCATATGATAGTTCGTCTTGGTATCTGGATAGCGGTTGTTCCCGTCACATGACCGGTGACAAAAACTGTTTTCAAACATTTGAGAAAAACTCCGGAGGACTTGTTGTTTTCGGAGATGGTCGGTCTTCCAAAATTGTTGGAAAGGGAACGGTAGCTATTCCAGATGGCCCGGTTCTAAATAATGTGTTATTTGTTCATGGCCTTAAGACTAACCTCATAAGCATAAGTCAACTTTGTGATAGTGGTTATTCAGTTAATTTTTCATCTGATAAATGTACTGTAACTGACGAGAACCATGCTTTCTTTTTAAAAGGGGTTAGATCAGAAAACAATTGTTATGTAGTTCCTCATAAGATTTCTGAAAAATGTAACCTAGCATCTTTGAAAAATGAAACACTTTGGCATGAAAGGCTAGGTCACATAAACTTTAAGGAACTTGCTAGAATTTCGAACAAAGATGTGGTCAAGGGGGTTCCGAAACTTTCTTTTGAACAAAACATTGTGTGTGGCGGTTGCCAAAAGGGAAAACAGTCTAGGACTGCACACAAGAACTTGAACCACATAGGTACAAAACGGCCTTTGGAACTTTTGCATATGGACTTAATGGGGCCAACTCGTCAACCATCTCTGGGAGGTAAATGGTATATTTTCTTATTGGTTGATGATTTTTCTAGATATACTTGGGTAGCATTTTTAAAAGAAAAAGCTGATACCTTTGATTCTTTTCTCGAAATCTGCAATCGTATTATGACTGAAAAGAATGATAGGATTACTCGAGTTAGGAGTGATAGAGGTGGGGAATTCATAAATTCCAAATTCATTGATTTTTGCACTTCTAACGGCATTAAACATGAATTCTCTGCACCTTACACACCTCAACAAAATGGTGTAGTCGAGCGCAAAAACAGGGTCGTACAGGAAATGGCACGTGTTATGCTTCACAGCCGGAACTTACCTTTTTATTTTTGGGCTGAAGCGGTGAACACTGCTGTTTATGTTATTAATCGCGTGTATTTGCGCCCGGGGACATTGAATACACCATATGAACTTTGGTTTTGTAGAAAACCTAACATCAAATATTTTCGTATCTTTGGGAGTCGGTGTTTTATTTTACGTGATCGCGAAAATCTTGGAAAATTTGACTCTCGAAGTGACGAAGGGATTTTCTTAGGTTATTCTACAAACAGCAGAGCATATCGAGTTTTTAACTTAGAATCTAAGACGATCGTAGAATCGATAAATGTTAAGGTAGATGAAGCTTTTCATTTTGAATCTGAAAAATCTACCCTCGATATCTCTCTTGATGATGATACACCTGCTAATGCATCTTCTTCTAACAATTCTTTCGATAATAATGTTGATGCATCTAACGGTTCTTCAAGTTCATCTGATGTGCAGGAATCATCTCGTGTACCTCCGTCTACTCCTCTACCTCAAACGTTACGCATCTCCAAGGATCACCCTGAATCGAACATCATTGGAGATCCACAAGAAGGAGTTAGAACACGGAGACAATTGGTTTGCGGATTTGCATGCTATGTATCTCAAATCGAACCAAAGAATGTTGATGAAGCTCTCCAAGATGACTACTGGATTAAAGCAATGCAGGAAGAGCTCCATCAATTCGAGCGAAACAAAGTCTGGGAATTAACGAAGCCTCCGAAGCAACACAATGTGATAGGTACCAAATGGATCTTCAAGAACAAGAAAAATGAAGATGGTACTATCATCAGGAACAAAGCAAGGTTAGTTGCTCAAGGCTACTCTCAAGTAGAAGGTATAGACTTTGATGAAACTTTCGCCCCTGTAGCTAGACTCGAGTCCATTCGTATCTTGTTTGCGATAGCTTGTCATTTTAAAATCAAATTATTTCAAATGGACGTTAAGAGCGCCTTTTTAAATGGGTTTTTAAATGAGGAAGTTTATGTGGCTCAACCGAAAGGTTTTGTGGATCATAAACTACCTAACCATGTTTTTCGTCTGAAAAAGGCTCTTTACGGTCTGAAACAAGCACCGCGAGCATGGTACGAAAGGTTGACAAAGCACCTTTTGGAAAAGGGCTACACTCGAGGGGGAGCTGACAGGACTCTCTTTGTGAAGCATTATCAAAACAATTTCATAGTTGCTCAAATCTATGTCGATGACATTGTTTTTGGCGCAACAAGAGATAATGATGCTTCTAAATTCGCGGAGACCATGGAAAGCGAATTTGAGATGTCCATGATGGGCGAATTGACTTATTTTCTTGGATTACAAGTTAAACAAAACGATGAAGGTATTCACTTGTGTCAATCCAAGTATGCACTGGAGTTGGTCAAAAAGTTTGATCTAGAAAATTCTAAGGATTTTCCGACTCCAATGGGAACTAGCCATAAGGGACTTGGAAGTGAATCACATAGTGAGAATGTAGACGAGAAACTGTATCGCAGTATGATTGGAAGTCTACTATATCTCACGGCTAGTCGCCCGGATATATCCTTCAGTGTTGGGATTTGTGCGAGATATCAATCAGCACCGAAGGAGGTTCACCTGAAAGCGGTGAAACGGATCATCCGATATATCAAAGGTACAATCAATTTCGGAATTTGGTATCCTATGGGAACAAGTTTGGATATTGTTGGATACTCAGATGCCGATTGGGCTGGATCAGTGGATGACCGGAAAAGCACGAGTGGTGCATGCTTCTATCTTGGCCATTGCCTTGTTGCATGGCACAGTAAAAAGCAGAATTGCATAGCACTCTCGACTGCCGAAGCGGAGTACATTTCTGCAGGAAGTTGTTCAACCCAATTGATTTGGATGAAAAGCGTGTTGAGCGATTTCCGGATTTCAGCATCTTCGGTAACCATTTTATGTGACAACACTAGTGCTATTAACATTTCAAAAAACCCTGTGTTGCACTCTAGAACAAAACATATTGAACTTAGATATCATTTTCTTAGAGAGCTAGTTGAATCAAATATTCTTCAACTGTCATATATTTCAACTGAGGATCAATTAGCTGATATCTTAACAAAACCTTTGGATCAAAAACGTTTTATTCACTTGCGTAAAGCAATTGGCATGCTTTCCTTGAAATAATCTTTTTGAAACCTTTGCTTAGGTTAGGTTTTGTTTTTGTTTTTGTTTTGTTCTTTATCTATGTTTTGTACATAGGACATTAATTGAGCATAAATCATAATTGACTTTAATTGCATCCTTTTATGCATTTAGAAATTTATTATGCTTTTGATATCATAATATTTCAATGTTGCAATGATCATTTACGTTAATTAAACCATCTTTTAAGTGATCAAAGTCAATTTCTCTCTCAATGATCTCTTGGTATAGTCATTATCATATTTGATTGCTTAGTCGAGTATGAATGCGAGATCAATTTTTGGTTGAATACCTTATATATTAAATAATTGATAGCCAATTGAGGGGGAGTCAAAGAAATGTAAAATGCTCAAAAGATGTGGAAAGAGTTACATCCCAATGAGGAGTGTGAAAACTACCACCACATGGAGAAAATGAAAGAAAGAAAAAGATACTCCATGAATGCAAAGCAAATTTTTGTTTAAAAATGTTGATGAAATGCATATTGAAATACTTGACTCAGTCGTATTTCATGGTTGGTATAAGGTGGGATTTTTGATAAAAGATGCTCAAAGAGCCACTCCTTCAACAGATTGTCTAGATATATTATCTAACTTATCTGGGATTTCAAACATCTATTGATCTTGGTATTTCATTTTCTTTACCAAAATTGATGATTTGATAAAGGCATTACACATAAGATCAGGATAGATGTAATTGAAGTTGTTCAACTTTAAGTGTTTTAACTTTCGTAAATTTTCGTTTCATTTTTGAGTATTTTTGATAGATTTTGCATAATCTATTTCTTGTTGTATGAAACGATGATTTTTGTTTAAAGTTGATATGGTAAAGTGCTTACATACTTTTTCTGGATTTTATGGAATTTTTCTAAATTTTTCTGGAGAAAAAGTTGAAGCCGATCCGGATCGGGGTAAGTGATCCGGATCCCGAACGCAGGATTCTTCCTGCGGGTAGCCGATCCGGATCACATTCTCGATCCGATCCGGATCACGGCTAGGGTTTTTATAAGAGCAAAGAGGATTTGATTTCTTTTACCCTAATCTTTTGTTCTCAAGTCTCTAGAGCTTCTCTCTCTAGATTTCTTGCATCTTGGAGCTTCCAAACTCAAAGTTCTTCGAATCCAAGTAAGTTTTATTGATCAAAATCTCGGTTTTTCACAGTTTTTCTCTTTTTCATCAAACGTGAGTTGAAATCATGGATCTTTTTCGTTTGTGAATGGTTTTTGATCAAATTTCTTTTGAAATAAGAACTCTGGGTCGATTTGTTTTGCTTTTATGATGGGTTTTTACCTGATTAACGAGTTTTTAGGCTTCGATTTCTAAAAATTCAGTTTTAGGGCATAAAAGAGGAATTTTTGTAAATCATGGATTGATCTATTTTTAAAATTCTTTTTGCAAAACGAATTTGATTCTTAGCTTCTCTACATGATTATGATTGTCTAGGTACAATGTTTCAAATTTTTCAAAATTGACAATTTTTCATGTGTTCTTGAGTTGGTTTTTCACAGGAAATTTTTTTTAAACTCAAAGCACCCTGTTCAATGGCTTCTCTTGGTTCATTCTGTTGTTGGTCACTATGGTGCACACGAGTACATCTGTTAAAACGGAACAGGATGATTCAACTCAAAACAATACGAAAGACGCAGAGGAAGACAGCTCAGACTATGATGAAGAAGAATGGGACGAATTCTTCAAAGATGTTCAACAAAAAATTGATGAGGAGAACAGGAAATTTACCAAAGGAAAAAGACTAATGAAATCTGCCTCAACAACCAAACAGTATACGAGAGGAAAAATGTCCAAAGAGTGCGAGTCAGCATAGTGGGCTCCTTACCAGAGCACGCTCACTTTCTGGGGTTCTACAAACTGAATCTCCATGGGTTCAGGGACTGGATGCACCATCTGCTTCTACACAACATCCATCACACTCGAAGAAACGCACTACGGACACAGATATATTGGAATCAGTTCGCCAGGAACAACAAAGAATCTCTGCTGAACAAGAAAGAATCTCGAAAGAACTTCAGCAAATTTCTTCTCAGCAAAAGAAGATCAAGAAAAAGTATTCCAATTTTTCAAAAATGCTTAAAGGGATTTTGAGCAAGCTGAGCTGTACCAGTTCAGACTCTTCAGACTAAGCAGCACCCTCTGGACATTACTCTCTTCGGTTCTTAACATTTAGTTTCGATTTTTAGGACTTAGTTTTTGATCTAACTTGTAGTTTAGTTCTCAGTTTGTGCATATTAATAGAATTTTTTTAACTCTCCTTATATTTTGTAGCTTTTGCTACATTTTTGGCTTTGTTTTGTGACAAAAAGGGGGAGAGAGTTTAAGAGAGAACTTGGACAATGCAACTTGAACAATGACGAAAATGTTTGAACAATGATGATGTAAATATGGTGAATTTGTGAATATTAAGGTAAGTATGACTCCAACTTCAACTTTTGGTTTTTATCTTGTGATTTGTTGCATGTCCCTACTAACTATTCGACTAACTATTTGGACATGTATTATTACTAACAAGTTGATGTTGGACTAACATTTTGTGACATTTGGTTTTTGAATGCATAGAAGATATGTTGGTTTTTAACTATGATTCTCTTACATATCTGAATTCTTCAAATGTCATGATGAGTATAAACTCTATCTCTGCACTTGGTTTTGTATGTTTCAATTCTTGAGGTATCTAACGATTTCTTTTGTCAAGAATGATTTCTTTGTGCAGAGATTACAGATGTCTAAGTCTAGAGTCTGTTTTAGGAGTTTATCTCTTGTTTTTAATTTTTTTGATCTCCATTGTAAATTTTTGTTGTATGGTGATAGCAACAAAAATATCTTTTTGAATTTTCTTTTGTGGATCTGTGTTTTGTCACGAAACCGCCAAAGGGGGAGATTGTTACGGAATTTGAGTTGGCGTATTTCGTGAATATGTTAAGTCTTGAAGATTGAAGATGAAGAAACTTGGATCATATACCTCAATCTCAAGAAAGAAGAATTCAAAAGGATCAGGTATGTTTAACTAAAGATTTTGGTGATCCGAATACTTCTTATAGTGTAGAAACACCTGGAAGAATGTTTAATTGCTTAAACATCAAAAACTGGACATGGGACATGTTCAGGATCCGGATCAGCTTGCAATCCGGATCCCGAAGGGTGTTCGTTCATACACTGGTTCAATCCGGATCGCAGCATTCATGATCCGGATCCCGAACACAGTTTTACCTATTTGCTTGCACGATCCGGATCAGGAACTGCAATCCGGATCCCGAACATGATGTTTTGGTAAAACTGTATGAACGATCCGGATCGGGGACTACGATCCGGATCCCGAACAAGCAATTTTCTGGAAACCGTCTTTTGTGTTCTGCAATCCGGATCGCCAAATCCAATCCGGATCGCCGTCGGTAAAACTTTCCAGAAAAGTTTGTTTTTGATCCGTATATTCTTCCAATGGTTTCTAACCTATAAATAGACCCTATATTATTTTTCTAGGGTAAGGAAGAACCGAAAATAAGATAGCCGAAAAAAAAAACGGCCAGATCCACATATAGAGAAGAAAGGAAATCAATAGATTTATTCTATGTTTCTTCATCTATATTGATTGTTTGATTCTAGGTTTTCATACTCACATTTTGAGTAGAATCAAATAATGAATACTTAGATGGTATTTCCGATCTATCCTTGATCTAAGTATTCGGCGGATCATCACCACCCAAAAACAACGATTTACCCCAAATCGGCGCGTGGACTCGCGTGGCCTTGTGGATTCAAGGTGCAACCGCTCTCGTGGATTCGGAGCGAGGTACGTTCGTGGATTCGAAGCGTGCTATTGGGTGAAGACCGTGGATTCGGTCGGACGTCGTGGACTCGACGTTGGACGCTGTGGACTCAGCGTTGGGCGCGGATCGTGGATTCGAGAAGCGTCGTGGAGCGAGCGGAGAAGATCTACTAGGAGCGTATGGTAAAAGGTTGAGTCGTCTGTGAGTACGTTATATCACCTTGTACGTGTGTTAATTCTAGTGGATTTCGCCGTGTTATCGGTCCCGTGGTTTTTTACTCCGGTTTGGAGTTTTTCCACGTAAAAATCTTGCGTGTTCATTTATTTTTCCGCATTGGGTTTTATAGCGCAACGATTTTTGAGTGTTTATTGTTTACACCTATTCACCCCCTTCTAGGTGTTTTTTCCCCTATTTAGATCCAATTACTTATAACCCAACAGTTTCCGTACGGCGGGGCAGGTGGCCGTACGGGCGGGGCAGGCGCGACGTGCGCGGTGCACGGCGCGCGACGTGCGCGGTGCACGGTTGCCAGGGCCACGTGGCGCGACGCCACTGGCGGGCGCAGGTGCGCCGGGTGCAGCGGGGCCCGGAGGAGTGCTGTTGTGGGCCACGTGTCGGGCCTAGGCTGTTTCGGGCTTGCACAGTAATGGGCCGGGCCCATTACTGTAGCAGCCCGAAAAATTCGGGCGCCCGAAAGTGAGGATATGTTGGGTATTTCTCCAAAAGATTTCTTCAGCCTATTTATAGGCAGCCCGAGCCCTCTTTTCAAGCTTTCTTCTCTCAACCTGTGCAAGATCTCCCCGAGCTTCCTCTTGATGATTTGTTCCCCTCTAAGTCCTTGACCTTCCTGCCAAGTTTTAGATTTTCTGGAGGCACGAATCCCGAGGTTCTCCATTTTACGGCGCGGCGCGACGTTGCATTCCTGTGTTCTTCTTCGGCGCAGCGGCGGTGTTTTAGCTCCCCTGGGCTACCCCGAGATTATTTTTCTGTGATTCTTGCGCCGACAGTCTCCTAAGAGGTAGGGCTTCATCTTTCGTTTTGGTTGCACTTTCCCGTTTCTAGTTTTGGCACGGATCCCGAGGCAAACAGTGACCCCTTGTTCTGTGTGGATTTCCTTGACAGAAGCGGAGTATTTTGGCCGTATCTTCGCGCACGAGCGTCTGACGGAGACGAGCTTATACAACTTTTTCATCTATGGATCACAAGGAACGCGCTCGTATTTTTTTTGGATTTTCCAGAGGATTATTTCGAGGTGAAAATCACTGTTTTCTCAGTGAACAGTGCACAGTTTTTAGCACAGATTTTTGTATGTATGTGCCCCTTGCCGAATTTATGTCTTGACTTACCAAACTCAGATTTGGGCGTGCAAGGTACCGTTGCGAAGCTATCGACGCGAGGATCGCCGTGATATTTTTCTTGGAATTTCCTGGGCACTTTCTGCAGGTGATAATTTAGCAATTTTGGGACTGTTGTTGTATGTAGACTGTATGGACAGTATTTGGGAAATTAAATGTTTTAGTGGACTTTGTATTGTGCCAGGAGTGTTTCGGGTGTGCTAAACTTATTGGAGCAAAGGGATTGGAGTTTTTGTAATTTTTTTATCTGTACGGATCCGGACAGTTCGCACTTCAGGTGGGTGGTTGTTGTACTCCTCTCCTTCGGTATGCCCACTAGGAATATCAGAGTACCCCTGATTTGATGATGCTAAATGTGTTGATTGGTAGACTTGCATGCTTTAGGGAACAAATTATTGGTTATCTGATCCATGAAAAATTATTGTTAGAATGGTTACTTTATTAAATCGCTTAATTGTTCTGGGCTGTATGTTTAGGGGCAGAATGGAAATTGAGGACTGCAAAATTGATGATTGTTCATATGAAACTGTCAC
Organism: Tillandsia fasciculata; assembly: GCA_029168755.2. Lineage (NCBI taxonomy): Eukaryota > Viridiplantae > Streptophyta > Magnoliopsida > Poales > Bromeliaceae > Tillandsia > Tillandsia fasciculata. The sequence continues at coordinate 166,327 of JAQOTM010000214.1, forward strand.
CTTAGCTTATATTCTCTAAACTGATTATTCTTGGAAAATGGACAAAATATTGGAACAATGCATGATTAAATGGGTCACTTAATTATGTCATCTTTTACTGCTATACTATCTTTTGGGACTTGACTTAGGAGAAACCATGCATTTATTCTTTTCTTCTCCTGTTATTGATAGACTTGAGACATAGTTGCTCGAGTTCGAGCGGGTGTTGGACAGTGTAGTCTGGTGTTGGGGATTTGGGACAGGTTGGGCTTTTGACAGGGTGTTGCGGCGACCACGGATCTTGGGTGGTTGACCGGGTTGTACTATTGCATCAGATTGGGTGTTTTGGGGATCGGGCTTTCTTTAGTGGAGGGTTTTTCCCACTTCGATCATTGTCATGATCCAGTCCTGCAACAGTGAGATATTGAGACATGATTCCCTTACTCGTGTGGGTCGCTCCCCTCGAGTGCCACTCCGGAGTGTGCGACCGGACGGATCGAGGCCGGTCTGTTATTACTTTAGAGCTTGATCGGACGGGCCGAGGCCGATCTGTTACTTACTTCGGGGACATGACCATATCAGGCAGTAGTCGGTCAGTATCCCCACAGATGAGATTAGCAGGCAGTGCCAGTGTCCACTGGCGTCAGATTGGGTCGTTTGGACAGGCTTCTTGATACTGATGCATACTTTTCCATCCTTATTGGTTTATCATGTAGAGGCATATTAGGGATAGCACTTATCAGTTGTCATTCATAGCTTCACCCCCCTTTCTCTTCTTCCCCTTTTGCCTCTGATTACCTGGTGGGCATATCTGAGCTGAGGCTTTACCCACTAGGGGAGGCTACTGTTTATAGTAGTACTTACCCCCATTGTCTTTTCTTGTTTCTTTCTCCCCTTTGTTTTGCAGAGTCCTCTGCGGGAGTTGCTGGGCCGTCAGCAACTGATCGAGGTAAGCGGATTGCAGACTAGATAGAGAGCCACCCGAGGGTTGTAGCTGGAGCTTCTGGGTACCTGGTCTTCTCAGATAGCTTTTGTTTATTTCTTTTTGGGTCTGGCTTCTGCCAGCTGTTTGTATTTTAGTGGTGAGCTGGGAGAGACATCTGTATTTTATTTCACTGTTGTACTCTTTTACTTCCAGCTTCTGTCTGAGATACAGTAGTTTTAGTTTAGCTCTGATTATTATGCTCTTTTTATTATTTCTTATATCTGAGCAGGTTACCGACGCTTCGTGTATGTGGGAAATACCGCATGCACGGCGGATCTGTAGACGGGCCCGGGTTCTGGTTTACACCCGGGGGCGTGACAGATTAAGTTGGTATCGGAGCTTAGGGATAGGTCAGTTGGGACTTAGGAAACCCTAGGCTTTTGGACAGACCCTAGGATGATAGGGCGTGAGTGATGGGACACTTTGCGAAAGTCGGTGATTTTTATAGTTGACTCTTCCTGTGAGTGAAGAGGGATCGATATAGCCTATTTCTGCTGGACCATTATGTTGGCTGCAGACAACATAAGGTTACAGAAATAGGAGGATGTCTTTTGACTTTCGCCAGATTGGGTCGTGTGGGGTTTTGTTGCTGATGTTTGGTTTCTTGTGGCAGGATGCCTCCTCGACGCCGGATGCCTACTCGGGGTACTCCTTCACCCCCTGACGAGCCAGAGCAGTCTAGACCCTCTGAGCTTACTGAGTTGAGGGCCTTGGTGGCCCAGTTGGCGGAGGGACAGCGCCGCCAGGAGCAGAGGATTGACCAGCTGCTTGCCCAGAGAGAGGCACCACCTCCGGCTGTTCCTGAGGCCCCTGTGCCTCTTGTTGCACCTTTTGTGCCGTCAGCGCCATCTTCGAGTAGCGGGGCTCCTGGAGCTATTCAGCCTTTGACTGCGGAGGAGGAGCAGGATTTTGCTGACAAACTCTCCAAGTTTGTTCAGCGGGGACCACCTAGATTCTCAGGGCGGGATGCTCAGCCCCGGGATGTTGGGAGATGGCTTTCTGCGATGGAGAAGCTTTTTCGGGACTTCTTCATCGACCCGAGGTATCGAGTGCACATGGCGGTGCACTGTTTGGACGGAGATGCTGATTTTTGGTGGCAGCGGGTAGAGCCACTGGAGTTCCGGATCACTCGGCAGTTGCCTTGGGAGGAGTTCAAACGGATGGTGTTGGACACCTATTTTTCTACCAGTGTGAAGAAGAAGTTGGAGGACGACTTGAAGAATCTGCAGCAGGGCGATCGATCGGCCCATGCCTATTTCCAGGAGTTCATGGAGTTGCTGAACTGTGTGCCTTTCGTCGCCCGTGACGGTCCGCACCAGGTAGAGTTGTTTGAGGCAGGCCTTCGTCCAGAGATTTACACACTTGTGCATGCTCAGAGATTTCAGACCCTGGAGGCAGCCGCAGAGCATGCACAGTGGGTGGAGAGAGGTGATCAGGAGGTGGCCAGACGGAGGGCCGCGGTCGCGCAGAGTTCCGACAGGAAGCGACCAGCCCCAGAGGACGGGGGACAGGCCAGCTCATGGAGACCGCCACGGCCGCCGCAGTCCCAGTCTTACGGCCGTGGGCGATCTGATAGGAGAGGGCCTGGTGGACCCCAGAGACCGCAGCAGCACCAGCAGCAGAGATCGCAGCCCAGGCAGCAGAGATCTCAGCAGCAGTCCTCGAGGCAGCAGCAGCAGCAGTCGAGGCATATCCGATCTTCAGATAGATGTATTTTCTGCAGGGGGCAGCATGCCGCCAGATACATGTGACCAGAGATGGGGTCGATGCTTCCGTTGTGGACAGCCAGGGCATGTGCGAGCTACCTGCCCCCTTACTACTTCCTCGGCACCTTCTTCGGCATCGGCTCCATATTCCCCTCAGCAGCAGCGGCCACCAGCTCAGCGGCCTTATGCTCCAGCGAGCAGGCCGTCCACCTCTTATCCTACAGATTCTCGACCTCCAGCACCGAGCGGGCGGGTGTATGCCGCCCAGTTAGCGGATTCTTCAGCGGCAGACCAGGTGGTGGCAGGTATTACTCTACTCTTTGGTATTCGGACTCGCACTTTATTTGACACTGGAGCTTCTCATTCTTTCATTAGTCGAGCATTTGCATCCCTTCATGGTCTAGAGATAGAGTCCTTGTCATGTGCATTAGAGGTGCGGATTCCTGATCATATTTTGCATGTCGAGGAGCGTTGTGTGGCTTGCCCAGTGCAGTTGGGGCCTTGGATTTTGCCTGCAGACTTGCTTGTCTTGCAGCAGCTCCAGGATTTTGACTTGGTGCTAGGGATGGATTGGCTGTCACGGTATTCCGCCACTATCGACTGCAGAGAGAGGACGGTGACTCTTCGTGAGCCAGGACAGGAGGAGTTCATCTTCAGAGGCTGCCAGAGCACGCTGTTCGCAGCGACCATTTCCTCGGCGAGAGCTAGGAGGATGATGAGCAGAGGTTGCACTGCCTTTTTGGCCACTGTGGTGGAGGTGCCTACGGCGGCACTGGGACTCGAGGATATCCCTATTGTCCGAGAGTTCCCAGATGTGTTTCCCCCTGAGTTGACGACGATGCCGCCGGAGAGGGAGATTGAGTTTGTGATTGATGTAGTCCCTGGGACTGCACCAATCTCAAAGGCACCCTATAGGATGGCGCCAGCTGAGTTGAGGGAGTTGAAAGCCCAGCTTCAGGATCTTTTGGATAGGGGCTTCATCAGACCCAGTGTTTCTCCGTGGGGAGCGCCTGTGTTGTTTGTGAAGAAGAAGGATGGGTCACTTCGGTTGTGTGTGGATTATAGGGAGTTGAATAAAGTGACCATCCGGAACAAGTATCCCCTCCCCCGGATTGATGATTTGTTTGATCAGCTGCAGGGAGCATCTGTGTTCTCGAAGATTGATCTGCAGTCCGGTTACCACCAGCTGAGGGTGAGGGCCGAGGACATCTCCAAAACGGCTTTCAGATCGCGGTACGGGCATTATGAGTTTACTGTGATGCCTTTCGGGTTGACAAATGCCCCTGCCGCATTCATGGATTTGATGAACAGGATATTTCAGCCGTTTTTGGATCGGTTTGTGGTGGTGTTCATAGATGATATTCTGATCTACTCCCGGAGTGATCTGGAGCACGAGGAGCACTTGAGGACTGTGCTACAGCTTCTGCGAGGGAAGAAGCTGTATGCTAAGTTCAAAAAGTGCGAGTTTTGGCTCCGGGAGGTCGCCTTTCTGGGTCATGTTGTTTCAGCTGCTGGAGTGGCGGTGGATCCGGCCAAGGTGGATGCTATTCGTGATTGGCCGGGGCCGACGACTATCACCGAGGTGTGGAGCTTTCTTGGTTTGGCGGGCTACTATCGGCGTTTTGTGGAAGGCTTTGCGAAGCTTTCCTCTCCCCTCACTCATCTGACCAGGAAAGGAGTTAAGTTTGTTTGGAGCGATACTTGCCAGAGCTGTTTTGAGGAGCTGAAGCAGAGATTGATGACCGCTCCAATCCTTGCCCTCCCAGTTATGGGGGAAGGATTTGTGATTTACAGTGATGCCTCTCGGAGTGGTCTGGGGTGTGTGTTGATGCAGCATGGTAGGGTGATTGCCTATGCTTCACGGCAATTGAAGGACTATGAGAAAAATTACCCTACTCATGATCTGGAGTTAGCAGCGGTGGTGTTTGCTCTGAAGCTGTGGCGGCATTACTTATATGGAGAGCATTGCGAGATTTATACTGATCACTAGAGCTTGAAGTATCTGTTCACCCAAAAGGAGCTGAATTTGAGACAACGCCGGTGGTTGGAGCTGCTAAAGGATTACGATCTGAGTATCCTTTATCATCCCGGCAAGGCCAATGTCGTGGCAGATGCTCTGAGTATGAGGACGAGTCTGAGCTTATTGATCTCGCAGCAGGCGCCGTTGGTCGAGCAGATGAGGCGGTTACAGCTGGAGGTAGTATCCCCTGGGGTCTCTGCTAGACTCATGTCTATGGTCTTGCAGCCCACTCTGCTGGAGAGGATCAGGGACACTCAGAGTGAGGACCCCCACTTGACGAGGATCAGGACGCAGCTTCAGGTGGATCAGACAGGGGATTTTTTTTTGTGGATAGGCTCACCAAGTCGGCACACTTTCTACCGGTTCAGATGACTTGGCCACTGGAGCGTCTAGCACAGTTATATTTGGACGAGGTGGTGAGGCTTCATGGTGTACCTGCTTCGATTGTTTCAGACAGGGACCCGAGATTCGTGTCGCGCTTTTGGGGGAGTTTGCAGACAGCAATGGGGACTCAGCTCAGGTTTAGCACTGCTTTCCACCCACAGACCGATGGATAGTCAGAGCGCACCATACAGACCCTTGAGGATATGTTGAGAGCGTGCGTTATGGATTTTGGAGGAGGGTGGTACCGACACTTATCTTTGGTTGAGTTCGCGTACAACAACAGCTATCAGGCGAGCATCCAGATGGCTCCGTTTGAAGCGTTGTATGGACGCAAGTGTCGGTCTCCCTTATATTGGAGTGACGTGGGTGAGAGGAGGACTTTGGGACCGGATTTGCTTTTGGAGGCCGAGGAAAAAGTCAGAATTATTCGCCGACATCTTGAGACAGCCTAGAGTCGTCAGAAGAGCTATGCCGACACTCGACGGCGAGACCTAGAGTTTCAGGTTGGTGATCATGTCTTCTTGAAGGTCTCGCCCTCGAAAGGGGTCCGGAGATTTGGAGTGCGGGGGAAGCTCAGTCCCCGCTATATTGGACCCTTTGAGGTACTTGGCAGAGTTGGTCCTGTGGCTTACAGAGTGGCCTTACCCCCACGCCTGGCCGGAGTTCATGATGTCTTCCATGTCTCAGCTCTTGAGGAGTTATGTCTTTGACCCGTCGCACGTGATTGACTTCACTTCGTTGGAGATCAGCGAGGACTTGGTCTACGAGGAGCGCCCGTTGCGGATTCTTGCTCGTGAGGTGAGGGAATTGCGCAATCGGGCCATTCCATATGTGAAGATCTTGTGGAGCAATCATGAGGAGCGAGAGGCTACATGGGAGCTGGAGACAGAGATGAGAGATGCCTACCCCTTTTTGTTCGAGGCTTCTGATTGAGGTACGTCTGTTCTGTTTTTCCTTGTTTCGGGGACGAAACTTTTTTTTAGTGGGGGAGGATGTAGGACCCCTGAACCCCATGCAGCTTTTCCCGTATTTTCTCTATGCAAACACCTGTTGATGGTGTATTTGGCCCATAGTGCATCAAATGGGTGCCACAGATGGACCCTGTGAGCTTTGGCTTGTTGTGTTGGCCTTCGGCTGTTCCTGCCGAAATTTTAGAAGGGTTTTGGGCCAAAGCGGAGGTTTGTTTTGGTTTTCTGTCGATTTGGAGCTTGTCTGTTTTTCTGGGAGCCCATTCGGGGTGTTAGAGGTATCTGCGCACTTTTTGGAACCAAGAAAGCGACCCGGCGCGAAAAATGGATTAAGTTTACCTTTCCGGGAGCCTTCGGCAAATTATAGGAGTGGATTTTGGCGAAACGGACGTCGTATTTGGAATCAGCGCGCGAAAACGGTCAAGATGGGCTATTTACTTGCAGATTTTGGAGCTTGCTACAGTAAAATTACTGTTCATTGCCGGAACAGTGTTTCCGGCGATCGCCGGCGGCGGCCGGCGGCGGCGGGCAGCGGCGGAAGGCGGCGGAGGGCGCTCGGGCAGGCGTTTCGCGGCCGCGGGCAGGCGCTGAAGGCGCGGGCAGGAGCGCGGTCCACCGCGGAGGGCGTGCGCCGGGGGCGGGCCACGTGGCGCTTTTCTGTTGGCCGGCGCAGCAGGCGCGGTCCACGGAATTTGGGCCCGGGTGCACGGTGAACCGGGTGGACACGTGGCAGGCGGTTACTGGTGCGGTGTTGTGCGCGCGGTCCACGCAGGGAGTGGAGCAGGTGACCGGGGCAGGTTTCCGTACGGCGGGGCAGGTGGCCGTACGGGCGGGGCAGGCGCGACGTGCGGGGTGCACGGCGCGCGACGTGCGCGGTGCACAGTTGCCGGGGCCACGTGGCGCGACGCCACTAGCGGGCGCAGGTGCGCCGGGTGCAGCGGGGCCGAGAGGAGTGCTGTTGTGGGCCACGTGTCGGGCCCAGGCTGTTTCGGGCTTGCACAGTAATGGGCCGGGCCCATTACTGTTGCAGCCCGAAAAATTCGGGCGCCCGAAAGTGAGGATATGTTGGGTATTTCTCCGAAAGATTTCTTCAGCCTATTTAAAGGCAGCCCGAGCCCTCTTTTCAAGCTTTCTTCTCTCAACCTGTGCAAGATCTCCCCGAGCTTCCTCTTGATGATTTGTTCCCCTCTAAGTCCCTGATCTTCCTACCAAGTTTTAGATTTTCTGGAGGCTCGAATCCCGAGGTTCTCCATTTTACGGCGCGGCGCGACGTTGCATTCCTGTGTTCTTCTTCTGCGCAGCGGCGGTGTTTTAGCTTCCCTGGGCTACCCCGAGATCATTTCTCTGTGATTCTTGCGCCGACAGTCTCCTAAGAGGTAGGGCTTCATCTTTCGTTTTGGTCGCACTTTCCTGTTTCGAGGTTTTGGCATGGATCCCGAGGCAAACAGTGACCCCTTGTTCTGTGTGGATTTCCTTGACAAAAGCGAAGTATTTTGGCCGTATCTTCGCGCACGAGCGTCTGACGGAGACAAGCTTGTACAACTTTTTCATCTACGGATCGCAAGGAACGCGCTCGTATTTTTCTTGGATTTTTCAGAGGATTATTTCGAGGTGAAAATCACTGTTTTCTCAGTGAACACTGCACAGTTTTTAGCACAGATTTTTGTATGTATGTGCCCCTTGCCGAATTTATGTCTTGACTTACCGAGCTCAGATTTGGGCGTGCAAGGTACCGTTGCGAAGCTATCGACGCGAGGATCGCCGTGATATTTTTCTTGGAATTTTCTAGGCACTTTCTGCAGGTGATAATTTAGCAGTTTTGGGACTGTTGTTGTATGTGGACTGTATGGACAGTATTTGGGAAACTAAATGTTTTAGTGGACTTTGTATTGTGCCAGGAGTGTTTCGGGTGTGCTAAACTTATTGGAGCAAAGGGATTGGAGTTTTTGTATTTTTTTTATCTGTACGGATCCGGACAGTTCGCACTTCAGGTGGGTGGTTGTTGTACTCCTCTCCTTCGGTATGCCCACTAGGAATATCAGAGTACCCCTGATTTGATGATGCTAAATGTGTTGATTGGTAGACTTGCATGCTTTAGGGAACAAATTATTGGTTATCTGATCCATGAAAAATTATTGTTAGAATGGTTACTTTATTAAATCGCTTAATTGTTCTGGACTGTATGTTTAGGGGCAGAATAGAAATTGAGGACTGCAAAATTGATGATTGTTCATATGAAACTGTCACCTTAGCTTATATTCTCTAAACTGATTATTCTTGGAAAATGGACAAAATATTGGAACAATGCATGATTAAACGGGTCACTTAATTATGTCATCTTTTACTGCTATACTATCTTTTGGGACTTGACTTAGGAGAAACCATGCATTTATTCTTTTCTTCTCCTATTATTGATAGACTTGAGACATAGTTGCTCGGGTTCGAGCGGGTGTTGGACAGTGTAGTCTGGTGTTGGGGATTTGGGACAGGTTGGGCTTTTGACAGGGTGTTGCGGCGACCACGGATCTTGGGTGGTTGACCGGGTTGTACTATTGCATCAGATTGGGTGTTTTGGGGATCGGGCTTTCTTTAGTGGAGGGTTTTTCCCACTTCGATCATTGTCATGATCCAGTCCTGCTACAGTGAGATATTGAGACATGATTCCCTTACTCGTGTGGGTCGCTCCCCTCGAGTGCCACTCCGGAGTGTGCGACCGGACGGATCGAGGCCGGTCTGTTATTACTTTAGAGCTTGATCGGACGGGCCGAGGCCGATCTGTTACTTACTTCGGGGACATGACCGTATCAGGCAGTAGTCGGTCAGTATCCCCACAGATGAGATTAGCAGGCAGTGCCAGTGTCCACTGGCGTCAGATTGGGTCGTTTGGACAGGCTTCTTGATACTGATGCATACTTTTCCATCCTTATTGGTTTATCATGTAGAGGCATATTAGGGGTAGCACTTCATCAGTTGTCATTCATAGCTTCACCCCCCTTTCTCTTCTTCCCCTTTTGCCTCTGATTACCTGGTGGGCATATCTGAGCTGAGGCTTTACCCACTAGGGGAGGCTACTGTTTATAGTAGTACTTACCCCCATTGTCTTTTCTTGTTTCCTTCTCCCCCTTTGTTTTGCAGAGTCCTCTGCGGGAGTTGCTGGGCCGTCAGCAACTGATCGAGGTAAGCGGATTGCGGACTAGATAGAGAGCCACACGAGGGTTGTAGCTGGAGCTTCTGGGTACCTGGTCTTCTCAGACAGCTTTTGTTTATTTCTTTTTGGGTCTGGCTTCTGCCAGCTGTTTGTATTTTAGTGGTGAGCTGGGAGAGACATCTGTATTTTATTTCACTGTTGTACTCTTTTACTTCCAGCTTCTGTCTGAGATACAGTAGTTTTAGTTTAGCTCTGATTATTATGCTCTTTTTATTATTTCTTATATCTGAGCAGGTTACCGACGCTTCGTGTATGTGGGAAATACCGCATGCACGGCGGATCTGTAGACGGGCCCGGGTTCTGGTTTACACCCGGGGGCGTGACAGTGCAGGTCTGGAGGACCATTTTGCTGCAGACTCGAGGGAGATGCACTGTTTTGCGTACAAGCTCGAGGGAACAAGTGGAATCGCGCGAAGACCAATTGCAAGTGTCTACAAGCAATTGAGGACACCACAAGGTGGGGAATCCTGCCGAAATTGGGTGACCTCTCCCCTTGCTCCTTTGCTGTTCGATTTCGAAGCATGATAGTAGCCTGCTAGAGGCGTTAGGTAATTATGATTAAAATTGCATGTTTAGAGGAACACAGATGAAAAGTGCAACTGTTGGTTGCCAATAACAGATGATATATGTGCATGTGTAGAGAAATTTAGAGGAAAAGCAATATTTATGATTTATCCACAATAGGGGATAAACTTGTATGTGTAGATGGACACAGATGGAAAATGCAACTGTCGGTTGCCAAAAAGGAGATAATTCATTTTCATGTGCAAAAGGACTTAGAGGATAAATATTATTTTTATGATGGATAAGAAATAATTGCATGCGTAGAAATGGATAGTTATGTGATGACTGTGATCATGTTAGGGTACAACCCTAGGAATCATGTGACATAAGGGAACAGTACTTGTTGGTAGTAAGACTAGGAGAAAACCTAGTTTAGGGGTTTGACGAGTGACATCAAATTTAGGAGTTACCTAAGATTGAACGAGTGGCATTGTCTTAGGAGATAACCTAAGGACATTGGATGGAATGTGGCATTGTCTTAGGTGATAACCTAAGGACACTGGATAGAGTGATAAACATAAAGTCAAGGAACTCTAGGATGAGTATAATCTGGAACTTAGGTAAAGGGAACCTAAGGTGAACTAGTAGAGTTTAAACTCACAGACAGGAAAATAGAGTTAAGTTAACTCTAGGATTCAGTAAGGAATCACGAAAAGGGAAAAATGGATCAAGTGTGGAGATATGAAAGGGAAAACAGGAGATTAGAGTCAGTGTAACTCTAAGATAATAGTGGAACAGGATATTAGAGTTAGTGTAACTCTAAGTTAAAACTGGAACAGGAAAGTAGAGTTAAGTTAACTCTAGGATTCAGCAAGGAATCAGGAAAGTGGGATAAGATCCCAAGGTTAAAGAATTAAATAAATATAACCCTAGAGAGTCATAGGGTGTCTGGGCAAATGGACAATAACTTTAACTTCAATTTGAGTTAAATAAATGAATGTGAAATGTTTAAGAGTCCAAGTGACTCTCTAGTTATCCTTATGGCGAGACCTAGGATAAGAGGTAAATTGTTGTAAAAAGGCAAGATTTAAAAGCAAGCTAAAAGTGGCTAAAAAGCATAAAGAGAATGTAAATGGCGCCTTCGAATTTGAGACTCGTCAAGTGGAGCAGGACTCCCTGGGCAGTGACCCGTCGGACGAGGTACTTTCGAAGGGCTAAAAGTGAAAGCAAGGAGCTAAATGCTCAAAGAAAAGAGAAAGTGATTTGCCAGTGGCAAAAGGGGAGCTATAAGCTCGAATAAGAAAGGAAAGCAAGTGTTCAAAGGCAAAGAGGCTAAGAACTAAAGTAAAAAGAGAAAAAAGAAAAGATAAAGATAAAACGGGCGGACCTACGGTGAAACCAGCCCATGTTGGAGGTACGGGCAGTATCCCTCTCCCGGGTAGAGACCCGTTCGGGACGTTTCTTCCGTAGGACGGGGTAACACTTGCGGGTGTTATCGGCAACCTTAGAAATCTTATCTTATGGTAGCAGGACTACCGGGCTGGGGCCCGTTGGATAAGAATTTCTGAGGGTTAACTTGAACTAAAGCACCAGAATCTAAAGAATAAAGAAAAATAGAGTGGCCGAGGTGGCCGGGTTAGTTTGACCCTGTATACAGCGGCATAGTGGCCGAGTTGGTGCTTAGCAGCCTAGTGTGGCTAGACAGAGTAGTGCTGGGTCGATGAGTATACACAGATAGTATAGTGACCTATTATATTGTAGCCTATATGGCTAGACATAGTGCTGGGTTGATGAGTATATACAGACAGTGATGTATTATTTTGTATAGCTGCATTTGATATCGAGGATTTTAGTTCCTAGCACTATTATTATTGCTTCCATTGGACCAAGTGGTGTAGGACACTTTTTCTCGGTGGTTGAACCCACTGGGAACTCAGTTGTAGTTCTCACACCCCTTGGGTGACTCCCCCCACAGGTTCGGGAATGGATGCAGCGGTCGAGACGGTCCAGATGCAGACGGCGAGGCATACGACAGGGGCAAGGGCCCAGCAGCATAGAGACCTAGAGGGTCTAGCAGAGGTATCCCATTTATATATTTCTTGAGTGAACTATGTATGGTGAGGAAATTATGTAAAGGGAATTGTAATAATTTTATTTGCAAGTTCAGAGATGTAAAGTGTAATAAATTTATATTATAGTTCACTCTTGTATACTTTCATTACCGCTTAAACTGCTTGTTCATTAATGAAAGTTTAAATTAGTAGCGATTTTTAGTACTCTGATATTGAGCTTCCGCATACACTGGTTGTGTTATCATGGATGTTACCGTTCCAATCGGATAGCGAAAGGTCGTACCCGATTGGCGGGTTTGTTAGCGTGCCCGAACCGTACTAATCGGCGGACTCGGGGCGTGACAGAGCCCGCAATTGTCGTGACTGCTGCTGCTGCTGAGACCTCTGCTGGGATACGAGAGAGGCCAACGCCGAAGAAGGTGCTACTAAGGTCGGAAGGGGGCATGTAGCTCGGATGTGGCCAGACTGTCCACATCGGAAGCATCGACCCCGCCTCAAGTCACAGGTACCTGATGGATGCTGTCCCCTACAGAAAACACACCTGCCGCGAAGCCGTGGCCGTCTACGAGAACTGGCCTGTCCAACAACATCCAGGGCTGGGCGTTTCCTCTCTAAACGCTGCTCTGAAGCCCTGGCCCTCTCTCCAACCGCCGAATCACCCCTCTGCGCCAGCAGCTGCTCCAGGCGCTGGTCCTGTCGAAAGCTCCTCGCCACCAAATGGGTCACCAAGACCCGCAGTTCCCCCAACTCGGCAGATAGCGCCTGCTCGGGCTCCTCAGAAGGGGTGGGGATACCCCCGGCGGAAAAACGACGACGAGGTGACATACTGTCACAAAAACCACAAATCATCAATAAGACCCCACACGACCCAATCTAGCGAAAGTCAAAGACATCCCCCTATTTCTGCGACTTTATGTTGTCTGCAGCCAACATAACGGTCCACCAGAAATTGGGTATGTCGATCCCTCTTCACTCACTGGAAGAGTCCAATAAATAAATCAACGACTTTCACGAAGTGTCACGTCTCTCACGCCCTATCATCCTAGGGTCTGCCAAAAGCCCAGGGTTTCCTAAGTCCCAACTGACCTATCCCTAAGCTCTGATACCAACTTAATCTGTTACGCCCCGGGTGTAAACCAGAATCCGGGCCCGCCAACAGATCCGCCGTGCACACAGAATTTTCCATGTACACGAAGCGCTGGTAACCTGCTCAGATAGATAATATACAATAAAAGAGCATAAACAGAGCTGAACTAATAGAACTAAAAGTAATCTCAGACTGAAATAAACTACAAGCTGAAATAAAAGTACAATAAACTCCCAGCTCACCATAAATATACAACCAGCTGGCCAAAGCCAGACCCAAAAGTAAACTACTATAGTCTGAGATACAAAAGGGGGTATAATAAAAAACCTCGCTAATCTCTCGCTCGGGGTAGATGATCTAGCTAGTCAGCGATCCTCTTACCTCGATCTGCCGCTGAAGGCCCAGCAGCTCCCACAGACGACTCTGCAAAACAAAGGGGAAAAGGACAGAAAACAACAATGGGGGTGAGAACTACTAGATAAACCAGTAGCCTCCCCTAGTGGGTAAAACCTCTAATGCTGACGCACCCACTAGGAATAAAGAGGCAAAAAGGAGGGAACAGTAGTAAGCTGTAAAGGCTGCTGAAAAGGAACCGCTACTACAATGCCTCTAAATGCAGTACTGAAAAGATGACTGTATGAATGCATCAGTAACCAGAACCTGACCAAATAAACCCAATCTATACACCAGTAAAAACTGGCACTGCTTGCTCTGTCATCAATCTCATGAACTCAGTATCTCCACTGTCTGAATGACCGGAACCCAACACGGTCTAAAGCCTACTCCGGAGTGGCACTCGAGGGGAGCGACCCACACGAGTAAAGTATCTCTGTATCAAGCATCTCTGTAACCAATATCACAAGTATCTCTGTCAAGTATCGCAATAGCAGGACTGGATCATGACTATGATCAAAGTGGGAATATCCATCCACTAAAGAAATCTGATCCCCAATCAGATGCAATAGTACTCAATAAGTGGGAATCACCATCCACTAGAGAAATCCGATACCCAATCCGATGCAATAACAACATCCGATCAACCGCCCAAAATCCGCGGTCGCCGCTGATCCCATAAATCCCAATCTGATAAAGTAAGAACATCTGGCCAACCGCCTAACGTCCGCGGTTGCCACTATGCCCCACAATCCCCAAGACGAGTCTAAACTGTCCCAGACTCAAGATCCAACTACACTATCTCAAAATCCCGATCAGACTCGAGCATCATGCATCGATAGAGAAGAATGACAATAAAGCATGTTTTCTCCTAAGTCAAATCCCATAATATAGTGCTGCAGTAAAATAGTGGCCTAACTAGATGTCCAATTAAGCATGCAATTGTCCTTTTAAAAAGCATTAGAAAAGTGACTAAGATTTCTTGCAAAGAATCATTTTAAAATATTATTGGGTTTCTTATTTGCATGCGGGTTAAGATATAGCAATTGTCCAACTTTATTGTCCCAGATTTATCACATAGAAGCTGTCAATTAATTTAGGGGGAGGCCAATGCAATAGGTTCATATACCACAAGTTAACTGTCACATTTATAATTGGGGAACTCTACTACTCCTAGTGAGCATGTCAACAAAGAGGGAAAAGCAACCTCCCACCTCGAAAAGCGTGCACAACACCCCAAGAAATATCCCGCTGTCCGCTGTCCTCTAAAAATACAGTTTGCTGAAAACAGCGTCCTACAACATCACACAATTGCACACGGTGTAAAAATTACAAGTTCCAAATAGGTTTTTGCCATTTTTTATAATCAGCACGCAAAACGAAAAATTTCACCTCTCTCCTGAGCTCCAAAAATCCCAGAAAAATCACGATTGCGTTCCTCGCGAAAAGTAGCCCAAATTCGACTCTTGAATCGTCTCGATCTGATATTCCTACGCCAAGAAACAATTCGTCGAAGTTGCCGCTGTCCAAAAACCCAAACAGCAAAAGAGGGGGTCAAAACACCTCGGGAATCGTGCCAAGGAATCAGAATCCGGAGAAACCACCAACACGGAAAACGAAGCCCTACCTCTCAGGAACACACCGGCGAAGAAATAGTCGAAAAAGAACTCCTGTACTGCGCAGGGGACTTCTCGGACTGAAATGCGACGATAATGGGCCGAAAATGGGGGAAAACCGAGGCACACTGTAAAATCCGGATCGCCGTTGTCGATCTCCCGAAAAATCTGGGAACGCACCACGAGGTAGAAAATCAAATGAGGAACAAACTCTCTACAGTGAACTCTCTCTGGTTCTCTCTCTATCACTCGAAAAACGCAGAGAAAGGAGGGAAGGGAAGGCCTATTTATAGGCCCACTCAACAAATGGAAAAATTCCATTTGTGTCCTGAATTCGGGCGCCCGAATCCACAGTAGCCCGGCCCATCTTCGGCCCATCCCGCACGGGATCCTGGTCGGACCGCGCGCCCGTCTGACCCGGCCCGCAGTGCGACACGTGTCCCCGGCACAGGGGACAGCGTGCCCGGCGAACCGGGCGCGGCCACGTGCCCCCCTGCGGGGGCGACGGGGTGGGTGGCGCCACCCAGTAGCGTGGCGCCACGTGGCGGGCTTTTCCCGCCCGTCACGCCAGCCACGTCCAATCCGGGGCCGCCACGTGGTGCGCCCCGGTGCACCGTGCGCCGCGCCCCTGCCCCCCGCCTGCCCGGCCTGCCCGCTCTGCCCGCGCGCGGTCCATGCGCCGCGCGCGCTGCACCGGCCCAACCGGCGCCTGCCACGTGGCCCGCCTGTCCACCGTGCACCGGCGGCCCATTCCGTGGACCGGGAGGCGTGCGCCGGCCCAATCAGAGGCCGCCACGTGTCCAGGCGGTCCACGACTCCCCCCCATGCACCATTTTGCGCAGAAAACTTCGGGGGGTCCGTTTTTGGGCATCCGGACTCCGAAAAATACAAATAAATAGCCGTTTTCAAGCGTTTTTCCGCGCTGAATCCAAATACGGCCTCCGTTCAGCCTGAATCCACTCCTAAAATTCGGCAAAAGCAGCCGAAGGTCAGGCTTGATCCCAAATCCTCACTGAGTCCAATTCAACACATCCCTTTGACATGTTGGGGCCCAACACACCAACAATAGGTGTTCCACACCCCGAAACAGGGAAAAAACACTGGGGAAAACTGGGACACTACAACGGAACTAGAGCGAAAAAGCGTTTGGGATGGTTCCAGGGATAAGAGAATTTGTGTTTGGTTTAATAATGAGGAATAAGAGGGATAAAGAGGATAAGATGGGTAAATTACCTTTTTGCCCTCAAGAGTTAATATGTGATAAAAGTTGTTAAAAACGAATTAGTTCGTTTTAATTAATGGATTAATGATTTTAAGAAATAAAATGAAAATTATAATCATAATTAAAATATATTATTTAAAAATAATACATTTAATTTAATAATTAATTTTTTCAACTTAAAATTTAAATTTAAAATATAAAATTTCAACATTTTAATTTTAAGATTTACAATTATATAATATTAATTTTAAATAATTAATTTTTAACGTAAAATTTTTTTAAATTTCGCAAAATTCGTATATTTGCTAAATATTTGTAAATTTTTGCCCACGAGCTTTATTATGTCATTGAAATTTTCTAAACTCGTTTTTCTCGTTTTAATTAATGGATTATTGATTTAAGAAAATAAAAATAAATTTATAATCATAATTAAAATGTATTATTTAAAAATAATACATTTAATTTAATGTTAACTTTTTTCAAATTAAATTTTAAATTTAAAATATAAAATTTCAACATTTTAATTTTAAGATTTACAATTATATAATATTAATTTTAAATAATTAATTTTTAACATAAAATTTTTTTAAATTTCGCAAAATTCTTATATTTGCTAAATATTTGTAAATTTTTGCCCACGAGCTTTATTATGTCATTAAAATTTTCTAAACTCATATTTCTCGTTTTAATTTGTCACACCCCGGGTGTAAACCAGAACCCGGGCCCGTCTACAGATCCGCTGTGCATGCGGTATTTCCCGCATACACGAAGCGTCGGTAACCTGCTCAGATATAAGAGATAATAATAAAAAAGCGTAAAAATCAGAGCTGAACAGAAAATACTACATCTCAGACTGAAGCTGGAAATAAAATACAATACATCTGTAAAAATGATACATCTGTCTCTCCCAGCTCACCAAAAATAAATACAACCTGCTGGCAAAAGCCAGTCCCAAAAGTACAACCGTCTGAGATAGAATATATAGGAGGTGCAAGTCTAGCTAACTCACTGTCGGGTCCACCGTCTAGCTACTCAGCCGTCCTCTCTCCTCGACCCGCCGCTGTAAGCCCAGCAGCACCCGCAGAAGGCTCTGCAAAATAAAGGAGAAGAAAAGAGAAAGAAGAATGGGGGTGAGAACTACTAGTAAACCAGTAGCCTCCCCTAGTGGGTAAAACCTCAAACTCTGACACACCCACTAGGTCTACCAGAGGCAAAAGGGAAAGAAGAGTGGTAAGAAATAATGACTGCTGAAGAAAGGAAACTACCACTACTATGCCTCTAAAATACAGTCCTAGACTGGAATAACCGTATGCAACAATAACCAACCATCCCAGATGAACCCAATCTATACCGCCCTCATCATCGGGCAAGTAAGCCGCGCCGATGTGATAGCAAAGCTCCTGCTGCCGCCCTCATCATCGGGCAAATAAGCCGCGCCGATGTGATAGCAAAACCGTCAATAACTGTCTGGCCCCGGCCTCCGGAGGGGAACTCGTGGGGAGCGACCCACACGAGGAAAGCACCACCGGGCAATAACCGCGCCGGTAAGATAAGTACCAAAAGCAGGAGTAGATCACAACTGTAAAGCCCCAGTGGAAGACACCCTCCACTAAAAGAAACACAGATCCCCCAATCTGATGCACAAATGAACATCCGGTCGATCGCCCAAAATCCGCGGTCGCCGCAATAACCCACAATCACAATCATGTCCCACATCCGACATCCGGTCAACCGCCTACTGTCCGCGGTAGCCGCTATAATCCCCCAATCCAAAATCGGGTAAAATAACATGTATCCGGTCAACCGCCTACTATCCGCGGTAGCCGCAATACCCCATAACCCAAATCAAACACAACCTGTCACCGACCCTCAGGTCCCCGCTACACTATCCCAAACCCCTGCTCGAACCCGAGCAACCAGACTCAAAGGTCTAAATAAGAAGGAGAAAAGAAAACAAACATGGTTTCTCCTAAGTCAAGTCCCAAATGATAGTGCAGCAATAAAAAGTGGCCTATCTAGATGACCATACAAGCATGCATAAGTCCTCAAGAGCGATAAAAGGAAGTGTGACAAATAGTGGTTCTACATGTGTATCAATTAATAGCTCCGCATGGAAATAACCATCAACATGCTAAAATCATTATTCAACCACACATGTCTATAATCCCTGATCCATGATAAATCACCAAAGTGGTACCCGCACAAAGTTATGTCATAATGTCTCAATAATTTATCCATTTAACCCATTTTCATAAAATCTATGTGCTAACATGGCAAGTTGATTATTACTATTAAAGTATCCCAATAATCCTGTTCCAACATGCTATATCCACCAAATTAATCTCACATAAATCATGCACCTATGCATGTACAACAGATCCTCAAGTGATACTCTCCTACAAGACATTTCATATTATCCCAACAAGAAAGTAAATTCCACATGCAAGGTTGAGTGCTAAAATTCTATCCATACAAACATGTATAAGTCCCAACCACTATCAGATATCCACAATAGTACTTTCCATATGATAGGCTCACAATTATATTATTTTAAGCATGCATGTCCAAATAAAGGGATCACTCTAATATTCCTAGTGAGCATGTCAAACTAGAGGTAAACAACAACCACCCACCTGAAGTGCTAACTGTCCAAATCCCAACAGCTGAAAATACCAGATAACTCCAATCCCTTGCTCCAACAAGTTCAGCACACCCGTAACACTCCTGGCACAATACAAAGTCCACTAAATACACTTAGGCTCCCAAATATTGCTCTTATAATTACATACAACAACAGTCCCAAAACTGCTAAATTTTCACCTGCAAAAAGTGCCCAGAAAATTCCCAGAAAAATATCACAGCGATCCTTACGTCGATAGCTTCGCAACGGTAGCTTACACGCCCAAATCTGAGTTCGGTAAGTCAAGATATAAATTCGGCAAGGTGGTATACTCCAACAAAAATCTGTATTAAAAACTGAACACTGTTCACAGGGAAAACAGGGATTTTCACCTCGAAATAAATCTCTGGAAAATCCAAGAAAAATACGAGCGCGTTCCTTGCGATCCGTAGATGAAAAAGTTGTATAAGCACGTTTCCGTCTGACTCTCGTGCGCGAAGATACGGCCAAAACACTTTGCTACTGTCATAGAAATCCACACAGAAAAAGGGGTCACTGTGCTGCCTTGGGATCCGTGCCAAAACCTCGAAATGGGAAAGCGCAAAAATAAAGATGAAGCCCTACCTCTTAGGAGTCTGTCGGCGCAAGAATCACAGAAAAAGGATCTCGGGTTAGCCAAGGGGAGCTAAAACACTGCTGCTGCGCCGAAGAAGAACACAGGAACCACAACGTCGCGCCGCGCCGTAAAATAGAGAACCTCGGGATTCGAGCCTCCAAAAATCCTAAAACTTGGCAGGAAGATCAAGAACTTAGAGAGGAAAACTTCTTCTTAAGGGTGCTCGGGCAGAGGGTGCGTGGGGAGAGAGAAAAGAGCCAAAGAAGGGGGCTCGGGCTGCTATTTATAGGCAGCAGAAAACAATTCAAAGAATTCCGGATTTGTCCCGATTTCGGGCGCCCGGAAAAATTCGGGCGCGCACAGTGCGGCCCGGCCCGCCCGGTTTCGGGCGCGCACAGTGCGGCCCGGCCCAATCCCGCGCGCACACGGGATCCCAACCGACCCGCGCGCCCCGTCCGACCCGCCTCGGGGCTTGACACGTGTCCGCCGAACACGGGACGGCCGTGCAAGCCCCCGCGGGAAGCGCCACGTGTCCCCAACTGCGGTCAACGCGGTGGGTGGCGCCCGCGAATCAGCGGGCGCCACGTGGCGCACCCAACTGCCCGCCTGCCGCGGTACGGCACCTGCCCCGGTACCTGCCCCGCGCGCTGCGTGGACCGCGCGCCCGTGAGCCGTCCAATGGGAAGCCGCCACGTGTCCACCTCGGTCCACCGTACACCACCAGCCTGCTCCGTGAACCCAGACCACAACACCGACCAGTCCAAACCTGCCACGTGTCCTCCCTCCGGTGCACGACGGCCGCGTGGACCGCGCACCTGCCCGCGCCCCCGGGCGCCTGCCCGCGCCCCTGTGCGCCTGCCCGCTGCCGCACGCCGCCTGCCCGAGCCTGCGCCGCCGCCTTCCGCCGCTTCCCGCCGCCGCCGGCCGCCGCCGGCGATCGCCGGAAACACTGTTCCGGCGGTGAACAGTAACCGTGCACAAAAATATCAAGTAGGTAGTCCATTTTGACCGTTTTCGCGCGCTGAATCCGAATTTGATGTCCGTTTTGCCAAATTCCAACTCTATAAATTGCCGAATGCACCCGGAAAGGTATTCTTAGCCCAAATTTTGCGCTGAGCCCAATTTTAATATCCATCTCGCGCGAAACCACCTCTAAACATCCGACGGGTCAACCGATCACCCACGTGATCCAATAAGGCTCGAGGTCCAACACTTGTGTCCAATCATGCACAAACACTTCCCGAAACACAGTACAGGCTCCCCCGAAGTCACCACTGACCCTACCACAACTCTGCAGAGATCCAGGTCATCACATCCTCCCCCACTAAAAGAAAGTTTCGTCCTCGAAACTATGGTCGTTCCTCAACACGGAATCTCAACCAAATAGGGAGGGGTAAATATCCGATCATCCGCCACTCAAGCTCCCAAGGCTGTCTAATACCTCCCCAGGGACGCGATACAATCCTCGGGTCTCTAACTGGAACAAAATAAAGGTGGGCACTCCAGGAATCCGCACCACCTCAACCAAGTACAGCTGGGCTAACCGCTCGAGCTACCAAGTAGTCCGCATCGGTACAAGCATCTGCTCCTCCCAGGGTCTCAGATAATCCAACCACAAGTCCATCGGCACACAAGCTCGATCCAAGTACCCCTGTGCTCCCGAGGTATCCAATATAAGTCCCCCAACGGATCCCATAGCCTCTGATCTCTAATCCAAAAACCGTCGGAATGTAGAAGCACTTTCGTAACCCTCCGACATCGACACTCAGCCATAAGCAGTCGAGAAAACCGTAATACAAATCAATCTTCGAGAAGGTCCAGTACCCTTGCAGCTGGTAAAACAAATCCTCCCATGCCCGACAAAAGGGTGCCAGCACCAGATGGTCACTTCATCAAATTCCGGGGTCCACACAAAGCCGAAGTGAACAAACCTTCCACAACTCGAATAGCACCGGCGCCCGCGCGCCGCCGAAGGTCCCTCAACCACACCAGCCAACAAGGCTACTCATCCACTGCGAAACATCCGCCTCACGCACAAAGTCAAAACCATAGAGGCGAAGATAACTCTCAAGCAACCCAGGTACACCAACACCTCCGGGCCTGGCTCCCCACGAAAACCGTCCTCGCGGCATAATCAACCGCCGCGAAAAGGAGATAACCGAGCCAGCCCAACTCGTCCTAAGTACCAAACCAAGTCCCGCCACTAGGTTAAGACCATCAGGTCTACCGGTACTATCGAGGACTCAACTGCACCGGGCAGGACCAACCACACACCCTACGTGCCAAAGATCGGGAATAGAACCTCCCGAACACTAGGTAACCGTCCTACCCCTAACCCATGCAAAGAAGTACATGCACACCCAACAAAGGACTAGGATGCTCAAGTGCAATACAATGCAAAACCAATGCCGGTAAATAAAATAAAATAATACCTGCCACCACAAGGTCGGTTGCTGCAAAGTCCTCCACCTGAGCGGCGTAGACCCAACCGCTCTGAGCCGGCGACCGATGATCCGCAGGGTAAAAAGATGGTGGGCCGCCCGCTGGAGCATAAAGCCGCTGAGCTGACAACTGCTGCTGAGGCGGAAAAAGGAGCCGATGCTGATGAAGGTGCCGCTGAAGTCGAAAAGGGGCACGAAGCTCGAATGTGGCCTGGCTGTCCACACTTATAACAACGACCCCACCTCTGATCACAGGTGTGCGACAAATGGGGTCCCCCGCAGAAAATACATCTGTCTCTGTCGCGAAGCCGTGGCTGTCCCGACTGATGTGTCTTTGTGCCTGATGCTGAGACTCCGGCTGCTGCTGCGATGGCCTCTGGGGTCCACTAGGCTCTCGCTGCTCCGCACGCCCATGGCTAGATAACAGAGACTGCGGTGGTCTCCATGAACTAGCCTGTTCCTCACCCTCGGGTACTGATCGTTTCCTAACGAAACTTTGAGTAACCATCCCGCCTTGCCTTGCCACCACTGTGTCACCTCTCTCCACCCATTGGGCAAGGTTGAAGGCCTCCTCAAGAGTCTGGAGTCGCTGTGCATGCACTAGGGTATAAATCTCGCTGCGGAGGCCTGCCTCGAATAACTCGACCTGATGTGGCCCATCACGGGCGACATAGGGCACACAGTTAAACAACTGCATAAACTCCTGGTGGTAATCCTGAACCGACCGGTCGCCCTGCTGAAGGTTCTTCAAATCATCCTCCAGCTTCCTCTTCACGCTGGTCGAAAAATAGGTATCCAAATCATACGCCGAAACTCGCACCAGGGTAACTGTCGAGAAATCTGAAACTCCCGTGGCTCCACCCGATGCCACCAAGTATCTGCATCTCCATCTAGGCAATGTACCGCCATATGAACTCTGTACCTCGGGTCGATGAAGAAATCCCTGAAAATCTTCTCCATTGCTGATAACCATGTCCCAACCTCCCACGGCTGCATATCTCGCCCCGAGAATCTAGGCGGTCCGTGCTGACAAAACTTAACCAGTTTGTCAGCGATGTCCTGCTCCTCGGCCGGGGTCAAAGGCTGGGCCACTCCCCGAGCCCCGCTACTCGATGATGGCGCCGTCGGCACAAGTGGTTCCACAGGTGGTGCCGGGGTCTCCAAAACTGTCGGAGGCGGCGCCTCCCTCCGCGCCAGTAGCTGCTCAATCCGCTGCTCCTGCCGGCGGTTGCTCTCCGCCAATTGGGCTACCAAGGCCCTCAACTCAGCAATCTCAGAAGATCCAGCCTGTCCTCGCTCAACAGGGGGTGTAGGGGCACCCCGGGTAGGAATCCGACGTCGGGGAGGCATCTGCCACAAGAAACCACAAGTCAGCCACACAACCACACACGACCCAATCTAGCGAAAGTCAAGGACATCCCTCTATTTTTGTAACTTTATGTTGTCTGCAGCCAACATAACTGTCCCACAGAAATAGGGTATGTCGATCCCTCTTCACTCACTGGAAGAGTCAAAACCCAATCACCGACTTTCGCAAAATGTCACGTCCCTCACGCCCTATCATCCTAGGGTTAACCAAAAGCCTAGGGTTTCCTAAGTCCCAACTGACCTATCCCTAAGCTCTGATACCAACTTAATCTGTCACGCCCCGGGTGTAAACCAGAACCCGGCTGTGATGATCCGACTCTCGCTTGTTGGGTTTAGGTTAATAAGGATCTAAATAGGGGAAAAAACACCTAGAGGGGGGTGAATAGGTGTAAACAATAAACACTCAAAAAATCATTGCGCAAATAAACCCAATGCGGAAAAATAAAAGAACACGCAAGATTTTTACGTGGAAAAACTCCAAACCGGAGTAAAAAACCACGGGACCGATAACACGGCGAAATCCACTAGAATTAACACACGTACAAGGTGATATAACGTACTCACAGACGACTCAACCTTTTACCATACGCTCCTAGTAGATCTTCTCCGCTCGCTCCACGACGCTTCTCGAATCCACGATCCGCGCCCAACGCTGAATCCACAGCGTCCAACGTCGAGTCCACGACGTCCAACCGAATCCACGGTCTTCACCCAATGGCACGCTTCGAATCCACGAACGTACCTCGCTCCGAATCCACGAGAGCGGTTGCACCTTGAATCCACAAGGCCACGCGAGTCCACGCGCCGATTTTGGGGTAAATCGTTGTTTGTTTGGGTGGTGATGATCCGCCGAATACTTAGATCAAAGATAGATCGGAAATACCATCTAAGTATTCATTGATTTGATTCTACTCAAAATGTGAGTATGGAAAACCTAGAATCAAATCAATCAATATAGATGAAGAAACATAGAATAGATCTATTGATTTCCTTTCTTCTCTATATGTGGATCTTTCCGTATAAAATGATATTTGAAAATGACGGCTCTATTTGGATGCCCTAGAAAATGAATATAGGGTCTATTTATAGGTTAGAAACCATTGGAAGAATATACGGATCAAAAACAAACTTTTCTGGAAAGTTTTACCGACGGCGATCCGGATTGGATTTGGCGATCCGGATTGCAGAAGCACAAAAGACGATTTCCAGAAAATTCAATGTTCGGGATCCGGATCGTAGTCCCCGATCCGGATCGTTCATACAGTTTTACCAAAACACAATGTTCGGGATCCGGATTGCAATTCCTGATCCGGATCGTTCAAGCAAACAGGTAAAACTAGTGTTCGGGATCCGGATCATGGAATGCTGCGATCCGGATTGAACCAGTGTATGAACGAACACCCTTCGGGATCCGGATTGCAAGCCACGATCCGGATCCTGAACATGTCCCATGTCCAGTTTTTGATGTTTAAGCAATTAAAACCTCTTCCAGGTGTTTCTACACTATAAGAAGTATTCGGATCATCAAAATTCTTTAGTTAAACGTACCTGATCCTTTTGAATTCTTCTTTCTTGAGATTGAGGTATACGATCCAAAGTTTCTTCATCTTCAATCTTCAAGACTTAATACATTCACGAAATACGCCAACTCAAATTCCGTAACAATCTCCCCCTTTGGCGGTTTCGTGACAAAACACAAATCCACAAAAGAAAATTCAAAAAGATATTTTTGTTGCTATCACCATACAACAAAAATTTACAAAAGAGTTCCAGAAATTAAAAACATGAGATAAACTCCTAAAACAGACTCTAGACTTAGACATCTGTAATCTCTGCACACAGAAAGCATTCTTGACAAACAAAATCGTTAGATACCTCAAGAATTGAAACATACAAAACCAACTACAGAGATAGAGTTTATCTCATCATGACATTTGAAAAATTCAGATATGTAAGAGAATCATAGTTAAAACCAACATATCTTCTAAGCAGTCAAAAACCAAATGTCAAAGTATGTTAGTCCAACATCAACTTGTTAGTCATATTACATGCCCAAATAGTTAGTCGAATAGTTAGTATAGAGCATGCACCAATCACAAATAAAAACCAAAGTTGAGTTGAAGTTGAAGTCATACTTACCTTGATATTCACAAAGATCATTGTTTCATTGTTCAGAGTTCTCTCTAACTTTCTCCCCCTTTTTGTCACAAAACAAAGCCAAAACGTAGCAAGAGCTACAATATATAAGGAGAGTAAAAAAACGTAAAGTTCTAATAGTATGCACAAACTGAGAACTAAAAGTAAAGAGAAAAACAACGTCCTGAAAACTAAGAACCAAGGTAGACAAAATGAACAGAAGGTGCTGCTCAGTCTGAAGAATCTGAACTAGTACAGCTCAGCTTGCTCAAAATCCCTTTAAGCAAATTCTTAAAATTTGAGTACTTTTTCTTGATCTTCTTGTGTTCAGAAGAGATCTGCTGAAGCTCTTTCGATATTCTCTCTTGTGTAGCAGAGAGTCGTTGTTGTTCCTGACAAATCGATTCCAAAATCTCTGTCTCAGTTGTCCGTGTCTTTGAGTGCGATGGACGCTGTGTAGATGCAGATGGTGCATCTGGTCCTGCAGTCCATGGAGATTCAGTTTGCAGAATTCCAGAAAGTGAGCGTGCTCTGGTGAGAGGCCCACTATGCTGACTCGTACTTCTTTGGACATTTCTTCTTCTTGTATATTGTCTGGTCGTTGAGGCAGATTTCATTAGTCTCTTTCCTTTGGTGAATTTCCTGTCCTCCTCATCAATTTTTCGTTGAACATCCTTGAAGAATTCGTCCCATTCTTCCTCATTGTAATCCGAGCTGTCCTCATTAGCTTCGTTCGGTTTGTCTCGAGTTGAGACGTCTGGTTCTTCCTTAACAGATGAACTTCCGGGCACCATTGTGACCAGTAACAGGATTAACCAGGAGAATGCCATTGATCTAGTGCTTTGAGTTTGAGAAAGTGTCCTGTGAAAACCAACTCAAGAACATATGAAAAATCGTCAATTTTGAAAAATTTGAAAACATTGTACCTAGACAATCATAATCATGTAGAGAAGCCAAGAATCAAATTAGTTTTCCAAAAAGAATTTTAAAAATAGATCAATTCCATGATTTTCAAAAATTCCTCTTTTATGCCCTAAACCAGAATTTTTAGAAATCGAAGCCTAAAAACTCGTTTATCTTGAGAAAACCCAGCATAAAAGCAAAACTAATTGACCCAGAGTTCTTATTTCAAAAGAAATTTGATCAAAAACCATTCACAAACGAAAAAGTTCCAATTTTTCAACTCACGTTTGATGAAAAACTGTGAAAAACCGAGTTTTGATCAATAAAACTTACTTGAATCCGAAGAACTTTGAGTTTTGAAGCTCCAAGAAGCAAGAAATCTAGAGAGAGAAACTCTAGAGGCTTGAAAACAAAAGATTAGGGTAAAAGAAATCAAAATCTCTTTGTTTTATAAAAACCCTAGCCGTGATCCGGATCGGATCGAGAATGTGATCCGGATCGGCTACCCGCAGGAGAAATCCTGCGTTCGGGATCCGGATCACTTGCCCCGATCCGGATCGGCTACAACTTTTTCTTCAGAAAAATTTAGAAAAATTCCATAAAATCCAGAAAAAGTATGTAAGCACTTTACCATGTCAACTTTAAACAAAAGACATCGTTTCATACAACAAGAAATAGATTATGCAAAATCTATCAAAAATATCCAAAAATGAAACGAAAATTTACGAAAGTTAAAACACTTAAAGTTGAACAACTTCAATTACATCTATCCTGATCTTATGTGTAATGCCTTTATCAAATCATCAATTTTGGTAAAGAAAATGAAATACCAAGATCAATAGATGTTTGAAATCCCAGATAAGTTAGATAATATATCTAGACAATCTGTTGAAGGAGTGGCTCTTTGAGCATCTTTTATCAAAAATCCCACCTTATACCAACCATGAAATACGACTGAGTCAAGTATTTCAATATGATTTCATCAACAATTTTCAAAACAAAAATTTGCTTTTCATTCATGGAGTATATTTTTTCTTTCATTTTCTCCATGTGGTGGTAGTTTTCACACTCCTCATTGGGATGTAACTCTTTCCACATCTTTTGAGCATTTTACATTTCATTGACTCCCCCTCAATTGGCTATCAATTATTTAATATATAAGGTATTCAACCAAACCATTGATCTCGAATTCATACTCGACTAAGCAATCAAATATGATAATGACTATACCAAGAGATCATTGAGAGAGAAATTGACTTTGATCACTTAAAAGATGGTTTAATTAACGTAAATGATCATTGCAACATTGAAATATTATGACATCAAAAGCATAATAAATTTCTAAATGCATAAAAGGATGCAATTAAAGTCAATTATGATTTATGCTCAATTAATGTCCTATGTACAAAACATAGATAAAGAACAAAACAAAACAAAACAAAAACAAAACCTAACCTAAGCAAAGGTTTCAAAAGAGTTTATTTCAAGGAAAGCATGCCAATTGCTTTACGCAAGTGAATAAAACGTTTTTGATCCAAAGGTTTTGTTAAGATGTCAGCTAATTGATCCTCAGTTGAAATATATGACAGTTGAAGAATGTTTGATTCAACTAGCTCTCTAAGAAAATGATATCTAAGTTCAATATGTTTTGTTCTAGAGTGCAACACAGGGTTTTTAGAAATGTTAATAGCACTAGTGTTGTCACATAAAATGGTTACCGAAGATGTTGAAATCCGGAAATCGCTCAACACGCTTTTCATCCAAATCAATTGGGTTGAACAACTTCCTGCAGAAATGTACTCCGCTTCGGCAGTCGAGAGTGCTATGCAGTTCTGCTTTTTACTGTGCCATGCAACAAGGCAGTGGCCAAGATAGAAGCATGCACCACTCGTGCTTTTCCGGTCATCCACCGATCCAGCCCAATCGGCATCTGAGTATCCAACAATATCCAAAGTCGTTCCCATAGGATACCAAATTCCGAAATTGATTGTACCTTTGATATACCGGATGATCCGTTTCACCGCTTTCAGGTGAACCTCCTTCGGTGCTGATTGATATCTCGCACAAATCCCAACACTGAAGGATATATCCGGGCGACTAGCCGTGAGATATAGTAGACTTCCAATCATACTGCGATACAGTTTCTCGTCTACATTCTCACTTTGTGATTCACTTCCAAGTCCCTTATGGCTAGTTCCCATTGGAGTCGGAAAATCCTTAGAATTTTCAAGATCAAACTTTTTGACCAACTCCAGTGCATACTTGGATTGACACAAGTGAATTCCTTCATCGTTTTGTTTAACTTGTAATCCAAGAAAATAATTCAATTCGCCCATCATGGACATCTCAAATTCGCTTTCCATGGTCTCCGCGAATTTAGAAGCATCATTATCTCTTGTTGCTCCAAAAACAATGTCATCGACATAGATTTGAGCAACTATGAAATTGTTTTGATAATGCTTCACAAAGAGAGTCCTGTCAGCTCCCCCTCGAGTGTAGCCCTTTTCCAAAAGGTGCTTTGTCAACCTTTCGTACCATGCTCGCGGTGCTTGTTTCAGACCGTAAAGAGCCTTTTTCAGACGAAAAACATGGTTAGGTAGTTTATGATCCACAAAACCTTTCGGTTGAGCCACATAAACTTCCTCATTTAAAAATCCATTTAAAAAGGCGCTCTTAACGTCCATTTGAAATAATTTGATTTTAAAATGACAAGCGATCGCAAACAATATACGAATGGACTCGAGTCTAGCTACAGGGGCGAAAGTTTCATCAAAGTCTATACCTTCTACTTGAGAATAGCCTTGAGCAACTAACCTTGCTTTGTTCCTGATGATAGTACCTTCTTCGTTTTTCTTGTTCTTGAAGATCCATTTGGTACCTATCACATTGTGTTGCTTCGGAGGCTTCGTCAATTCCCAGACTTTGTTTCGCTCGAATTGATGGAGCTCTTCCTGCATTGCTTTAATCCAGTAATCATCTTGGAGAGCTTCATCAACATTCCTTGGTTCGATTTGAGATACATAGCATGCAAATCCGCAAACCAATTGTCTCCGTGTTCTAACTCCTTCTTGTGGATCTCCAATGATGTTCGATTCAGGGTGATCCTTGGAGATGCGTAACGTTTGAGGTAGAGGAGTAGGCGGAGGTACACGAGATGATTCCTGCACATCAGATAAGCTTGAAGAACCGTTAGATGCATCAACATTATTATCGAAAGAATTGTTAGAAGAAGATGCATTAGCAGGTGTATCATCATCAAGAGAGATATCGAGGGTAGATTTTTCAGATTCAAAGTGAAAAGCTTCATCTACCTTAACATTTATCGATTCTACGATCGTCTTAGATTCTAAGTTAAAAACTCGATATGCTCTGCTGTTTGTAGAATAACCTAAGAAAATCCCTTCGTCACTTCGAGAGTCAAATTTTCCAAGATTTTCGCGATCACGTAAAATAAAACACCGACTCCCAAAGATACGAAAATATTTGATGTTAGGTTTTCTACAAAACCAAAGTTCATATGGTGTATTCAAAGTCCCCGGGCGCAAATACACGCGATTGATAACATAAACAGCAGTGTTCACCGCTTCAGCCCAAAAATAAAAAGGTAAGTTCCGGCTGTGAAGCATAACACGTGCCATTTCCTGTACGACCCTGTTTTTGCGCTCGACTACACCATTTTGTTGAGGTGTGTAAGGTGCGGAGAATTCATGTTTAATGCCATTAGAAGTGCAAAAATCAATGAATTTGGAATTTATGAATTCCCCACCTCTATCACTCCTAACTCGAGTAATCCTTTCATTCTTTTCAATCATAATACGATTGCAGATTTCGAGAAAAGAATCAAAGGTATCAGCTTTTTCTTTTAAGAAATGCTACCCAAGTATATCTAGAAAAATCATCAACCAACAAGAAAATATACCATTTACCTCCCAGAGATGGTTGACGAGTTGGCCCCATTAAGTCCATATGCAAAAGTTCCAAAGGCCGTTTTGTACCTATGTGGTTCAAGTTCTTGTGTGCAGTCCTAGACTGTTTTCCCTTTTGGCAACCGCCACACACAAGGTTTTGTTCAAAAGAAAGTTTCGGAACCCCCTTGACCACATCTTTATTTGAAATTCTAGCAAGTTCCTTAAAGTTTATGTGACCTAGCCTTTCATGCCAAAGTGTTTCATTTTTCAAAGATGCTAGGTTACATTTTTCAGAAATCTTAGTAGGAACTACATAACAATTGTTTTCTGATCTAACCCCCTTTAAAAAGAAAGCATGGTTCATGTCAGTTACAGTGCATTTATCAGATGAAAAATTAACTGAATAACCACTATCACACAGTTGACTTATGCTTATGAGGTTAGTCTTAAGGCCATGAACAAATAACACATTATCTAGAACCGGGCCATCTGGAATAGCTACCGTTCCCTTTCCAACAATTTTGGAAGACCGACCATCTCCGAAAACAACAAGTCCTCCGGAGTTTTTCTCAAAGTTTGAAAACAGTTTTTATCGCCGGTCATATGACGGGAACACCCGCTATCCAGGTACCAAGACGAACTATCATATGCATGCAAGAAACATTGGTAGCAAGACAAGGGAAAATTTCACCTTTGCGCACCCAAACCTTTTTGGAGTGCGTCGGTAATGGTCGTGAAGTTGATTTCCTAGGTGAGAGCGTCTTGCTTGAAGAATTGCTGCTCCTTGATGATGTCGTCTTGAGCGGTGTACTACCAAGGCTCTTTTCCTTTGAATGAATTGCTTGATTTTTTTCGAGGAATAGCCTTTTTGGTAGTCATTGCAAGAGGTGCTTGAGGTGTGCGTTTGGCTTCCGTCTTGCAATTTCTCCTTATGTGCCCTGAAATGCCACAACGAAAACATACCTTGGTTCTTGTCGATTCCGAGGAGGATGTAGTAGGTTTGTTGTCGTTGCTTGTCGTGAATTCCGGTGTCGGAGGAGGAGATACCGACTGAGGCACAAATACTGTCCCACTCGAACTTGGAATGTCTCCAGTTTGAGTGTATCCGAGGCCGAACTTATTTCTTTGACCAAGACCAAGAAGTCTGTCCAACTTACTCCTTCCAGAAGAAAATCTCTTTAAGTCATCCTTCAGTTGGCGTATGGTCTCCGTCATTTCCAATTTTTCCTGTCGAGCCTCGCCGTTGAGCTTCAAGAAGTAATTCGCTTTGTTCACCATATCCATATAATTCTTCTCGAATTGCTCATTGGACTCTTGAAGGGAAACATTTT